>JANZLO010000007.1:9635499-9657037 GCA_026937515.1 Polyboroides typus | reverse complement strand
AATGTCTATATTCTCATTTGGAGAAGATGCTGATCTTCATTTTTTTAACATTTGTGGCATTTCATTGAAAAAATGAATTCATAAGGTATGGAGTTTTCTGTATCTTGTTTTGAAAATTGTTTTGGAATAGGAAAGATGCAATGGAAACCTACTTAATTAATTTTAAAAATAATAGCATCTTTGATTATTTTTTTTTAAACAGGATTTCTAAATTCATTCTTTTCTCCTCGGAGAGTAAAAAATATTCAAAATTCTTGTCATTTTTTGTATTTGTTGCATAAAAGTTTCCTCTAAAAGACTGTATCAATTTGGATAAGCAACCAGATCTGCCCTTTGGATTCTCTTCTTGCTGTCAATTCTCTTCTCAGTCCTAGTAAAAATACCACCATGTTTCCTTAGCAATTGCAAATCACATTAATTGCAGATCATATTAAAGCAGTGTAGTAATACAGTATCTGCATATGTGTTCTCACTCCTGCGCTGTCTCACCCACATTTACCAGGCGGTCTGGAATGAAAGAAAACCAGGGAGGAACTCCTCAAATGCTGCTTTGCAGAGTAAGACACTACACATATTCAGCCTAATAAGGTTTTGCGTAACAGAATACATGTGGCATTCATTGCTGTGCTTTGTGAGTGTCATATATTTAATAGTTTCTCTTCCTCCCAAATTTTCATCTGTTCATGTATCAACAGGTAGAGGCCCAAGCTTCCTCAGTTTTCACGGGGAAATTAAATGTGCTGATATTAAGTGACTGCTGTAAAGAGAAAAATTATCAAAGACTCAGTTCTTGTGGTTTTCTGCTTATAAGGCTAATCGCCAGAAAGACAGAAGACCCTTTTTTACTCAGCCTTACTTTCAGGGAAACATGAAACTGAGAATAGGTACCACAGTAAGCAAGGAGCTCTCAGGAGCTAGGGGAGATTTGTGATTTACCTCCTACAGAGAAATACGGGTTGCTAATGTTACATAGAAGCAGAGAGGTTTTTGACAGCTTGGTGATGGAGTCGTTATGTACGAGGGCCTGTGCACAGTGAAGTAAGTAAGGAGGACATTTGAAGTGTATGGGAAGAAATTATGTCAGGAGGGCTAACCCCACAAACTACCTGGGAGTTATTGCAGTTGAAAGGAGAATTTGCTGTTTCTGGATGGTTCCCAATGAACCTTCCAGTTTCTCTCTCTGCTTGTTTCTGGAGATCTCATCGTTCCTGTTCTAACTAAAACTTCCTTTCCGGCAGTTACCTCGGTCTCCTTCCTTACCCATGCTTTGAAACTCCGAGCCCGGTTGTAGTTTTAAACATACAGAATGCAACAGGCAGAACCACCTAGTATTTTTTCTCCTCCCCCGCCCCCAAAGATGTGATCACTAGTAAGTTTGTTAAAAGGAAAGGACAATTGGGTCCTAAGTGCCCAAGACCCCTTTTCCCAAATGGAAGAGAGGGTTCAGAAAACACTGCTTGGGAAGTACCTTGCAGATTCAGAATGATGCCGTGACTCTATGGTTGTTCCGGAGTACTATGGCAACTCTAATAAAAAAAGAAATGATCCTTCTTCGAAAAATCTCCTCTAGGTCAGTGATCCCCATGCTGTAGCCCACCCATGACAAATTGCAAGTTTGCAAGGCTCATTGTAACCCGCTGGGTCTCACACAGCGTGTTAAATATACATTAAAAGTGGGACACAGTGGAGGTAATGCTTGACATCTATGAATTCAGTCTATTCCACTTTCTTTTGCTTATCCTTGAAAATGGAAAGCAATTACTAGTGTTTCTAGCAGAATCCCCAAACAGATTTTAACAAATGGCAGTACCAGCCAGTACCACTAATTTTTCTCTAGAGGCCTGGAAAATTCTGCAATTCTATATTCATTTACTAATTCATTTGGCAAACTAAAAAGCTCTCATTGTTTCCAGAAATTGAACTGTATCAGCTCAAAACTTCCTTTCCTTCATAATTGATCTGCTTTTGCTCCCTATCTAGCCATTAAGCCTGGTTTTTTTTATCTTTGCCATAATACTTTACTAGCATCTGAACATTCTCATGGCTCTTTTCTCTCATTAGGCACGTATTTTCCATAAATTTTGTCTGGTTCCCAGGTTATTCTTTTAGTCCATGAATATAACTTCTTAGTAGAGGAACTCTGCCATTTTTTTCCTTGCTTTTGGTTTCCACACCTGTTTGCCTTGTGTCATGTTTGAGCGTCAGAATGTGTGTCAAATTTGCTCTTTCTTCTTACATGATGCTACTAATTACTTCCAATCATTATTTCATTCTTAAAATATTTTGAAACTATGAAACATATAAGATTTCTTCCACATGTTTGGGGCGGGTTTAACAGTATCTGTGTGAACAAAATGATTCACATGGTGACACTTACTAGCTTGTACTGTTGTAATATCTAATGGCTCACCATCACACAAGAAATCTGTACCAGAGCTCAGAAGCAAACCCCTAAACCCCAGCCCAGTTTTTCAGCCACATCCTTTTTTTCAGTAGCATGGGCTGGAGAAGCTGTAAAAGGAGAAAAGAAAGGGGGAGAAACATGACTGCTTTATAAAGTAAACCACTCCCTTTGCACTTTTTTTAGATTCCATTCTTTCTCACCTTTGCCAAATATGGTCTCCAAGCCCATGATTGTGTTTGGAAAAGCAGAAAGAGATCACACTGAAATGATTTGGGTCTGCCAGAAAAGAGAATTAAGAATAAGGCCAATGATTATCCAGTATTTACTTCTGCCTGTGTTATACAACTTTGCATCCATAAAGAAGCAGAGGAAAGTGTGACCTGAATTGTTTTAATTAGGCAGTACTAGTTGGATCTTTTCTCCTATTACTTGCTTTCCTTTTTATTAAACCTTTTTCTGAGAGGTCTTTATTGCTTAGTGAGGGCATTGTGGCTGGTATTAATTTTTGTGATTCAAATATAGGTTCTGCAATTTGTTTTTACCTCATATTCTTCTGTATTGTAAAATGTCAAAGGACCCGACCAATTTCTAATCCATCGGCAATTAGGTGGTAACCCTAAAGAGGCATGATTTCCACTTCTGCCAAACACTGTGTGCATGTTTTACTTGCCTCACATGAGTAGTGGGACTGTTTATGATACAAATTTTGAGCATGTATGTAAGCATTTGCAGGGTGAGGGTCACAGTCAGTGTATGGTAAAGGAGATCGTGCGGAACGCAGATTCCATTTCATTACACTCCCAGGTACTGTTAGGAGCCAGCAGGGAGAAGGTGTTTCCAAATGCCTTGAGGCAGCACTCCTATATTGTGAAAATCCTTATTATGCTGACAGACTTACCCTAGGGTTACATATGTACTGAAGTACCTGAACTTGCTACATTTCTGCCAATCAGATATGTGTTTTCTGATTGCATCAGTGTTTCTGCTTTTCTGCTTCCATCTTTGTAGATGGTACACTGAAGAGGTTGCAGTTGTGTATTATATTCCATATACGCTGTAATGGGTTTCTTCCATGCCTGTAAGAATTTCTACAGAATTGCATGTATAGCATTTACAACCTATGTTAATGATGACTATAATGTTGTTTGTCTTCACGGAATTAGATATATCCATAAGACATTTGCCAGCTCAGATATGCTGAGGCAATAAAGCAAATTCCACTGACGTTACCCACCACAGTAATTCCCAAATAATTAGTTTGTCATACTAGGTAATAGATCTGTGATGTGTCTCAATTATAAACCACATAATGCATGGTATGGACATAAAACAGGGCTGCTGCCTGAGAAATGCAAAAACAGAAATCAAATTGCTTGAGTTCAATAAGGAGCTAGCTTCAAACTTACCTGTTTTCATATCCTCTTGTGGAGCTTTTCTTCTGCTTCTAGTGTAAGGAAAACCTAGTTCTTTTCTTAAAACTTTCACTGGGTATTCTAGAAGAACCCCAATATTTGACATTGCACAGTTCAGTCAAAAAATGTATTAGCAAAATCACGCCTCTTTTCTATATAATTGTACTTAGCATACAGTTTTTGTCCTCCAGAGAGAGCATCAAAAAGTACGCGACTGTTGTTAGCTGTGTTGTTCTGCAAGCAGATTTCTCTTAGACTTGCTTAAGTGGATTTCCTAGTTTTTCACTTCAAGTTGCTTGTTTGTTGCCAATAGGCAGTTATTTATATGCATGCTTGTTTTATTTTCCCCTCTTTAAAAAGAGGAATATCAATGCTTAAAAGCAGAAGTATGGGTGGAGCTTTTTCCCCCAATTTTACCTTTTGGCTGACGTTCTTTTATCCTGGCATAAAAAACTTCCCAGGGTGTAGTTCAGCCTGTAAAGTGTTGTACACAGTGCTCACAGTGTTTAGTGAATGTTACATGCGTAGGAAATTTACTGTTGGAAAATAAATCATCCTGAGTTGATTCCAAAAGCATTCAGCGTGTGTGAGTGTGTGTATGTGTGTTTGGTTTTTGCCTATGTGAATTTAGTTTTCGTATCCATGAACTGCTGCTCAATTACCATAGAAACATACATACACTAAAATCAGTTCAGTACATGGTACTACAGCAATTTGCATCAGTGTTCACTTACATTTTATTCCTGAAGAATTTCTAAAACAAATAAATACATCCTTAAGCAAATCTCTGCAATCAGTACAATAACAAAAAAGGAGACAGATTGCTTAAAGCACAATGTGTCATGCAGTAATTTCTAAAGGGCTAATCATATTAACAGAGAAAATACCGGTGCCAGTTTTACTTTAACTAGTTGAGTTTTATTGAGTGCTACTGTCCCTAGCTGCTGCCCTTTGTATGATTACAAAACCATCTACAGTTTGAAACTGGTTTTATAGTTCACCCTTCTTATAGGTGAACAGCTGGCAAAAAAATCATTAAATAACAACACTTAAAATGCAAAATGTGGAAAAAAGATTATAAATATAAAACATATTTGGGTTTCTTAAATCTGTGGTAATGACCTCACTGGGTTCTCCAAAATGCAAAATAATCTGGATCTGTGAGGCTACCCTGAGTGTTACAAAAGTCAGCAGAATAACCTGTCTCAGTAATCCCACTGGGAAAGTCATCTTTCTAGGTGATACTGGTCTAGCGCCAATGATAAATTGGGTTGGGGCTGGGGGGCGGGGGGCAGTTGTCCCCAAAAATAGGCATTCTCACTGCTTTCCCTGTGCCTTGGGACAGAACCATTCAAAAGGTGTAATTGGCTGTGACCCAGATAAACAATGTGTGAGCAAACATTTTGGAATCTGTTTTATGCTATTGTCAGACAAAACCTTTAAAGGTCCCTTCCAACCCAAAACCTTTGCCAAAGCAAGCACTCCATGTCCCTAGTACACAGCTTTCTGTATCATAGCTTTTCTGGATTTGCATTTCTTAATTGCGTTAGGCAAATTACAGGGTTCCAGGAGCCTAATTGGTGACTAACGGCTCTTTACAAGGTATAGAAATGACTCAAAGAGAATTTGTGGCAGAAAATGTTTGGGGTCCTGTCACTTCTAATTAAAAAAAACTACCTGTAATTGTTTTCTTGCTAAACTAGTCCAGCTTGCCAAGTCAGCATCATCTATTTGAATGATGTTAACTGACTATGCAGGAGAAAAAGCAGAGACAGGCTCTCTAGTGCAAACAATTACAAGTGAGTTACATGAGGGTGTGTTGGCAGTTTTCAGATGTCAGTATGCATCTAAACAGTCTTGGAGCAATCTAAATCAAATTAAGGTCATTTTGACTTTGACTACAAGTGACCTCATGGGGAGTTTAATCCATTTTAACATTCCCAGCTGCAGCTAACTCAGATTGAATTTTCTTGTGTATCCCTAGGCAGACAGCTCTCTGTGTGTGATATATTGGAATTCTGTGGTTCAACAGTCTGTGGCAACCAACAGGTGAAGAGAAAGTCCTGTAGTTTGGAAATCATAGGAGTTACACATGCAAATGTTCAGCAACTATATGTTAAGTGATATAGGAGTCTCCACTGGCAGTATATTACTTGTGACTATGAGTTAGATCCAACCTTGCACACTTAAATCTTTTTACCCCCAAAATTTTACCCAAGGGACTCTTTTTTCTGAGTATTATGCTGTACATTGGAAACAGTAGACTTGGATCAAGGCTCCAGATCAAAGTTTGATCAGCACAATACCTTCCACTTGAGAGTTAATACGTCCACAGTATTAGTCATAAAATATGGAAAGTAACCAAGTTTCCTGTTTCATGCCACCAAGCATATCCAAGTTACTGTATCTGTGGAATTAGGGTCTGCAATGATGGGATATTTGTTTGGTGTATTTGAAATGAGCCATTTAAGAACAGAACTGAGGATTTGATATTTATTGTTAATAATTGTGAGAGGTCTGCTCTAACCAAGAGGTTATTGTGGTTTATGGTAAACAAAGAAATTGAAAAGAATGTCTTCATCAGTAACGTTAAAACTAGACAAGAGAGAAACAGGAGTTGGTTGCAAGCAAGGCCGTTCTAGAAGAGACCTCCTAGGTTTTTGGCTCCAGGTTTCTGATATAACAGGCAACTGTGTTTTCAAGTCACATTTATATGGTTGCCAAGTCAGTCTTTAATCAGTGGCAGTCTGTATATTAAGCAAACACAGCCCTCTCTGCTTTTCACTAAGCAACTTGTGTCATTTGCCTATATACAGACCATGATTTTTACAGATGAGTTTGAGCATCCAAATAGTAATTTTAAGAACTAATTTTAATCTATGCATTCTGCTAGTAAAATCAAAATACATTCTGGGACAAGTATGCATTCAATTAATGAATGTATATGGTTTACCTTGTTTAGCTGAGTCACAGGTCACCTAGCGAATTACATAGCATTTCTTCTTCTTCCCTGATTGTTCTAAACCCAATATTTTGTTTCTATGTAAAATAGGTGTCTATTGTTATCATTAATGCTAGCTATCATACTTGGATTTTGCCTCTGATAAGTATTTCTATTAACAAAACTCCACAGAGAGGAATGCAAACAGAAGGTGAAATACAGCTAAATGCTGGGCTACCGGCTTTTACCATTTTATCTCCATCTGAATATTTACTTATGGACTCAAACCTGAGTGTGAGAGAAGAAAGAAACATGACTTGAGATTATTCATGGTAAAAATAGTGGGGTGGAGTGGTGAGGGTGTTCTTGCTTTGTTTCCTAAAAAATAAAAAGTTGAAAATACAATGCATTAAAAACTCAAAATTCAGAAAACATATAGGATCCAAAATGTATTAAAAATATTTTTTTAAATCCCATGAAAATTAGATGCCTGACCCATGATCTGAAGGCATAGAGCTTTGACAATATTATAAATGTCCTTGAATACGTTTATAATTGTTTACCTTAGAGACAATATTAGAAGGAATTTTCCACAGTGATAGAAAGAGAGCTTGTGTCTTAATACCTCTTTTTGCAAAACCAAAAGAAGGATACAGCTTTAATGGACTTAGAAGTATACATTTCTACATGTCAGAAAAAAAGGGTTAAACATTCCTTCTTGATTTTTATATTTCATATACATTCCTACATGTCAGAAAAAAAGGGTTAAACATTCCTTCTTGATTCTTATATTTCACACAGTTCTATTGCACAGAATACAATTTATGTTTTTAATTTGTGACAATTGTAGTAGTGGAAATTTAGACCATACATGCTGTTACTGTGTCGAAAATTCTGAGGTTTTATGGTAGCAGGAGTTATTGGTCATATAGTGTGGATGAAAGAACCTGTTGAATAAAAAGCATCAAAAATCAATAGAAACAACTATTTTTTCAAACCATATGTTACATATATAGATAAAAAAGTGTGTGTGTGTATATATATATACACACACACACATATACACACACACAAACAGCTACCTAGCAGCAGCTGCAAATTATTTAAGATTCAAGAACAGATTTTGCCAAATACATACAGTTAAAATCCATTCCCAGGGAACAAATCTAACTTGTACATCAAATAACTCAAGGCTTTTGTAGGTTGTTACCGGAACCGCTGACACTCAGTTGAGGAAATGACAGTTTGTCAGGGCTTTTTCCTCTTTTTCCTCTGTTGCATGTAGTGATAGTTTCTGTTTCGCAGCATTTGTAAGGCCTGTTACTGGGGAAGGGAGAAAACAAAAGTAGTAAAATTCCCTCTAAGCCATGGCGATTGTTTTAACAACTGCAGAATCACGATGCTACAGTGGCTTGTGTCATTCCAAGGGCTTCATCCATAGCTCACCAGAGAGAGGACCATTTCCACAGACTTCAGTGGATTTCACTTTAGGCTTTTTCTGGACTAGACTAATCAACCATTCCTTAGTGAAAATATGTTCCTTGTATCCGTAGGCACTGTGCAATGGCATGTCTTTAGTTGCACACTGCAAAGTAAATGATTTTTTCTGAGATTGCGTTTGGGAAGCTACCTGAAGTTGTCAGTATGCCTACATCTGCTCACACAAGGATATTTGCACAAAATTTCAACTCATCTGCTGCCTGTGGCACAAACTCAGATACTTATTGTGAACTCTAAGGAAACTGCAAAGAACTAGGAGATGCCTGTTCTATCTTGTGAGCACTTCTAAAAGAAAAGGAAATGGTTGCTCAATAGAAACACATACAGACTTTTAACAATGTATGCTTTGAACGCTCTGCCCATTACTTCTTCTGCACAGGGATAGGGATTTGCTTCCCCATGTAACACGCAACACCGCAAAACTCATTAGGTAGCATAAAAGTATTACTGTTCAGTGTATAAAGGGATTTGTCCCAGGTGGAGCTAAGCTTAATGATACTGTCAGTAGTACAGAGCTGGCAATGGAGTATCTGCATGGGTAATTCATCCCAAATGGGAAAGCAAGGAGACATGAGGTTTTCATTTCAATTACTCCCTATCTGTGGTGGAGGAAATGCTAACCCACCTGGGAGAGCAACTTGATTTTATTGCAGGACTGTGTCTGTCTGAACTCCTCTCACCGGAGCTGGCCAGTGTCTAAATGAGTCTTGTACAATGCTGCTTGCTTGGAAAGAGGACGAAGGAATGAGCAATTAATGAGTTCAGATAAGAACTGAGCTGTGCTGAGGTTAGAGGGCAAGATAACAGGCCATGCTGATGAATCTCAAGTTTGTTTTTATAGTAAAGGAAAGCTTTCTTTCTGTGATCTTCCTGAAATAGGATTTAAGTTTCCTCTTTCCCCACAGAGTTTGGTTACTTGTGGAGATGTTTCAAAAGGCTTGCGTGTAATTGAAAAGACAGCCTGATGCGAGTCATTAAACATGCTTGACAGGAATTTGGAGAGGGGGGGTGGCCCTGTTTGGAAGAGACAGTCAGTGCGGCTTCATCCATGAGCCTGGGACGGTGCTGGGGTTGTAGGTAATTAATCCAAGCAGCGATATGTGTGATATTACCAAAGCAGAACACTATAAAAGGTTCTCACAAAATTCCTGATTTATTACGCTTTCAGGTTGGGAAAGTAGGGGCTGATATGTTTTCATAAATTCTGGCAATCATCCAGGCCCAGCTGAAATCCTGTTTAATGTATGGAGCTATTGCTGACTTTCAGAATGCTCATGAATTCCCAGAGGAAGTCATAGAAACCCCCTACCTGCAAAATTTAAGCTCATTGTTATTACTTACACTGTAATAGTGCCCTGAGGCTCTAATTTGCATGACATGCTCTTATACAGCATTTCAGCTGGAACTTATTGCCCTCTGTAGAATCCAAGAGGTCACATTCTATGACTTTTAATTACTGATTGAACTTAATCAGCAATTTTTGATTGTCCTAGTGTTCAGAACACGCTGCTGCCTACAGATTTTACATTTCTGCGTGATACAGTGTTACAGTGAATTTCATTCTGCCCAACTTTTGCAGTATAATTTGATGAATGCATTCTTTTTCTTCATTACCTTTTGGTTCCTAAGCAACACTTATTTTCTACCAAATTAGTTATCCCTTTACCTGATGCTCTATGATACAAAATATACAGTAGCTCTGCTGAATACCGTAAGTGATGTTAGTGTGGCAAGGGTTTTTTTTAAGAAGGCTTCCAGGCTTGGATCTGAATCAGTGTAAAAAATGGTTAAATGTCACTTCTATGTGTAACTGCTGTATTAATTTTGGAGAGTTGCTGATTTCACCCTAGATCCTAGAAAAGAAGTGCCTCATCAAAAAAGGCACATGCAACCATTATTCATACCAAGCAATAGACTTAGCAACACAAGGCGAGATAAGAGCTTAATAAAACAGGAACTCCTGTCCACCGAGGACTCCCTTTCCAGTGGGCTATAAATTGGGGGCTCACAAGGCTCTATGTGCACAGCAACTTTAATGAAGTTTATATGTAGCATATGTATCTCCAGTTATATCATGTATCTGTGCCCTACATGGTCAGTGTATATAGTTAGAAGAAAGATGGGTAGCAGCGTTTCAGCGTCATGGAAAAAGTGGCCAAAAAAAGCCAAACAAACACTGTACTAACGCCAGTTCAAACGCTGCAAGTGGTAACCACGTCAGGCAAGCGTGCCAGGAAGAAGCTACAAAGAGACAGTTGTAGGTTTGGTGCAGACTGGATCTTGAAGGAGTTCCCTCCAGCTCAGGTCTGAAATATGTTGCTTCAATGGTTTTACAGAAAAGGCTTCTGGGGGCCTTGCCACTATCCTAGCTAGAGCATTTCTGTGGATAGATGAAGAGGTCATTTCTACTAAAGAGCTTTCTAAGGAGCGATAGAGCCTAATTAATAAAAATGGGAATAATAAACTGAGAAAATTCACGCCACAAAACAACATACAGTTTCCTATTCATAGTAAATAACATTTATTTTGAAATAGACTCTGTTCACACATGCTTAGAGAATTTACCAAATTTTCAGGAAGTGCTATTTTATTTAAATATCAAAAAGAGATTTACAGCACACTTTTTAAAAGCCTTGTGGGGTTTTTTTTTTCTCTTCTATCATGTTCTGTCTCTTAATGTATTTTTTGGTTATGTGTGTAAGCAGAGAGTTTATGAATGGGTGAGGAATACAACTAGTTGCCTGATGGACTGGACAGTATCAAATTCAGACTAGAAATAAAATACAGAAGTTTATGAGTGATACTTATTAACAACTGGAACAGTGCATCAAGCCTATGATGGATACTCTATAATTATAACTTTTAAATTAAGTCTGGGTTCATTTCTATAACATTTGCTCAGATGTTCATAAGAGCATAAATTCAGGGAAGTTCTGTAGTCTGTATTACATGAGCTGCTATGTAGATGACCATGGTGGGCTCTTCCAGCTTTAAAATCTATAAATAAGTCTAATTCTTACTGTCTTCACAAAGTACGGCTGTGACTGGTTTGAAAACCTCACTATTAAACTCACTCACAGTAAACAAAGTGAATTAAAGTTCCTATAGTATGTACTTGCATAAAGCAAAATAGTAGCGCTGGAATGTGCTAGTTCTCTTGTGCTGTCAAATAAACAGTAATTAATAATATATGTACATATTACCAATATAATGAGGGAATATGTGTCCTGAAAAGAAATGTTGCTTTTTTTGTTTTGTTGTTGTTGGGTTTTTTTTTTTTTTTTTTTTTATTAATACACTTTTTAAAAACTTAATTAGAATAAGGAACCATTTCTGGATGTGGAGAAACTAAGTAGGCTTGAACTTTTCGGTAGTCTTCTCTTAAAGACTGGGAGAGTATCATGGTTATTCATAAAGTCCTGAATCTTGTGGGGAAGATGTATACTCAGCTGTCTTTCATTCTGTCATGCAATACAAGAAAAAGGGATGCAGAGCAATCCAGCAGGTAGTGCTTTTAAAATAAATAGAAGGCGGTATTTCTCACAGTGCATTAGCCAAATTGTGACATTTACACCAAAGGTGGCTATAAGATCAAGAATATGAAGAGGTTTAATATAAAACTATATAATTTCCATTTGAATCATTGATTGTGACACAACTTCTAACTCGGGAAATCTCCAAGCTGCTGGTTGCTGGAAGGAACCCATTTCTTAGACAAGAGGCGTTTGTTACCAGCTCTAGGTAGATAAGGAATATGCCAGATCAAGCTTTATTGCTTTTTCCAGTGCTTACAGAAGGAATGCAGTGAGCGTTTTTCTGATTTGACTCATTAGTTCTGCATTTGAGTTTAGTCCTATTGTTTGGTTTGTGAATAGCTCCAACTACTGAAATACATAGATGACAATTATGATCTATTACCTAACACTTTTCTACAGTAATGATGTTCTAGCAGTTAATAATTCTGAACTAGAAACCAGTGGCCTACTCAAAGTTGAAAGAGTGAGGTGTTGGGCTGGGTTTGGGGTTTTTTTTTTGGTGGGGGGGAAAGACTGGGTGTTTGGGGTTTTTTGTTGTTGGTTTTTGGGTTTAGGGGGGAGGGTGTTTTTTTAACTGAAAAAGGAAAAAAAGGAAGAAAGGATACTAGCAACCAAAGAGCGTTTTCCTGTAAAACCTATGATCTCTTTGTGTCTTCTTTATTGGCTTTCCTCCCTAAATTTACAGTTAGTGATGTCAACAGTTTGATGTTGAAATAAGCAAACAAAATCTCAGAAAAACAACAGCAATTGTCCTGTTCAATACATCTATCTTAATTTCATTCAGCAGCTTAAGGTAGTCCCCCCCAGCCCCACTGAGAGACACCTCTTTGGCAGGAGCGTGGTGAGGTGATTGTTCCACCTACCCTTGAAGAAAAGGGATGAGATAAAAAGTGGCAAGAAAGTTAAGCATTTCATGCAACTCCACTGCACCATTCTCTCTCAGCTTAGAGAAAAATCAGAAAAATCTCAATGAGAAATTTACTGTTGTTTTTAACTTTCTACCTTTGTACGCTTGATTGATGGTCAAAATGCAGAATAGATGTTTTTGTTACAGAAATCATTGTGGCCCATGATCAGTCTTGGTCATTCAGAAGAGAATACTCTGAAGGGCTGCAAGATTTTAATGAGTTTGAATAATGTTGTCCTGCTGATCCATGTGAATCCTAACCTGAGACACTGCTGCCAAGAGCAAAAATGGGTTGTTTTTTTTTCCTCCACTTGCACCAACTCTATTAAAAGAAATGAGAAGTGGATGAAAGGAAGCACTTGGTCCAGTATTGTTCATATGAGTAATACATCCTGGGAGCAAGAGCCCAGTAACTGTTCTGTCACGCTTTTTTAGCATATTCCCTGAGAATTTTTTGCTTAATCTTCCATGTAGATAAAATAAAAATTAATCTATACCATTGTTCAGAAGACACTTGCCCGTATATGCCCATATGGAAGCAGGTGCACTAATTTAAAAAAATAAATTATTTCTTATGTCAGATTGACTTAGAACTTTTTAGAGATTTGCATAGGAAGCAAAGAACCAGTCTGGTTTTCTGCAGAGCCACTTGCCAGACCAAAAAAAAAAAAAAAACAACATAAGCAAGAGAAACTGTATCATCAGTATTATGAAATAGGAAGGCAGGAGATTTCAGACTGCTGTGAAGAACGATGGTTGTGGGAGTGCACGTCTAAAGAAAAGAAGAGTTATTACTGCTTTAAGCTTTTGAAAATGGCATACTTTAAATTCCATGCAGGTATTACTGGTTGACAGTATATTCTTTTAGCACAAAGTGAATGTAAATGTACTTTGGTCTGCTGTTTAGTATTTTTTGTCAATGTATTTTCCAGTACTAGCCTAGAATCAAAGTAAATCAACACAACTACTGTGTTTTAAACAGTCTATATAGTACAAAATGAGGCCCAGCACAAGTCTGATAGTTCCAGCTGGATCTTTAAAATGTCATTTTCCACATTGTTTTTTTCACAGCCAGAGAAAGCAATAGCAAAAAAAATAAAGAAAAATTAAAATGATGAAAGACAGAATTTCAAGTAGATCTATATTTAATAACAATCTTTCAAGTTCCTTGTGCTGTTATACAGACCTTCAGGATCTCATAAGACATCTGCATACCTGTTGTCAGACCTTGTCAGGCCACTGCATATAGCTTTCCCATATACTAGAGCTCAGCCATCTCTGTTAATGACTGATGTCTTTTTACATACCCGTGACTGCTTAGTGCATGTTATCTTTCTTATGGCATTTTTCTTGGTATAGAACTGCATTCTGCAACCACTGTCAAGCAAGCAGTGAATACTTCCTGAAATATTTATTTGCAAATCTCGAATCTCGCCAATCACACATAGTTTTTTTGTTTGACTGTTTGATTAGTTTTTAAACATCCGTGCTTCCTCAATGACACTGAAATAATTTTCTAACAGCTTATGTTTTAGTTCAGGCACAATTTTTTTAATTTTTCACCAAACAAATTGTCAACACTGGACAATTTGTCCTGCACTGGGGCTTTTGTGTGATACAGCACTATTATATTCGACCAAATCTATTAGAAGTGCTCTTTGGGGGGCATTAGGGCATAAGAAGGATAATGATGTAGGGATAGTGGGAGTGGTAAAGGCATAAGAGAAATAAAACTTTAACATGTTCATCTTTAGCTCTAAGTCTTCTTCTCCAATAGGCGATCTGTAACAGAAGTCCCAGAGTTTCTATTTAGAAATTTGTTCATAAGCTTTACTTGAATATTAGAATTCAGCTGACCAATCCTGTCATACTGCATCATTTATGAAACTTTAAAAGCTACATCTGTAAAATACTGTTTCCACTGCCATTGCCCTGCTCTAGTTGCGCTAGAACATTGCAGCCACTGATTTGTCACAGTCTGGACATCATTTGCCTTCCCAGGCTGCAGCAACACAAACCAAATTGCATTTCTTCTCCAGCAAATGTACTAGGAACCATTGTCTTTCTATTTGTGCATGCTCCTCCTGGAACTTTTTTGACTGGTCAGTCATCTTGAATAAAATGTGAAAGAGGGAAAGAATGTTGTCAGTTCTGACAATTAATATGGGCAGCCAGGTAGAGGAAGGAAGGAGGGTGGGTAGAGCAGTTCCTGCGGCAGCAGTGGGTAGGACAAGCAATACTCGCACGCTGGGGTGCCAGCCAGCATGCACATCATTCCAGGCTCACCACCATAAATGCTATCTCCTGTTCAGTGGCTGTATCAAAGACTGTAGAGATGAAGCTGGAGAAGGAGAGAAGAGCGCTCTAAGAAACAAATGACACAAGGTTATATTAGCACTGTGCAAATAAAATGATTGGGTTAGTTCAACATGCAGCAGTCTGCCTGGTATAAAACAGCAACAGAAGACGACATGTTGCACTAGTATGCACTTAGAATGTCAGAAATTGCAGCGAGTATAGACTCATCACAATTCATGGCCACTCCTCACAGAAAAAGGGAAATTTCCAGAGGCTCTGAAGCCAATATCTTCTTTAACAGGAGTTCCAACAGTTGCATAGCCTGAAAATGTTGTGGATTCCTAAGAGGCCAGCAACAGCTAAAACATTCCAGGGCAGGACAAAACTATAAATATCCAAGTAGATGTGGGTTGTGCCAGAATTCTTTGTCACCATTTTTAAACATATCTGAAAGGATGAAACCATTAGTGGCTATGTTTCCAAAAGAACTAAGGAGGTTGACTAACAGAAGTGTAACATTAGACTATAGAAACAAAGAATGAAGACTGTGATAGGCATATGTGTGAAAAATCTTTCCCATTGCCCTCCAGGTAAGTACAGGACAGTAACTATAGGAAGCACTTACAAGTGTGTGCAAACATATTTGTATGTGCTTGTTATAATTATGTGGTAATCTCCCTTTTGGTCAGGCACAGCTGGCTGAACTACGGGACCTTCTGAAAATTTATTTAGATTTGTTTTAATTGCCGATCGTTATAAGGTATAATTAAAACTTATTACCACAATAATCTCTGACATTGCAATGTGTAAAGTTCTAGATGCATGACCTGAAGCTTGTATTTGGTATAGCAGTGAGTCATCCAAATGCCACTTCTAGTATTTAACTACCATTTAAAACATCCTGAGCCTTACAAGCACTTCATTAGCATTCTTCCTTCTGAAGATCATGCACCATTCCAAGTTAAAAGCATCCCTCCCCCTTAAAGCTCGCACTAGAAAGGGACAGCTTTGTTGCAGCTGTGCACTCGTAACCTTGAAATCAAATACTTCACCAGGCCAAAAGCAATACTTAGAATTATATTTTGCTACAGTTGTAGCCTTTTGACCAATCTGTATTTTCAGTTTTGCTGTTGTCTGGAAAAATTGTACTGTTTTGTGAATGACAGGCAGTTGGTAAAACACTTGCAGCAGGCTGTGGTATTATTCCTCATAAACTAGAAAAGTTTTTTTCTTTACAAAGAGAAAGATTTCTCTTCCGCTGTAAAACTTCAGTCATTCTGAAAATATCCATCCTGTTTAGATTTTCTAGATTTATGTTGCATTATAAGGTCATGCCTTGCCCCAGTTCTCTTGCTCTGGCCTTTTAAACTGCACTAATATTACAACAAGTTTTACACAAGACAGATGACCTTGTGTGTAAAAACCCATGGTCTAGGAACAAATGAGACTGTTCCTTCTGTAGTATTTGTGGCAAGGAAACCATGCTGGAGATTATAGCTGCTCTCTGAGAAAAAGATTTTAACAGTAGTGTGCCAAAGCTTCAAAGCAGTAACATGCTGATGGCTACGGCAGCCTCTAAATGTGCACTGTAACTTCTTCAGATTATTTGGCTCTTCAGAAACTCAGTAAAGCCAAAAAAAGTCCACACCCCTCACTAACATCCAGACGGTAGCATTAAAAAAAAAAATAAAATAAAAAAAATCAAAGGAGATTTTGTGTCTACATTTGTATCTCAGGTTAAGGGTGGCCTTAACTGAGAACCAGCATTGCAGCAGAACCCCACCAACAGTGCTTGTATTAGTGGTAAGCCAAAGAGTCTCTGTCCAAGGAAGCTTCCTGTGGATTTATGCGTGTTGATGACAGTATCAGACATGTGGGTCCTTGGCCAAGCACAGGCACGGCTGTGACAGACCACCAAACGGGGTCGGTGAAGCTTGCTCACTTTTCAGCCCTGAGAGGCGCCTGGGATGGTGTTCAGAAACACGTGTAAGGGAGCTGCTCCATTGCTGATGCAAAATAAATTATTTTGTGCTCATCCTTGGGGCAGTAAAATTCTATTTTGCCATTACAACTGAGAAGCCCTAGCTGTGCATAGATGGTGTAAATGCATAAATCCAGCAAATGCAGGTAAGTACTTCTAACTACCACGTAGTGGCATAGCCACTTCATATCGAGAGGGGTTATATCATCTCTAACGTCACTGAGAACTGCGTGACCCTTTGTTCAGTAAGGACTTTCCCTGGCATCTGCTGGTAAAATGTCCCCTTTTCCTCAGGAAGCACACTAGGCAGCATATCATCCAGTTGCTGTTTCCAGAAGCAGTTGTTTCAGTAGGACTATACAAATTTAAAGACTTGGTTCGGTTTCATTTAGGATCTTGAACTTAAGTAACGGGGAAATGGGAGGGTCCTTCAGGAAGGCAACCACCAGCTCCAAAGTTGTGTTGTTTCAGTTGTTACAGGGACTGACATGAGAGGTATATCTAAGGTCAAGTCCTAAATTTCCAGAGCGACTTTATCAGCATCAGTTGAGTGACTGCCCATTTACATCACAGCAGGCAGCTGAGATCAGAATCTGGACCTTTGCCTATGAAATACCGCAGGGAGTCGACGAAAATCTCTGTTAAATATAGAATAAGTTAACAGCAGAGTTCTGGTTCTGTCATCATAAACCAGGGAGTAAGCCACGGGTGGAATCTGATAATGCAGAAGTAGCACATCTGTAAATTAATTATCAGGGTCCACCAATGAAGGCGAAGGGAATGATGTAAGTCCCGTGACTCACCAGCTTTTTATTCATGTTTCTAATACGCCGTTTCCAGTGATGAGTGCCTGGCAAAAGCACAGCATCCACGTGGGAAGCAGAATGCAGTGAAGTCCTGCTTTTTCCCTTCCCCGCTAGGAAGGTATGCTGAGGACAGGGGTGTGCAAAAATTAACCGGGGTAAAAGGAAATGCCTAGTTACATTTCCTGCTCTTGGAAATATGAAGAATATTGACTACGTGTGTAGGCCAAAGCCTGCGTTACTCTTACTATCCTTGCAGCTATTAAGCTAAAAATAACAGTTCAAAAAGCTGTTCTTTAAGCAGACAAAGATTTCTGGCCTCAGGCATAACCAGGAAGAGCACTGGAATGCACATCCTGTATTGCAGCCTTTCTTGTTACTGACAGCTTTGACTCGAAGGTAGGAAGAAACGTATAGTCTCCAGCTAGTAAGAATTACCTTTCTAAGACTGAACTAAGTGTTAGAAGAACAGTTATAATAATGTTATCATAGGAGTGTTAGCACTTGAATCTATTTTTTCCTACAAACTGTCTTCCCAAGACCTCATTTACCATTATTACTCCTGCTTCTCTTGAACTCGGAGCGAGATTCCCTCTCAGAATGTGTACTGGCGCAAGGAGTGAGAGATTGCATCTTCCAGCCTTGACACGCTGCTCACACTGGAACTGTGTGCCAGCCTCCTCCTGCACCGCAGGAGTCTCGCATTTCTGAAGCAGCTGGCGGAAAGGGCTAGTTAGGGCAGAGAAAGCAAATATAATAGGTGTTACCATCCTTTTTGGAAAACATTTTTATCTGCGTCTTCCAAGGTGTGTCTTATTTTAGAACAGCTTTTTTTTTCCCCAAAACACCCTTTAGATTCCCTGTTCCCTGAACCTGACCTAGTCCAGCAGCAAGCAGCTTGGTAGCGTGGAGGAAAATAGGAGCGGAGCTGTGAGTCAGAGACATCCCTCTGAGTCACACGTCCCGGGGCCATTCCTCAGAACCCGGGCTTGGGACAGAAAATCCTTCAACCAGACTAATTCTTTGCTGTCTGTGCTAGTACTGACTCTTTGCTCTCTGTTGTGATTGGCTTTGAAGGAACAGTCTCCTTCAATTTTTCAGCTGCACTTAACTTTATAAAGCTGCTATCTTCTTGGGCTTGTATTTGTGTGTCAAATACGTACGTCTCGGGAACAGAAAGGTTAGATGTCAGCCTGATCTGAAACAACTAGGAAAGGGCATGTTTAACAGCCCTTACCTTGGCTGAAGATAACTGCAGATGAGCCTTCAACTAAAGTCATCCTCTCTGCACAGGTTTAATTGAGTTAACTTTATGGTCCAAGGCCTCTTTCCTTGAAGGTCAGCAGAAGATTTTGCTGACATAAGCCTACGTTTGTTTTTACAAAAGGGGGGGGGGTGGAAGTTTTGTCAGGCCCGTGAAGAAAGAAGGTGGAGTTTATGGATGTCTGACAGAGATTGCCCTCGAATGGTTTCATTTGCAGTTGGGTGGTGACTAACAGGGTTTGGCGTGGCTAACGGGGCACTGCCATAAGGCAGCACTGGAAAATCAAAGGCTAGGTTCTCCTGCTGTCTGCTAATAGCTGTGCTCTTTAGGGAGGCAGACTCTGTTGCCTCTGCCTAATGATATGTAATTTTTTTTTTTTTTTTACTATTCAAACAATCTTAATTCCAAACTCTTTTAGGTGATTCTGTGGTTCTGCTCGCTGACGTTGGTCACCTACTTGGGAATGATCCCCTTTTAGCCAGCCTCCTGCCAATCTGAGTATTTTGGATGTGTTGGAAGTATTTTGATTATATAAGCAAAATCATATATGTCTAGTTACAGGTAACTATTACGTGGATATCATAATGCATGGATTATACAAGTGTACTGTGATAGCTGGTGTTTGATATTTTTTAAAACAAACAAGAATTCATGAACAATATATTTAACTACTAGAAAACGTGTACATTTGATCAGATACTTAGTGTGATGCTCTAATGTTTGTCTGGGTCCATGGTGCTATTGTATTAAAAGCTTGTATTAAAAGGGCATCATATTTTGTTTGCAATTTTGCAGTAGATGGGTTAAAGGCAAAACAGCATTACTAATCCAATTTGCGTTTTACCATTTATAGTTTTAGGTTTCTATATGCATTCTTTTGGTCTTGTAAACGTGGGGGAAAAAGCAGGAGTAAAAAATTTCAGTAGAGAATTCTCTTAAAGGGAACGTCATTTCAGTATATGAAAATTTAAGCGTTTCTTCAGTGTAAGGTTTCGGAGTGGTTTGGGGTGTTTTTTGGTTGTTTTTTTTTTTTTTTTGAAAAGAGCTTGAGTTAACATGCTGTAAAGTTCCTCTGATTTCAGAAGATGATGTTCTACCTCAAGAGCTAAACTTTGTAGGTTTTACAATGCAGATGTAATTTTATCAATATCACTTTCCAGTGTGGACAAGCCTTTAGGCAGCACGTTAAAATCACTAAGTCCACTTTTACTTCCATGTTCTCCCTGCTGCAGCATTGTAAACTGCAGCACAATGCTTAGTGATTTCTGAATAGCTCTTTTTCGGTGGAAATCTTAGAGTGAGACATTTCTGTTCACATTAGGTTGCACAAAATCGGTTAGATTTGACCCAAATTAAAGTTCCCTCAAGACAGCATTACTTTATTTTTTTCTCTCCAGAACAAGGACACCAAGCGCTGTTAGGAACTGAATTGCATTTGTGCGGATGTCTAGGCAGGCAAAATCCAGACACTTGCATTAGACAATGTTACTGAAGGTAACTAAAGTGTGTAAGCCAACATTCGACATCTAATACGCACACTATGGATATCAGTTAAGAAGCCACTTCTCGTGTCTGCTCTATCCATCTAGTGTGTGGAAACTTCTTCGAAGCTTCCATTGGAAGGTGTACCTGGGAGCAAAATATTAACTCTGGGAACCATTAAACCAATGGTCATGCCACCCCTTCTGTCCTGATATGATAATGACAATGTTAGGAACTTTTCATTAGAGAAGCTGCTCCAGCTGATTTGATTTTTTGAGACAGTGCACAAGTGAATACCACGCCGTGCGAGAGGGAAGTTGTGCTCCATGAGGAAAGAAGCCTCCCTTGCTCCCTCCCCATCCAAAAACATTCCCCTGTTCTACAGAAGGCTGTTTGAGGTGGTATTACTGAGAGCCATGGGGAGCCGAGCAGAGCGAACTTTTAAGAGTATACTGAACTTTCAGTACTCGAATCTATCAGCTCTTAAGAAAACGAGAGAGAGAGAAGCGTTCGTTCCTGTGGGAGGGATGCCAGCCAGGCGGTCTGGTAGCTGGAACCAGCCGGAGCTTCTGAGGGCTGCCGGCGCGAAGGTGCGGTAACTACAGGGTTTCATCCACATAGGTGTTTAAGAGTTAATGCTTTATAAAATCTAGTTTGAGTAAAAGTTGTTGCTGTCACGATGACTCATGTTAGACAGGTCAAACCTGCACATTTACTTAGTTTAGCCTAATCATGCATGAATGTTAAGTTTCTGCTTGCTTCGGTGTCTTTCAGGACTGGGGTGAAGTTGTGTTTTGCAACTGCAGCACATTCATACTTTAACCCAAATTTTTAAAAATGATAGTACTTTGAATAGGCACATTCCTCGCGTTTGCCACAGCCTTACCAGAATTGGAGGCTTTGGGATTTGGGACTGGTTTGTGGCCGAAAACAAATCCGGTCCATTCATACCTTCCAGATGTTTGTGGCGATTTCAGAAGCACTTAAACCAATCGATATTTTGGGGGCGA
>JANZLO010000007.1:9610358-9634820 GCA_026937515.1 Polyboroides typus | reverse complement strand
AGGATGCTGTGACCCCCGGCGGGGCCCTGCCCACCCGGCCGGCACCGGCACCGGCTCCGGCCCCGGCTCCGGCTCCAGCAGCGGCAGGGGGCAGGGCGGCCTCCGCCGCCTCTCCCGCAGCAGCGGCCGAAGTTGCTGAAGTCGGGGCGGCCGCGATGAGCGGGGCTCCTCTCCGCTGCCCCGGCCGGCGGGAGCTCTGACGCTCCCTGCCCCCGCCTCAGAGACCGTTTCGCTTCGTCGGCGGGTTTTTTGCGGTTTGTTTTCTTTTTTTTCAGTCCTCGTCTTTTTCTCTTCCGTCTGGCTCTTGCTGCCGCCGAGGTGAATGGCCCGCGGTGGGTGCAGCTGGCCTCGCCGCCTCTGCAAGGGGAAGATGGTGGCCCTGGGGGTGCTGGCCGGCCTCTCGGTGCTTAGCCTCCTCACTTACGGCTACCTGTCCTGGGACAGCCTCGGGCTCGGCCCCGGGGCCACGGAGGCGACGAGGAGCGGGCTGGGAGAGGAGCTGGGGGCCGGCGCCCCCGGCTCACAGCCTCACATCGTCTTCATCCTGGCCGACGATCAGGGCTTCCGAGACGTAGGGTACCACGGATCGGAGATCAGGACGCCCACTCTGGACAAGCTAGCTGCTGAAGGGGTTAAACTGGAGAACTATTATGTGCAGCCTATGTGCACACCATCCAGAAGCCAATTTATCACTGGAAAGTAAGTTTACTACCCCTTCATCCTTCGCCTCACCAGCTGAAACGCTGTCCCTCTTGAAAAGAGCACAGGGCGAGCCTGGCAGGGTACACCTCTGGTTTACCCTGTAGGCAGAGAGGTGCCCTTCCGATTCACTTAAAAACCTCGCACAAAACGGACTTTCTAATATGTTTGAAAGAGCGAAATAAAAACTCGCGCGCTGTGAGCCAATAAGGATTCAGCACTGTGAGCTACCCCTGCAGAGTGCTATAGTACATTTACGTTTACTGCATTACTAACATACGTGCTAGTTGTCAAGTAACGTTGCTGTTACTGGGAGGCGATCCGCTTAGATTTTCTGGGCGATTTCAGAGTGACTTACAGGAGGAGTCTGTGTTGGGGAACTGAAAGCGTTACGTTTTCTCCCCTACGTTCATTGCAGCCGGCACACTGGATCACGGGTCTCGCTGAACCTGGACTTAATGCGAGCTCTCGCTGAGGGTTATGTTGAACTTATGAGTTGATTCCCCGGTGTCTCACATGTGGATGAGTGCAGGGAATCCAGACTCTCTTTCAGGATCCTCTGAGCTGCAGTATCGCTCTTGTCATGATGCAGTTGCCCCTTTGCAGATGATTAGAAACTTTTCTCTTAAGCCGCTAAAATAGATGCCCCACCAAAATGGTAAAAGCAGCGCGTTGGTATCGTGTGCTTTGCTGTCTCTGGTAAATTGTGCTTTCTTGTGGTCTATTAAGTAAAGAACCAATTACCCAACCTAAGGGCCTTCTTACATGTGAAGGTTAATGAGGATTAAGGGGGGGTGGGGGTGGGGGTGGTATGCATTTAAACTGTAGGAACGGTTCACAAATAACTCCAAGTGTGGACGCATTTGCTCTGGAGCAAAACCGCCTTGTTTCTGTTTAGCTTAACTCACTTTGACAGGAACAGGCAACTCTTAAAAGAGCAAAACAAAATGAGAGGAAAAAAGTTACATAGTTTATTTTCTCCTTTCTGTAAGTATAAACAGGAACAAGGCAATGTTAATATTGCTGGTAAAAGAAACACATGTTTAAATAAAACATGCAACTGGCCTGGTGTCTTGCATCTCCACGTGGTAGAGCTGGAGATAATTCCTGGTCTCGGTCTGGTTCCCAGACTTGCTGGACCAGGGAGATTTGCATGGAGAGCTGACACGTTATCTGGTGCAAGACTTCCCCACGCGGGTTTTTGGTTTGGGTTTCTTTTTTTTCTTTTTTGTTTGTGTGGACTGTGTCTTAGACGTTATTTTGAGACACCTATTCACTCATTCACAAGAACATAGTTGCCCCGCAGCAACTGAGGTAGCAGCTTACAAGGGAAATGTGTATCAGGGTAGTGTTTAATGCGTCTTGGTTGACTTTAAAGCCATGCAGCAGTCGGAAGCAAGGACCTGCGCCAGCAGCATGTAGCCAGCCAGCTTTCTGAGGACGGTGGTTTGGGAACCAGTGCTTTACAAAGGGAATGTCATGCTCCACAATAATGACTCACGCAGTGGCTGGAGGAATGGGACGACTGGGTTCCAGGGGAACCAGGGTGCTGCTTTGGCTCTTGGAGACTGCGGAGGTTGTCTAAACACAGAAAAGAATAAAAGTAAAGTAAGGAATAACAGTAACTCAGTTTAACTGTTTTAATCCTTCATTAAACGCGGAGCAGTTTGTGTGTAAATACATACTAAGAGTAAAAGGTAGGCATGTTCTGAGGAACCCTGCTCTTTTCATCAGCTCGTCAGGCGGAAATGGTTCTGCAAATCTGCCTACTTTGGTTTTGGAACCTTTTCTAGGAAAAAAGAAATTTGCTTATACTTAGTTTTTATTTTCTTAGTCTGCTGGTCTAAAACCCTTAGAACATTTTTTTTCATGTTGTTCTACTTTGGGAAAAAGGAGCAGCAGAGAGAAAGAACTGCCTCACATGACTGAGAAATAAGGGAAGGAATGGTGAGGGGTTAACAGGCTCAGCTAGAGTATTAACAAGGCAGATTCAGAGGATGCTATTATCCATTCTGGCTGAAGATAAATGCTAGTGATAAATACTTTTAATGCTTTCTTAGTAGAGGCATCTTAATTAAAATGCCAGGACTCAGAAACTGCTAATCCAGAAGTGCTGTTATTTCTTGAATTCCAACACGTGTTAGTTCAAGGCTAAAAGCCTGCTCGTCCACTGAAGGATCACCTGGATGCTCCATGCCTCCCAATACCCATACCATGCTTAACATGTTCCAGACGTTACCTGATTGATCTATGAAAAACAGAGGGACTTGTGTAAACCAGACTCGTTAGGGGGCACTGACTCATGTTGCCAAGTGGAAGTTAGACTTCAGGCAAAGAGTCTTCGAATGCTCCAAATTCTTCGTAGGTCTCCAGACAGTCCCTCTAAGGCTCATGCTAGTAAAGAGACCCTTCTTTTGGTAGCTGTCCTATGCTAGTGAATGAGCATGGGGAAGGAGGTTGGAAGTGACGTGTTAAAAGGAAGAGGTAGAATTAGCTCTTTTTTCCCCTTCGTGCCGTGGCACAGCGTAACAGCTGGTGAGCCTGTCTTCCTGCCCACTTCTGCTTCCCTCTGTTTGCTTTCTCATGTCCTGCGCTTGAGGCTTTGGCCCACTTTCCTTGCTTGCTTTCTGCCAGTATTACCTCTTTCCCCATTCACTCCATCAAAAGCTATTGCTTTTAGGCCAGTAGTAATGCTGGCTTCCACAGCTTTTTATTTTGGGCTTTATTTATGGGTGTGGGGAGGGGGTAGCAGCTGAGCCGAATCTTGGGAACAGAGAAGAAAAGTGTGAGCCAGTGGGCCGAGTGCCACATGTGATGTGCTCTCCCGGCCGGCTGCGCTGGGGCCAACGCGGGGAGGTAAGGGAGCCGGCTCTCGCTCGGGAAGCGGCTCAGCCCGTGCTCCGCAGCTGCACAACTGCGATCGCAGAAGTGACCTGGGCGAGAGAGTTTGTTCTGCCTTGTGCTGCTCCTGGGACCGCTGCAGTTCCTGCCGGAGCTCCTACAGCTGGATTGAAAATTTGATAATTGGTGGGGTTTGGAGACTCATCCCTAGCGTTGCTTGGTGCTGGTTTGAGCGGGGCAGTGGCCTGCATATACTCAAGAGGTTATGGACCTGCTGATAAATTGTAGAAAGACTGTAGGCATGTTTGGCTTTTCTTTTTTTTTTCTTTTCTCTTTCTCCCAAAGGATGTGAGTGAGCGTAAGTTGTCCTCCAGACCTATTGTATTGCGTGATACAGTATTTTTTGTTGTTTTCTCCTTGAAAGTAATAGGCATGCCTCAGTGAGCTAAATAATTTGAGCAGAATAGCTCAGGATACCTAGCTTTAAGCTAGCACCGAGGTGAAACCTATCTTAAACAGGCACTGAGTTAGGTGAGAAGAAATGTGCATGGGCGCGTACATCAGCCGTGCTGGAGTATCCTTAAGATACAGAGAGACGTGAATGTCGTACGCAACACAGCTAAACTAAAAGACTGCTTTTTAACTCATCTGTGAAAGAAATGAAAAATAAACACGTTTCTGTTGTTTATGTTACTGTAATTTACATAGAAGAACATAAAAAATAGTGGCTCAGACTTCAGATCTTCAAGTTCTGCACCCTAGGAAAAGGGCTTGAGAAAACACAGGGATACTCAGCCTGCGCCCAGCAGCCGGCTGGCCAGGCACTTACTGAGTGAGCTGCTGTATCTGTGTGCTTAATAGCCCTGGTGATTTTTCATTGCATGAATAGTCTTGTAGACCAGTTTGGTAGTACGGTTTAAGAAGATCTTGATTTATGGAACCATACAGGTCACGTAACATACTAAGAAAATCGAAGATTATTTGTGTGTCAAGTTTTCCGCATGTGCGTGTATGAGAGTGGGTTGAGATGGGGTAGAGAGTATAAGATTGATTTGTTATGGTCACATGTGGTATTGCTTATTTAGATAATTTGTTAAGGTACGTTATCATGAAGAGTCATCTCTTTTTTAAATGAAGAATTATTGAAGTATAGTCAGTGTGTGGACAGTTTTCCAGAGGGTTTTTTGAGAAATTTTGAAAGCTTATGACCAAAAGGAGGAGTATTCCTTTGAGCTGGTGAGACAAAAAGACTGTAAGC
The DNA here is from genome assembly GCA_026937515.1 of Polyboroides typus. Taxonomy (NCBI): domain Eukaryota; kingdom Metazoa; phylum Chordata; class Aves; order Accipitriformes; family Accipitridae; genus Polyboroides; species Polyboroides typus. The sequence goes on along the minus strand of JANZLO010000007.1, from coordinate 9,630,022 downwards.
TTAGGTGAACATCTATTGGGGTAGCTGACCCAATTCTATAGAGGATATTACGCAGTGTAGTTGTATTTGCTGGAGCAATACTTAATTTAGCAAAGGAATTTGAGAAATAAGACTGACTGATAAGAAAAGAAGGAATCTAGACATAATATGCCACAAACTGTTTTGGCATTATGTAGGCAGCAGGCAACTACTTCCTCTTCTACGCTCCCAGTTTTCTGCTGACCATCAGACTTGTAACCTTAGGACCATTACGTGTACTGGAATCCCTTTGGGCCACAGGACGGTTCCTGACCTACGCGAGAGTAGGGATCTCTGTTTGTAGAAACCGATGCACAGCTAGGGTTGCAGATCACTAAGGAATCTGAACTCCCTTCTACAGTGAACACTTATGAATCATGGAAGCCCTACACTAATCTCAAGGATGAGCTTTGCGTGATGGATGGAATGTGGAGATGGAAGATTTTGAGAAATGTTGAAGGTCTGGGGAAATAAATCCTTTTTTACCCTGGGATAAAATGAAATATTGAGAATTTGCTCACCCAAAGCAGACAGAAATACATTGTATAATCAGTAGGTGTAATCAAAGTGTTATTTTAATATAAATAACTATATCTGTTATCTAATTATAGAAATATTACACATTTATAAATATATATAGCTACATGTAGCTAGTTAGTATGTGTTCTCTTGTAGGCATCCCTGTGAAGCAATACATAGTTCACCATTAAAAATGACACTGTCTCAGCAAACTAAGAGTTATTTTGACAGAAATAGAATAGAGGAAAGTTAAAGTACTTTAAATTGAAAGCAGTGCGGCTGACTTGCAGTCAGACAGAAATACTGTATTCTGGGGGTTCAGACTTCTTGGTAAGCCTTCTCTTTCCCTGCCTCCTGGGTGCATCATGGTCCAAACTGCAGTTTCAGCAGTTTGGCCGCTCTAAGAACGACCCAGTACAGAGGTGTGTGGCTGGGAAGTGACCTTCTATGCTCCCAGTTGAAATGATGGGTCTCAGAGACTCGACGGGATCTTGGGCCCTTCTGTGCCCTGAGCAAACCACCAGTGCCCAACTGGTTTGGGTACTGTCAAGGAGGGGAAGGACTCTAGGGCAGGTACCCTCAGCCCTCCTCGCAGCGGGTGCACTTCAAAGGAGACGGGTGCCCGGCAGGCCCGTGGCCGCAGCATGCTGATGCTGTCCCATCACAGCAGCATCAGTGGTCTCGGCTTCCTGCGCTGGCCCCGCTGGCAGCCCACTCCCACCACCCCTCCTCCAAAGGACGGCGTGGTCCCTTGTGATGGGGAAAGGGAAGGACTCCGTACTCGCAGTCCGCCTCCCCATGCACACACGTAGGCTTAAGATGAGGAATCGAGTTGTGCGGAGAGGAATCTAGTGATATAATGCGTGTTCAGAAGAAATCCATTATACCAGAGAATAAATACTGGGAAATGGATGTAACACTCCATTATGTATATTCCCTATTTTGTCGTTAAGAAAATATGAGGACTGCACAATATCAGCTTTAAGTATTAAGAGATGGTCTGGAACTTTATCTGCTCTGAAGTAAAGAGACTTGGCAGTCGTCGGTCCGGAGTTTTAATTCTGATCGGTGTTTCCATTAGGAACCTGCACGATGAAATTAAATGTTCTGAATAAATATGCCAGTATTAAGGGACTGTAGTGATATTGAAAATCATCTTGACAAATTAGAGAAATAATCTGAAAAAAAAGCAGAATTAAAGTCAGCAGTGATAAATAGAAGATACTATGCTGAAGCAGGAATAACTTTACAAGCAGAGGTTGGTGAACAACTGCTTAGACAGCATTTCTTTAGAAAAGTAGCTGGAATTATAGTGAATCATGCACTGAATATAAAGTCAACAGTGTCATGCTGTTACAAAAAAGGCAAACATCAAACCAGTTTGTATAAATAGGGGAGCCTAGGAGATATGTGAGGCAGCCCTTTTGCCCTACAGCTGGAGCACTTGTGCCCAAACTTGGGCATCGCTCTCCAAGAGCAACGTGCATAATTGGATAGTGTCCAGATAAGGGTGATCAGATATCTCAGGAAGATGACTGTGGAGAAGAGATCAGAAGAAATGGAGTTGTTTAGTCTAAAGAAGAGAAAAACGAGAGGGGACATGATAACTCTTCGGTACTTTAAGAGCTATGCAAAGAGAAAGGGCATAATGTGTTTTCAGTGCCATGATGGATGGTACAAGAAATGAGGGGCTTTCTTGAGTAGAGAAAAAAACCTCAGGTTAGATAATAGGGAAGACTTCCTAATGCTAAAGATTGTGAAACACTGGAATAGCTGGCTTTGGGAAATTGCTGAGTTTCTTCATTGGAAGTCATTAAGAACAGACAAGACAAATATGTCAGGAATGACATAATGTAGTTGAATCTGTCTTGGGGAAAAGGGTTGAACTGGATGGCTTCTCTTCCAACTCGTATTCATCTGTGGCTCATTTGAAGTACATATTAACTACAGAAGGCGTTCTAAAGGAGAATGCTCATAAAATGTTTTTAAACGCTAGAAATGATTTCAGCGTTTATTTTGAGAGAAGAGAGTCTGTGTGAAAGTTTCATTTCAGTTTTCTCCTAGAAATTCCTGTTTTCCATATCCTCATTTTCTCTGAAAATTTTCAAGATTTTTTTCCCCCTAGGCCTTCATAGCTCTTGTGGTATGTAATTATTTATTTCTGCTGACTTCTTTCAGGAGAATTTGTGGGACTGCTGCCAAAGATGTTGAGGTATCTTTTTCCATGTTCTTGTTATGTCTTTCACTTAGGATGACATTGTCCATATATATATATATATGTGTGTGTGTATATATATATATATGCAGCATACACAGAGAATGAGTAAGGAATTAAATGCAAGGACTTCCTTTTCTTGTTTTGTTCTGCCTCTGTGCTCTCGTCTGTTTGTTCTGCAGAAAGTTAGATCCAGGTACTGAATTGCTCGATGGTCTTAAGCTATAAGAAGTCTGTTCGTATCACCATAATTACTAATGCAGGGTACAAAGGAGCATTTGGAGGAAAGAGTTGGAAAGGAAACTACATGCAAACAATAAAGATTAAAAAAAAAAACCAAACATGGAGGAAGTAGCAGAGTGTAGTACAGGTTGTGATAACTTTTCTTTGCATCACTTTCTGGTAACATTTAAGAATATTGTTTGATAGCTTAGGTCCGCTGCATATAAGACAAACATAGTGTTATCTGACATACACGGCTAACTAGATAGTGGAAATGGATTAACTTCTTTTTTTTTCATTGTCCAGTTTATACAAATTGCAGTAAGTTAAAGGAACACAGTTGGAAATAAATTTACAAAATCTGTGATTGTAAATTATCAGTACTCTGAGGAGTTTAAGTTATAGAGACTTTTAGCCTGTGGTTTGGGTTGGTTTTTTTTTTTTTTTTAAACTGGAAAAGAGAAATTATATTCCATGGAAAAGTTAGGCTTAAAATAATTAAGGAATTTTGCTCATTCAGCATTGTTCCTGATATGTTTGCTTTGTAATTGATGATGCATATTGCTGCCTATAACAATAACTTGAATGAGTGGTAGTGGTGGACTCCTATTATAACTCTCACTTTTCAATGTTACTCTTCCTTCATGAGACCTTTTAAGCGAATCAAGATGGGAAACTGAGATGGATGTCTGGAAATAAAACTGTGTAGTGAAAAGACGGGTTTTACTTTCATGTCACAGGATTTAGACCAGGACGATCAAGTTAGATGGGACTTAAAATTTGGACAAATTACATTCATGTTTTCATTAAAATACTTTACATTTCATAGAAAGATTTGCCAGATTTATGAGCTAACGGTCAGAAGAAGGCAAGTATCTGTCTACTTTCTTTTTGTCTTTGTGACACTTACGTTGGTGATAGTATTAGACCCAGGGTTTTTTTTTCATAATAGTGTGTATCTTAATTCTGGTTTTGAGTTTTTGTGCACTTCTGATTTTAAAACAATTTTGTGTTCGTTTTGTTGAATCAGGGCCTCTGCACATATTAATATAATATTATTTTAGGGTAATGGAGATCTTTAAACTTATAAAATGTTTGGTCATTATTGAATCCATTTAAAACGTGCCTTTTTTTTTTTTTTTTTTTTTTTTTTTTGTTCTCATGATGTCTGCCTAGCAAAGCAGTCCTCACAGAAGTGAGGACATTCTTATTGTAATATTTCATATCCTTAGAGTGATATTTCATTAATATCTGCCCAGGCAAATAAAAATCATAGTAAAATATGGTAAATGAAAAGTATAAGCATTTATTTTGTATTACCACATGTCAAGAAAGATGGGTGGATGAAAACTAAGCCATTAGATTTATGGAACTTGTGGTTTGTTTGGTTGTTTTGTTTTTTGTTTTTTTTTTGACAAACTAATACAATAATCTATTTCAGATTTTGGGGAGTTAGATTTTTTTTTTCCCTTGTGTTGTAGTAATTGGCGTGAATTGATTTTTACATGAAAATTTTATAATTTTTTGTGGAATCTGGTTATTTCCATTAAAAATCTAAAACATTAATGTTTGGTAATAGATACCATTTGACACATGTGAGCAATTGCCCCTTCGAGTCCATGACACTTCATGCTGCTCTTTTCATGTTCTACTCCAGACTAGTACAGTTCCTTGTGATGTGAGGAGCTAGCACTTTCTCATTAATTCCTAGCAGTAAATCTTGGGAGATTTCCTATTTCCCCTGTATTTTTTGCCTTGTTTTGTATTGATTCATAGTCAGATTTTTCTATCCTGAGGCGAGTTTGCTTAGTTTTAGAATGTATGGTTACGAACAAATGGGGTAATTTCACCAGCCTTAATTCATTAGATTAATATAAATAGTACACAGTGAACGAAGATTGTGCCTGTGTGAGTGATCCTGTGTGGGATGTGTTTGCTTTCTCTTTATCGGTAGCCTTTTTGTAATAGCGGCCCAATTTATTAGTTTTCTTACTTAAAAGCCAGTAGATCTGGCTGGTGACCTCAGCTTGTCTCTGTAAATGGAAATTGGTAGGCTGAAATGCAATATGAAGAGTTCAGAAAGAAATCAAGATAACACTAATGGGTAACAAATTTAAAATATTAATATAAAAGATGTTTAACCATTGAGGTTTGACTAAAATAGCTTTTGACTTTTTGTGGTCTGTGATGAAATTGAAAAATTTTAAATAGGGAACTTTATTGTACCTGCTGGCTCATAATAAGGAAGAAGTTAAATGTGTTTCGTGATTCTAATTCAACTGCAATTGTAATACATTAATTAACTGTGTCAGCTATCACCTGCATATTAATTCAGGCCGTTATCACCATATTATCAAGCTCGGGGTAGGGGGGGGACATTGCTAGAGTTAGAAAACAAATCTGGGATAATGAAATACTTTTAAATATGCTTCAAATATGAAATTATCTTCTCAAATGCATATATGAAGAGACTATATTGGATAATAAGCATTTAAGTAGACATTATTAATATTTTAAGTATGCTGTGGCCCCAGAACCTTTATTTTCAACCTAGGGGCAGAAAATCAATGTATAGGAACCTTATATACCTTCTTTTTCTTACACTTAAACACCTGATTAATAAAGACATTTGTGTCACGACGGCTTTCTCACCGTCATGGCACGTCGTATCTGTAGGTGGTTGGTTGTGATCCGCAGATGAACTGCATCTCGCACGTGGGCAGGGGTGCGAATGGACGGGGGAAGGCTGCTGAACTAGCGGCACCGGCGAGTGTATGACCTGGGCGGGTCCTTGCACGCAGGGGAGGGAGGAACGTGAGAAAGAGCATGGAGCTAATCCTGGGTTACATCTGAGGCACCAGTGTCCATTCCCGTCCTGTGTGTTGGAGGAAAAAGCAGTCCACTGCCTCCTTTAAAAGACATATAATAAGTCACAGAAATGTATTTGGTTATTAAGATTGGTAAGCATAAGTATGGAAGTGTTTATTCCAATATTTGGAAGCTTTAAATGATACTAAAAACAGTACAAAAGAAGGCCCCCACAAACCTTAACCTTGCTTAAAGTCACAATCCTCAGCAGATAAGGTAGAAGCAGGCCTAACTCCCTCCCTCTGTCTCAGTTTGCTCATGACACGGCGAAAGACAGACTTTGCAATGCATCTTGCTAGGTTATCAGTTTCCAGCTTCTGTTGTACACATTGCGTGGTCTGATCATCATTTTGTGCGTAGAGATCCACATGAGAAAGATATTTCAGAATACGATTTATTAATGCTATCAAGTTCTCTTCCTCTTAGGTGTTTGTTGTGTTATGGCACAGAGTGGTGGCATACAGGCAGTTTTTGTGATGGACGGTGGAAAACCAAAGTTTCCCATTGTTGAACATTCAAATATTGGAAAGAATCAAACATATTTCTTCTAATAATTAAAAATACCTGATATTTAGTACTAAAAGCAAACCAGCATCCTTATTTTTCGATATTTTAATCTGATTATAGAGGAGTGCAGGATTGTAACTAAATTGCTCTGTATTTTATTTTGCTTTTATTTTTACTTTTTGAAAAAAATAATTTTGAAATATTAATTCAGCTTTTTGGAATACATTTTAATTCCAATACATCCATTTATCAGAATATTAGCTGTTTTCTAGGTAAATATCTTGTGTCCATTTTCAGATTCAGTCCATCTTTCTCTTCATTTATACATTTTTAAGAGTTTCTTCCCTGATAGAGAATATTGTACCAAATGAGATAACGTTATGCAATTTTTCTTAACATTTATAGAACATAAGTGGGTGCGAAGGTACTACTGTAGAGGCAATCTCTGTGATAATAAGCTCTCATAAGAAATGAGTTCCCTTCTGTTTTGAAGGAGAACATTACAAATTTGAAGAAAGATCACAATTTGAGGAAAATGTGAAGCTGGAGGGAGTGGAGAAAATTAGTCTTGGGATAGGGGGAAGCAATGTAGTACCTTTAGACTAAATATACTCTAATAGATATACTGTTACCTCACAAATTGTGCCTCTCTGAATTCAATAAACTTTGTCAAAGCAATACTTACCATCACATTTTATATACTTAGTTTTAGTTGTCATGTATTATAGTTCATAGAATCATAGAAAACTGGGTTTGAGGGGACTTCTGGAGGTTGTCTAATTAGGCCTCCTGCCAACTTATATTACGCAGCAGGGACACACTGACTTTATAAGCTCTCTTTTATTGTTTCCTGGAAATAAGAAAATATTGCAAAGTATTCAAGAAATTGGAGTCTAGACTGTTGTTATGGAATTCCCTAGCTTTACCAGGTTATCAGTTTTAGTAAATTTAAAAAAAACCTGTTTCGTGAACTTTTTTGTATTTCTGTTCATCTCTTAAAAATAGGTTTGTTGTTTCTTTCTTTTTAAGAGCCAACTGGTGACATTAATTTAGTGAATTTCTTTATGACCACAGCATAATGGCAGCTCCTTCCTTAACTGTTCCATGGCCCTGTTTTCAAGAGACTTCAGAGAAAGCTATTCTGTTTGCTACATTTCTCTTAAAGCAGAGTTTTTTGACTTTTGTACTTACTTCACCACCATCATTTCAAATTCGTTCTGATTTGCAGTCTGCCTCTAGAATTTACTCTCCTGTAGGATGCTTTTCTTCAGTTTTCTCACCGCCTGATACACAAGGTGAGGCTTTGGGAGCTGGGTTTGTTACTGTGCAAAAGGCAAGGATGAGGGGAATCTCATCCCTGTCTTCCACTACCTCCTGGGAGGAGCAGAGACGGGAGAAGCAGGTTCTTTCAGAGATGCCCAGGGAAAGAAAGAAAGGCCATGGGCACTGGTTGCATCAAGGCTAGATCAGGCTGCTCAGAGAGGTTGTGCCATTTCCATTCTTGGAGACATCTAAAGTCAACTGGAGAGTGCCCTGAGCAACCTGGTTTAGCTTGGAATTAGCCCTGCTTTTGTAGGGGGTTGGACCAAACGACCTCCACAAGTCGCTTCTGACTTAAATTGTTTTATGGTTCTAATTTGTCACAGTCAAATTCCTGGTGGAGGGCAGGAAGGAGCAACTTACGCCTGTGTTGTTTCTCCCCCTGTAGAAGTACTCTAGGCAAAAAATAAAAGTATTTGGAGCGTTTGCCTGCTTGGTTTATGGCCCTCTTACCCAGTCTGAACACTCGCTCTCCTGAGCCATTGTTATTACAGCCCTGTTAAAGTCTTGTTTCTTTAAGAACACAGCATACCAGTAAGAATATAACACCACTGCATTTAGCATTGTATCTCAAATTCTGAACGGTCACCTGTACTTTTACCAGATCTATGCAGGATCTGGTAAAATACATTATCTATACATTAATAAAGATAGAGAGACTTACATGCGTCAGGTATGTACTTCACTGAAACGGTTATACAATTTGTGAAATTTATTTCTGTCTTGTTTCTTCTTAACTTTGTTGTTGCTGCTGTTAAAATATGGAATTCATTTTAATAGGAAGATGAGAATTCAATCCTGTATACAGTGCAGAAGGAGGATAACATTTCCTTGGTTCTTAATTTTGTAACTGTACAATTTTGGCCCCTTTACATTGCAAAACCTTTAAGGCTTCATTTAAGATTAAAAAGAATGAGCCTCTGTGGTAAACTGAGGAATATTTGGTCATCTTGGCAATACTAGGTATATACGCTGTAAGTGATGCAGTCTTATGTAATGATTAAGAGCTTAGGTAATACTCTTTGGCACTGTTACAGCCCTGTTGAGTCTTGCCTGTGTCACAGATTTCATTTTATAACCTTTCGCCGTAGCGTGCTTCCCACAGTGAAACTGCATGTAGCATCTTTCAGAGTTTCAAGGTTCTCTTCAGTTCGATGTTTTGTATGTTTTTGCCACTTGAGACAGTTACATGCTTTTCGTATTGGGTTTCCATTGTTACCAGCTTCTGTTTTCATGTTCCTTGTATCAGTTTGAAATTTTGGGACTGCTTTATGTGGTTGTGATGAGGCTCTCCAGAATGAAACTTGCCGGGGTTGAGTTGGTTGCAGACTGGAGGCCAGCAGCAGCAGCTTTTTAGCCTCCGTTTGGAGGAGTCAAATATTTTCATAGATGTTTTCAGTAGAAATGCTTCTGCTTGCTTTGAGCTCAGAGCTTTCTATATAGTACATTATATTTCTGCCATGCAAAACATTGGCTATTTTCCACTGGGGAAATATAGTTCAAGTAGCGTGTTAATGTCTTCTATACTAACCTCAAGGCTCTTATCTGTGTTGCTACTAGAAGCCAAATGGCTTTCTTCAGCATCCTTTTGATACTCTGCCTGCTGCTACTAAATGTAACCTTGAAGTGCACTGGAGTTTAATAGTCTGAATTCTAGCTGTTATCTCCTACACCGCATTTGTTAACTAGTTATGATTTTTACCAGTAAGCTGATTTAACAGTTTTGTTTGTATAGATGTAGCTTTTCTGTGCAAGTCCTTATAGTGCTTTTGAATCTGAAAAACTGTCAGGTCAAGATGGCACTTTATTATTCAACATGTTTCCTCTATGTAACTGAGTCATACCTGCTCACTTCAGTAATGAAAACATATATTTTGCTACTATTACCTGTGGTGAGTCAGCTTCGGTAAGGCAAAATTAAGTTTGTGGGCTATTTTGCTTTGTTTTTCTTAATAAACAAGTCACAGTCTGAGGACATCTTAAAAGAAAAAAAGTCAGAGTAACGCATTTCTGTGTGAAATGATTTCATGTCATAGCTGGGTTTTTTGAGGGGGCTTGGGAGGCATTTCTGCTCCTTAGAAAATTATTGATCTTCATAATAAATGTGTTTAGGGTCAGAAGCAGATACAGGAGAAAACAATGTAAGCAGTCAGCCAGATGACAAAGATCTTACTTTCTGCCCTTGGGATCCTTTGCCCAGGTTCATGTGTTTGGAAGCCCTCCCCGTAGGGTGGAGGCACCCGTCACACGAGGAAAAATGGTGAACAATCTCTCATCCTTCCCAGTTGTTTCCTGGTTTGTGTTTCTCCTGTGAATTACATGTGTTTTAGAAAATGAGATGAGAGTAGCGCAGGCATGATGGTAGGGACGCTCGTGTGAGAAGAGGGTTTTTTTCTAATTAACACTGAATGCAGTTAGGTTGATAGTAGTTGTAAATTAAGAGTAAGTTCCTGTGTTAGAATCATTGATTTAAATTATTATATGGAACATAGGAATGAACAAAAAACCCAAACATTTTGAATGTTTTCAAATTCAGGTATTCATGCCAAACATTAATTTTGGTAAATGCAAAGTTCTGTCTAAGAAAAACAGTGGTAGTTGAAAATAATATAGCTGGCACCATGAAAAGCAGCTTTTTTGTGCAAGTTCACCGCTTAGGGAATAATCAAGCCATCACACATACCCTGCTCCTGGTATCTAACTTACATGCAAGTGAAAGCACCAAAGCTGGGACCCTCTATAGCCATATATAAATATGTAGTCAGTGGAGATAAATGGGCGTCTCTGAGGAGGTGTCTCAAAACGCCTTAGTTACATACTTGAAGTATATGACTGCTCCCCCTGTGTGTAAAATGTGCTGAATAAAATTCTTTGAGCCTTACCATGCATGCTTTCTGACAGCTAGAGAAATAAATAACAAACGAAGAGCCATATCCAGCAGAGTTCTGCTGGATAAAGTTCTTTGAAGAAGGACAATGGCAGGTTTATTTACTGGGGCTGGGGAGAAGTGGGGTAGTAGCTAGAGCATACTACAAGGATTACCACATCTGTCCTGGTCTAAATCTTCTCTTGGATTGCCTTTATGGTAGCAGGCAGGCAGCATAACTTGTCCAAGCTTCAGTTTGCACATCTGCATAAGTGAACCTTCTTATGACGTTACTGTTACAGGTTTGGAGCTGGGGAGGTTTCTGAAATTTAATCAACATTTATTGACTTGACCCAGTTGCCAGATCCTTCTGCAATCTGCCATCCTTCTAGGGGAAAAGCACAGGAAATTATGATGTCCATAGGAATACTGGTTCTCTATGCAACACTTCCCTCCCATCCTTCAGGATGCCTCTTTGACCTTTTTCACACTATCCCCAAAAGACGTTCAAGCCTTTCAGGCTGTTCCAGAATCAAGTTTTAAACCTTTGCGGCCTCCCAAACATCTTCCAGGCTTTCCTGGATACCAGCCCACCAGGTTGTCCTTTTGGAGTCTTCCGTCTGCTTCCAAGGCCAGTCGGTTTGGCTGCCCAGACTTAAATCCATTTTCTTCATTTTACCCCTTATCCTGTCTCTGGCACCAAGCGAAGAGGGAGCCAAACCAAGTCTTCTCCACAGAAAGAATCGTATCACCCTGTCCTTCAGTTCTCTCTCGAATTCTTCTGGTATTTTTGGGCTGAATAGCAAGCTCGATGTATCTTTGAGACACAATCAGAATTTATGTCCATGTTAATCAGTTACTGGCATGCATGCCTGCAGCTTTTGTATCTGTAAGGTAAGAATATTTATACTTGCCTTATCAGACTGTTTTAAGTTTGGATTAATTATAGTTGATCACAGTAGTAAATATACTTCAAGCAGTATCAGAGATAATAATCCTTGTATAGTTCTGAAAATATTTTAAAACCATTTAAAAGCCTGCCGTCAAAGGAGATTTACTAATAAATATTTGATTTTTACCCTGTAGCTTTCTGTCAGCATACTGTTTTAAAACTGGAAGAGACAAGGTGATAGTAACTGGGAGAAGAAGGAACTTTACAAAGGTTGTGCTACTCCTACGAATGTTTGAAAAAGAAAACAAACCTAAGGCACTTGGAAACAGTTCAGGGGTTTCTAATTAGATATGACATGATATGATATGTGATATGATATATAGGCAAGATTATTCACCTTCTAAGTTCGCCCTTCTTTATTTAAACCAAGCCATGCTTCACTGATTTACTACAAGTCCTGGAATTTAGTTCTCTGCTACTGCCAGCTTGTCTTAGCAGTGTAGGGAAATTTGCTACACTTTGGTTTGCAGTCTGATATGAGAACAAGGTGTTTTCAGTAAAGCAGATGTTCTTTTTACAACTGCAGCGTCCTGGGTTCAGCCCCCCTTCGCGATGGCTGGCTTTGCTGGACCCGGCTCCTGCAGGCGCTGCCAGCATTCCAGTAGCAGGGAGGAACTTGCAGTCTTTGTGCTAAAGGAACAAATTAAACACTGTGCTGCTCAGACTGGTTTTTCTCAGCTATTCTCTGTGGATCTAGTTGCTTTTGCTGCACAGCAAAGTGGGCTATGTTTAAGAGAATCTCAGCTGGACTGACTGGCTTAGGCACAGCTACTGCTCTCTGGATGGTTTTCTTTACCGCTTCTGAACTGAAGCTGGTTTGCTTCTGGCTAGTTAGGAATGGGGAGAACAAACCGGCATTTGCTGCTTTGTATCCATACAGATGCCTCTAGAAAACGGGGATTTTAGGAATCTTAGTAAATTACCTGGTCCATCCTACTTTAGGAAATTGTAACAAAAATGTTATTAAAATATGTGGGAATAACTTGTTCTTAAAAACCTTCAACAAAGATTTCCATGTTTTCCCCAGGCAATCTTAGCCATAATTTCAGTTATATAGCTTTTAAATTGTCTAACTTCCATCTTTCTTGCTGCAGTTTAAGCCTATGATCTCTTGGCAATTCCCAAGTGAAGAACGAACTTTGTTACAAAAAGGCGATAAATCTCCTATACATCTGAGGTCTATTATCATGTCTCTGCTCTTCCCTTCTTTAGCCTGAGTAAAAACAGTTCTTTCCATCTTTCCACATAGATCTTAGTTTATATACCTCTGATGACTCTTAATGTTCTCCTCTGGACTTTTTCTATTTGGGCCTATTTTTCATGAAAAGTGACACCCAGAACAGCACAGAATGTTCCAGATGAAGTTTGACCGGTACTGCCTTGATCTTTTCTTCTAAATCCCAAAGTTTCTAAAATATTTTCACTGTTGAGTAATTGGAAGGCAGTACATCATCAGCTCCTTTACTGGCATGAATTTACCTCAGCAGAAAATCTGGCCAAAGCATCTGTGTATCAAAGAGTGTATGACTCTCTTTCCACTGCTGATGGGTAGGAAATGTCACAAGAACAACAGATCTTGTACTATTTTTACCAGTTAAGCTGGGATCTGCAAATTAAAACAAGCTGATTATCCTCATGGGCTTGTCCCTGTTAGAACACCCACGTTCTGGTGCAGCACAGGTCAAAGTGCACTCAAGCCGCCCCGAACCATAAGAAGATAACAGCCAAGTTTGAGGTATGTCCCCTCTCTGGTCTGAATGTTTGGATAGGAAGCAAATGCATTTCCTTTTCCTCTAACAGACCTGAAAAAACCTTTGCAGCTGTTTTATTGCCTTACTTTAAACAGGATGTCATATGTTTTACTTAACCAATCACTTTTATACATCCCAATAAGATGATGCTTTTTTTCATGACATCAAATCATTGCTGACTCATCTTCAGGTTGGGTTATTGGTAAGCCCCAGATCTTTCTTTTCTGCGAGAAAATAAGTTTGTGTAGTTCATTATTCCTACCTAAAAGCACTACTTTGCAGTTGTAAGTGAATTGCCTTCTCTTTAGTGCAGGCTATTCCTCTAATTCAAGTTCCTTTTGAATTTCAACTCTTCTCTGCAAAAGGCAATGCAGCAGTGCTACTAGTGCAAATTCACAGTCTGCACAGGTAATGACATTTACTGTGTATAAATTTCACCTTAAAAATGTATTCATAACCCATATGAAAATAATCACTATAAATGTAATTAGGCCAATTGCTTTTACTTATTCCTCACAGATGTAATTTAAGAATGAAAAAGCCTGTAGCTTAAATATATTTATTCCAAATTCTTCATCTTAGAACTTGAAACTGAATTTGCCAAATATATTTTCAGGATTAGTTAAGGAAATCATACGGGCATTTCATGATGTCTTTTTCAGCCTTGGGCTTTTGGAGTCTTGGGTGTTTGTTTTGTTTTGGAGGTGTTCCTACTCTCCCTTCTCCATGTTTCTGGTTCATCAAACAAAATAATTATCTTGGGTTTTGGCATTACAATGTCAAACGAACCGTGCCATTGTCAATGCATCCTGCTATGCTAGAGTATTACTGGATGTCATCTGCAGGTATTAAATGAAGATAGGAATAGGTTGATTGTTCGATCTTAATTTGTTTCTGTATTTCTCTGAAGAAATGAGGCAAACAATTACCAAAATGAATGGACAGAACCTTCTCTGTAGCCACGTTGTTGTGCTGAAGCTGGCAGAACAAGGCTGGTACAAGCTGGGAAACCAGGCTGTCCTGGTTTGAATCTCAGCTGTGTGCTTCCGATAATGAGCAAGGAAGGATTTGTCTTTTACAAGTTATAATTTCTCTGTAGGTAGGGCTGAGCCTTGTGGTTCATAGACCTTCAAGATAAAGTTGCTTCAGTGTATTTCTTCACAAAAAATTGTCTGTATTGCAGATCAAGGTGATCATAAATCGTACGCAGGGCCAGAAAGCCAGTATGCAGATACAGCGCCTGTATTCAACAACACAAGTACACTTGTACTGTTTAATATTCTCAGTACTTTGTTTCTCTGCTGAGGAAAGGCCAGTTTCATGAATTAATGGACATTGACATATGAAGGCATTTTTTTAAAAGACCGTTTGAATCTTTCAGGTCTTTTGAAGTAGATATATGGTGTTCAACAGCAAGGACATTTTCTACAAAATTACTGTTGGAGCCTCATTAGGTTTTAAAGATTAGAGATGGCCAATCAGGCATGCCTCAGGTGTTTCCTCTACTATAGCTAATACCTGTCTTTATTAGAAATATGACCTCTATTTTCTTTTGGATCATGTCCAGCAGAATGGAATTGTCTCTTATTATCAGCAAATTGGATTTTGGTTTCAGGAATAAACCATGCATGTTCGTAATTGTGCATAAGAGTTTCTTCTCTTGCTCTCCCAAGAACATGGATTATGAAGAAGAAGAAGGAGGTAGGAAAAATAATCCCTTACTAGTTTGAAACCATCAAGATTATATCACAAAAAATTGAAATTGACAGTTTCTTCATTTAAACTAGCATTACTGGAGAGGGCAAGATCTGCCACTCAGCCAGGGATTGCTGATTTTTGTATATATCAGCAGTTTTTGTTGTCTTTTTTCTTTAACATTAATAAAACATCCTTGTGAATTGGCCAGATTCTGCGCACGGTACTGTAATTTAGTAGAATTCAGTGTTACTTATAATTTTCAGAATAGAGTGCTGAAGATTTTAGACCTTCACTATTCAAAATAATAAGTGCTAAAGAAGTACCCAGCCTTTTAAAAACGCTTCCTAGAAGAAAAACTTCCATGCTCAAAAATACGTTACTCTAAAAAGAAATACTCTCATTTCCCTGCAGTGATGATAGAACAGTCTGTAGAATAGATGTCTGTTGGCTTTCTTAATGTATTGCCTGACCTAATTTTTGTAAAGTGCAACTACTGTATTAGGAATCATCATCCAAATGAAAATTATGGCAGAAGAGTTCTAGTTTTAAAATGATTTATACCAAATGATCGTGTACATAATTGGAAGTAGTTTTTAAAAGAACTGTCTTGTGTCCAATTTAAAAGGGAAGATAATGGAATACGGAATGCCAAATAAAGTTTTGGTATCTAGAAAAAGATTAGCAAGGGAGACATAAAAGTTTTCCTTTTCTCTACCACCATTCTTCTATGGAAAATAAATTTGCTGTCTCACTTGAACTTCCAATCTTCTGGCAACAAATGTACATGGCCATAGTAGTTGGCTTTAAAAAAAAAAGTATTGAAAAAAACCCACCCTTGTCTAGCCTAATTCCCTTGGCTTCCACGTGGGAAATTTTGAATTTAGCAAATGGAACAAGTGTGGTCTGAATCTGCTCTGTTTGGTAGCAGTTGATAAGTTGTGTCGAAACAGTCCTGCGTACTTGGAATTAAATTCTGCACATTTTGGAGGAAACACTTGCAAATACTACCACACTGCAAAAGCGTCTGAAACAGTTGGTGCTGGTACAACATCGGCCAGGCAGGAATGGAATTAAAATATTTCCCCTCTGCCGTCTGCTCTAGGCTTATCAGCTGCTAATGCCATACAGAAACTCTGTCTGTCTATAGTACGCTGATCCAAACTAAAAATACTTTCCTGCGTAAACAGTTTTCTTTTCAAAGAAATCTTTCAGCAGTTTGGGCTTTAACAACCATGCTTTAATTGCAGTCAATTTGTCTCGCCCCCAAATGTCCAATGCATCAAAATCTTCTGCCTTTCACAATTAATAACTTAACATCAATTGCACTGACATGAATGGAAATACTCCAGGTTTACAGTGGTCCAGTGCAGACTAGTTAGTGACTTCATGTTGGAAAGTATTCAAATTCTGAGTCTAAATGAACGAGACACAGAGCATAAATTTAACTTCACGTCCTTTAAAAGTATGCTAAAATATTTTACGCAAATAGCCCAAACACTGCAGACTTCAAATCATAAATTTCAATCATTTCTTTTAGGAAACCTTAGCAAAGGAAAGAGATCACATGTAAATGAAGTCTAGAAATGTTTACTGTAAATATAAATCACTATAAACAAGGACTTACTTTAGTGGTTCTTGCACTTCAAAAATGTAATTTTCAGCATTTATTTTATGGTTTTTATTTCATTCTTTTTGCCAAAGACAACCAGTGGCTGTACTTCATCTTCCACCCCTGTGCTGGGTGTATGGGTCACGCTGAGTCAACGTATGTAACTCGTGGGAAAGCATGCTCACGTTTTCCTCTGCATTCCCATTCTGTCGAACAAGTGATGCTCAGAGTGTCAGGGACTAGGAACGCAACATGCTCAGCCCGTGCCACGTCCTGTCGTGGCAATGTCCTCTCTGTACCTGCAGAAAGGAGGGAAGAGGTGATATGCAACCATATAGGAGATATTTAAATTTTCTACACTCATCATGACTCTTCAGATGCTCAGGGCAGCCTTAAAAAGCTGGTCAAGAGCAAGAGATACAGTGCGGTCTGCCGATAATGTCAAGTACGTGGGTCCATCTCTTGTGTGGTACACCCAGGAAAGCAAGCAAATTACCGTAGCCAGAGATAAAACTTCATCCATGTCCAGAGATGAAGTCCCAATTAGATGATTTACTAATTTTCTTAATTGTTAATGACTGCACTCTTCCTAGTGTTTGGTGTACATTTCGGAAGCATCATTTTTCCATTAGTGTGTTTTTACATTAATAGATCTTTGGTTTTGTAGCTAGATGAACCTAAATTTAAGAGCCAGTGAAGCCATTATTTACAAGATTTTATTTAATACACACACACTGTTTTGCCATGGTTAATGAAAAAGATACGACTTATTAAAATAGAAATAATTTGTTAAACATAAAATGTCATTCCCTTAAAGCTATAATTTGATATACCGCTTAGAAATAACAATGTGGATTTTCTTAAATTAGTTGTTGAGTTAAATAAATCTAAATAAATCGAGACAGTCCGTTTAGGTAAGTGGTAGGCACTTGAAGACAGGTAATACACAAAAAACAGAGAAATGCATACACACAAACACACAAAAACCTGAATGCAGCTTAACTGTATGTCCCCTCCCGTTTTCTCTCCCCTGTCGAGACTGAGGATCCTGGCAAAAAACCTGAGTGTTCCGAGTTCGCATGGCACAACCGGAGACAGGCATGCCAGCAAACATGACAGGGAGAGAACAGATTGCTTCCCTTCACTGAAATAGATGATTTAACCTATATATGGCACACAGTCGTTAGTCTTTAAGAAAAAAACATTCACAGGCTCTGTGTGTTTGGTGATACCACTTGCTTCTAAATTTGCACCTCATCCATTCATTATTTAAGGAAGCAAGGAAAGAAAGAAAATGTGTCTTAATTTGTGTAGGTGGATGATAATGCAAGAGCCAGCGAAGCAAGAGGACGACCTGTGGCTGAGCCAAGAGCGAAACTTTTTCTAGGAGGGAGAACGTGCTGCCGTCCTCGTGCCGCCTGTGCTTACGCAGGGCAAAAGAGCCCCGCTAGCACCAGTACGCTGGTTGGTGATGCGGGTAAATGACGAAAGGGAAGACATAGGAAAGATGGGCCTGCCTTCCCCCTCTTTCTGTCCTTCTTCTTTGTAGCCCACCCTCACACCCTGGACTTGCGCTAGGAATTTTTGAAAGCCATTTTCAGAGGGATAAAGGACAAGAAATCCAGTATCTGTAATTGTCACCACAGACATTTGAGAAAGTCACTGAACCATGGAGAAGTCACTGCAGCTACTTCGGTCTTAAAGCTTTGGCGCTCCGTAGCTGCTTCTGTCAAAGGATTTCACACAGCTTTAGAGACATTAATAAGGTTGGCTTCACAGTGCTCTGTGAGAGGAGGATAACTGAATTATTATTCTGGTTTGATAAAATGAAGAGCTGTGATGGGCAAATTCATTTCAGCTTAGCTGTGTGGCTTAAGATACTTTTGCCTTGCTCAAATCTGTCCCCTTTCCGAAGTCAGAGATTACTGCCCGGCTGCCGGAGGGAGCAAAAGGGAACGTCATTTTGGCTTTGCCAACTCAGGCCACGCTCTGGGGTATTGGCTTGAACTACCATTGAAGCTAGATTTCTGCTAGGACCAAGGCAAATTGTCTTTGGGGTGGGCAACCTCTGAGAGAGTCTGGAGGGTAAGAACGCAAGAGGATGCCGCTATTTAATAGAGAGTCGGAGTCCTATGTACTTTGTCCTGCGTTTCAAGGGAAGTTTGAGACAAATCAATAGAGAGATTGCACCTCTCCTGAATCTGCATTTTGCTTCTTTAGCTGCCAGTTTACTTTAGAGTGCAAAACTGCAATGTGCAGGCATAGTGTTTGATTTTTGGGGGTTTCTTTTCTGGAAAATAAACTGTCTGCAGGTAGTAAAAGGCCCTCAGACGCTTTTTAGACAAGAAGCTGAAAACGTGGCCATAATTGGGAAGAATTTTGAAGTAGGAGTTATTGAGTCAGGAGAATTGGAATTTTGTAAGCACATTCCTGAGGGAGTGAGTGGGAGAAATCATTCTTTCTGGTGAGAGCATGAAATAGTATATATGCATTTGGGGGTTTTATTAAAAGGTATAGTATGCTTCGCATGATTCCACTTGTTCAGCAAGCTAATTTGAATCTATCTTTTCCATCTGTAGGCTAATCAAGAGCTCCATAACAGTCACGCACTTGAAATTTTTAACATTGTGAGATTGTTGTTTTGTTTCATTTTTCCTGTCTTAGTGACACACCTTGGAAATTGCAGATTCAAGGGGAGAATGAGCATGTTCTTTCTTTTTTCCATCCCAAGAGAAGATAGCAAAAAAGAAAAAAAAACCTTTTCAGCTAGAAAAGCAAAAGAAAAACAGGTGGATGAGCAAAATGCACTGCTTTTTATTGTGTTGGCTACAGGATTCTGTTTCTTACCACCAGAATATCTGCAACTATATTAGAGGTTGTGTAAACACGTGAACTGTGCCTTCCTTGATCGAACTCCTGTTTTGCCATTTCTGTTTATGTCCTTCTGTCCTAGTAGAGCTAGAGGTATTTTTCTTCTTCTGAGATTTGAAAAGTGTCCCACCTTGTACTGATGCATGAGACTAAGAGAAAAACAAGAATTTCAGGTGGTGGTGGGCTTGCTCCCCCCCCCCCCCCCATTTTTTTTTTTCCAAAAGACATAACAAACGCTTAACTTATAA
>JANZLO010000007.1:9591631-9610258 GCA_026937515.1 Polyboroides typus | reverse complement strand
ACAAACGCTTAACTTATAATGTTAAAGAACCTGGTTTTGAGAGTGTGATCAGAATCGGGAACCTGAATGCAGGAACTTGACCCTGTCCGTCCAATTTCCCTTGTAAGTCCTATAGCTGTCAGAAAAATGAGTCTCTCCATTTCACCATTAAAGCTTCTGCACTCACTGTTCTTTGACTTGGAGGCTGAGTCTGCAGAGCAATAGTTAGAGGTCTCACCTGCAGTGTAGCTCGAGACCCTGTTCAGTGAAGATGTTAAAAAGAGCAACTGATAGAGATGTGGACTTCTTCAGATCTCAGGCCATGGTGCTAAGGATAAAGGCTGACGTGTCTGGACAATGTCTTAGAAGAGACAGTTTAAACTTTTGGTAGTATTGTTTCCACGAAAAGGTTGGGTTTCACTGGATTTTCTAATGAATTTTTTTTTGATGGAAATATTATTTCACCAGAAAGCTGACTCTGGCTTTTCCAAAGTGCTTTTAGTGTGCTGGAGAAGTGTAACATGCAGCGGAAAAAGATAGCAACGTGAATATCCATCCTGACTGTCTACTGATAGGCTACTTGAAATGTGGGAAACCTGTAGAAGATGCACCGAATTCCTGAAGCCTTGCAGAGAGCTAAACAGGTGAACTCGGGCAAAGCAATGACATTCGTGCAGGAGAAAACCATATAAACCAGAGCAGAAGGCAAAATCAGACCTTCTTGTAGATGAATCTGTGGAGCTCGTATTAGTTTGGTCGCACTGACCCTAGCAAGGAACCCCAGTGACCCAGTGAGGCTTTTATTCCAGCATATAAAATCCTTAAATGCAGCTGATGCAAAGGATATTTATATGCTCAGAAGGAATACTGATGAGAGATTTTTCCAGAGCAAATGAAATAAAAAGGTTTGTTCATAAGCAAGGCCTCTAAATCATAGTGAAGCTAACATCTTGAGTTCAACTGAGAAACATTTTGTACAGCTATTTGAGATCTTGTACAGGGAATGCAGGTAATCTCAGAAGAAAAGTAGATATTTCCTTGTCAAACCAATCATACTAGCTTAGATTCTAGAACTGCAATTGACTGTAATTTCAAGCATCGGGTTATTTCCTTCATCCCACAGGAATGAGAATGAAGACAGATGGGGAAAAGTGGAGGGGGGGAGAAAAGACACTTTTTCTGAACTGGAAGAGTTTGGAGAATTCTAGAAAGTGTAGTTAATGCAGACCTATTTAGCTGTGTTGGACTGAGATAGTTCGATGGGCTGTATAAAATGCCTTGCATTAGATATTTATTTTTCCATAATACTACAAAACCTTGTGCACTTTGTGAAGCACTGAATGTTAGCCTGGAATAGCCTCAGAACAGCCTGTGTATCACTGTCATCTGTAATTCCAGATATGCAATAAGATACATAGACATATACAGCCATGTTTTTATTTTTCTGGTGGAAATCAGAATTTACATTAATCTGTACTGAAAGAGAAGATATTCTTCACTTATTCCTTTTTTAATTGTATCTTTGGGAGTGGCTAACTTAAGGTATATAAAGAATGAATTAAAAGTTGTTTGAGCTTTACTGCTTCTAATATATCAGAATACAGTGGTCTCCACACAACCTTGATCTTAACATTAAGTGGAAATTTATCGTCCTTCAAGCTGACTTATAGCACTGGCAACAAACAGAATTACTGTTGCGGGTTTTTTGTTGGGGTTTTTTTGACAGACAAGGATGATGAATTTCTCATAGCATATGAAATACAATTTCAAAGAGACAAATGAGAATCAGTCGGTGGGTCAGAGAAACACAGTTCAAAGATCCATAGTTCATAAAATATTTATGTACCGCCATGAAAATAAAGGGGAAAGGATGCTTATGTAACATACCAAAGAACTGAAGAGCCAGCATAAAACTTTCTTTCACATCCCACAACTGAACCTAACTTACATATTTCAAGAGAAAGTGTGTCCAGCCATGGCTTTTCAGCAGCTGTCCCAGGGTGTATGCCATTTCCAAATATAATAATTCAGTTCTTTGCTATTCTATTGTTCCTAGGCTGATGCATCATTTCCAAGCTATGCTTACTGTGACCAAGTGCAGAAAACTAGTTTGCCACAAGATTTTTTTTCTGCATAATAATGCAATCTGCAAATGAAAAAGGGGCAGGAGGGGAGCAACATCAGAAAATTTACTGGACAGTTGAAACTTGAATGACATTCCAAAAAACCCCCCTCAAAGCAGAAAAAAAATCTTAACTTCCAGGCAATAAAAGACTGAGAAGTAATTATGTTGTCTGTTAGCTAGCTCATGGTGTCCTTTACACTGTTATTACATCTCATCATGTCTAGATTAGATTTTTTCCAAATTTCTTTTGATTTTAGATAAGTGGCTATTTGTTTTAAAAGACTGTACTTATAATATCTACTACTGTCTTTATGTCTGTGTTATGTACTGAAATACAAGTATACATAAGTATACTTATGAAACATAAGTACCTAAATATTATGTACTGAAAGTTGTAAAGGAAAGTGTACAAAAAGTAATGAAAGGCTTAATTTAAAGTTCCAGGTAAAGTTAATAACTGGATCAAGCCCTAATGAAATCACTAAGTTCCACTCTGATTCTAATGTGGTTTCCGTGGATTTTTCATCTTTCCATTCTTTCTTCCATCCATCTTCTTTCTTCCTAATATGGCGCAGCAATCGCCATTCTTGCCAGGAGAGATTGGTGCAGTTTCCCCAAATGACCATCAGTACTGCTTCCCTGTTGGTGAAACAGATTATGTCAGAAAGATAGAAGAAGCTTCATTTTCCCAAGTCAGAGCCAAAATGCATGTTTAGCCCAGACTTTTAGCTCACCAAGGAATGTGAGCTAAGGCTTTACAGATCTTTTGCTGCTATCCCATTTTGTTGCTGCTGACTCTAGCCACCTCTCTTGCGTTTTGATTTTGAACATGTGTACGTAAGCCTGGTTTTGAAAAGCAGATGCTTTATTTTAACACAAATAAAAGCTAAGAAATTGGTCCTGCAACTTACAGAGCACTGCTCATGAAAAGCTGGGCATAAAATGAACTGTTGAGGAATTTTACAGTCATGCAGCCAGATTACCAGAATTCAAAATATATTATGTGCTGAATATTGAACAAGTCAACTGGGGCAGTTAGTGAAGAACTGGTGCATTTAGGCAGCGTGGTTAAATTGCAGGGGCACATTCGCAGAACAAGTTGAAAATGTGTTTTATAGTATGCTCCCACTCTTGTGAGAAATATGGTTAATTGATCCTTGATAAGCCCATTGCCCTCAGACAGTATTTGCAAATTTGGCAATGACTTATTAAGCTCAAGTTGTATACAGTAAGGAAATGGAGTACAGGAAGTTTCAGGTTCGGTTAATGTAGACGGATAAAAATCTGTAGAGGAAACTGTCAAGACACAAACTTGATCTAGTTTGTAACTGAAAATCAGTTAGCATCACGCATCCAACTATGTCCTTGCTTCTCTAACCTTTCCTTGTGTGAGGCTGCCTTCTTAAGAGCTCTCTTGTTTTCCATCTCTGGGGCACTGAATCTAGTCGTGGACTTTTCTTATGCCATTGTGGAGCCCCAGGCTGAGACTGGGAAGACCAGGGCTCTTTCTACACTTATGCCTTTGGTGCTGGGTTACTTCTGTGGGATGCTTCATTTTTTCCCTATCTCGGAGTGCCTATATTTAAAATAGGGATGTTGATTTATCTGTTTTGTGGGACACTTTGAGACTGAAGAGGAAAAGCTGTGGAATGAGTTATATATTGTGATTACTAATAGGAAAATATAGATAAGAAGTCTGTTACTGAATTAGCTGACAGGCTCCCTGAAGGATTTACAGCTTCTTCTGGGCTGCTCCTCTCCTATGTGACCCATTAGAGCTACACTGAGAAGACAGATTTGTTTAGTGAATGGAAAAGTCTCATACAAACAGAACTGAACAGATGTGATGTTCTGATATTTGGCAGTTTTATTAACATCTTCACGGTCTCCCAAATGAAGATAGCTCTCTGGTATTGTCACAACTCATCAGCTCTGTGTGGTATTGTACAGGCGTAATGCAGACAATACTATACAATGTCAGCAAATTCCTGCGCGTGCGTTCAGTTGTGCTGATTTTCTCTTCCTTTAACTCTCTTGGCTCCTGAAGAGGAAAGAAATATTTTGTCTTCTCATTCATGACAGATACAAAGCACGCCTGATTATTCTTTATTCTTCTTCCCTCTTTTCCCTTTGCAATCCCAACAATTCCCATATTCCTCTTCCCACACAGAGATGAATGTTGAAAATAGCAAGAACAGACTCTAAATGATGATGCTTCATTTCTTTGGCATTACACCATTTTGTTAATTTTGACATTATTGCCATGATTATTAAGCACTGAAATCCATAATTTCACAACCTTGAAAAGACAGAAGTGATTTGGGAGCCACAAGTTATTTGCCACTGACTGAGTAATATTCCACGTAGTTAATTGTGCTTGAAAAGGAGTGATGGGTTATGGTCTTACTGTTGTCTTTTTCAACAAATGCTTGGCTCCCACAAGAAACCCTAAGGTTGAAGATCAAACGTGTAGGAGTTGCTTTTCTGTGATGATGATAATTTTGGTTTGGAACCTCTGAGAAAACAGAGTATGCCCTTTTAATTTCCCTTTTGCAAAAGAAAAAAAAAGGGGGGGGAGGACTACATCATTCATATATGTACTTATGTGATATACAGTTCTACTGGGGCAAGAGGATTACAAGTCAAAATAAAGAATAATTTACTGTTCTCCTTTGTCAAAATAAGCATTTTGGACAGTGTACTTATTTTCTTCTAATAAAAAAGCGGCCATGCTACTCTAAGGACCTAGATGTCATATTAGACCTCCCCATGCACACACGAGTATACATAAGTTTGTACCCACCTTAAAAAATTCAGTTGCCCTGGCTGGAGTGCAAGGGTTACAGAAAAATCTTGAAGGACAAGATGTTTTTTTAAAGGAAGCTTAATAATGCAGATTGGGAATCAGTGGTCTTTTTTTAGTTGCTGTAACTTGTATTGATTTCATGGAGATTTAAGGACATATTTTTGAGAATCCCATTAGGCACCTATTTGTGTCTTAAGCTGTAAAAACATTTACAGACTGGTTTCTGAAATTCTTGTGATGTTGCAAAGGCTGGCAGTGCACTTAAGCATCAGTTCAAGAACAGGCAGTTGTTTAAATCCATCCCGTTCAAAAAAGCTCTTTCATCTCTAAGGAATTTAAGCAGGTGTGGAAGGTCTGTCCATACAAAGGGATCTCCCGAGTCAGAGCCCTATAGCTATTTAATGAAACAAACACTTTAATAAATGCTAAATATGTTTCCCTTTCTCCTTAACAGCTAATGGTTCTCAAAGAATCACTACTTCTACCTTTTATTTTTAATTTTTAAAAGGGTTTTATTTCTCACAGCTCCAAAAGAAATCTTTGAAAAAGTAAATGCGTCACATTCTAAAAGATCACAGTTTAAATTACTTCAGTTTTTCTTAATTGTTTTTAATTTACAATATTATGTTGCTTTTGTCTTTCAACTGTTGAAGTTAGTGATGGAAATTCATGGGCTATGACAATATATGCAATCAATTAGTAACACAACACCATAATTTATGCTCATTCTTTCTGTATAACATACATGGGTGGGACATAGTGAACTGAAGAGTAAGAACAGCATACAGCTGAACGAGAGAAATAGGAATGTATGAGCATCCTTTGCTTTAACTGTAGAACAAAACGGGTTACTATCAAGTGTCCATCTGGTAGTGACCCATTTGAGTGCCTCAGAGTAAGGAAAGGGCAGCTAGGTCCAAAGTACCAAAATAAGAGATCTGAACAAGGGCCCTGTGAAGTCAGTGAAAACTTCATCGTTAGTTTTGATGTCTGAGTCAGGCTGATAATCCCATCCACCTCTGCCAAGTTACTCTTTGCCTTGAAGTTCTTTCATAGTATAGTGTAGAATATTACATGTATAGAATAGTATACCTCCTACCTCAATACGAGTGACCTACATTTTCAAGAGGGTATCTCTTCTTAAATCACTTATCACAGGGTATGTGATGCTAATATCACTCTATTAAACAAATGTTTTCAGGTAGGGGGGGAAAAGCCCCACAGAAGGCAGGTGTACAACGTTGATGGCATCGATACCCAGGTTCCTTGAATGTACTAGGATTTAATTGTTTAGTATATTGAATGTATACTGCCAAAACTTTGTGTGTGTCCCATTTACACCTCACTTACGCTTATCCAACTCACTCCATTACTTGCGTCATTCTTGTGGTATTTTGTCCGGGATCAAAATCACCTACTAACATCTTAAATAAGGCACGGTTTCGTTAATATAGTAACATTTTATAGCAAATATTTTATGTATGCTCTGTCTGGTTTTAGACATAATTGCTATACATGTAAGAGGTGTGGTTTCTAGATTTTTGTTGGACTAACAATGATTAGGCACCTGTTTCCATTCACCGCTTATCTTATACTCCATTTTATTTCCAGGCCTGTTGCACTGCGGCCTCAGTTTCTGTTAGGCTTTTGGACACTCCCGCAATGCAAACAGTAAAGCAAGATGTGACTGAGGAGCAGTATGAATGAGAAATTACCAATCGTTAGAAAGGATTAGAGAGTGCAGCAGTGACATCCAAGACAGCACTACTTGTTTTGCTAAGCCGGATTTAGGACAGAAATAAAGAAGCATTTATCCAAATGACTTCATTATTCAGTTGCATGGAGGCCTAGAAACAGATGTGCTGTTAACTTCCGTCCCTTATTAACTCTAGTTTGTTCTCTTCCGTGGTGTAGGAGACTGAAGGGAAGGGAAAAGTGTAGCAGGATGGTGGGAGGGGGCATCTTGCAACCATCAAATGTGTGGGCTGCCATTAATCACCAAAACGGAGAGCTTTCTGATTTCACTGCACTCCTGCTCCGCGTAGCAGCCTTACATTTTTCCTAGCCTTTGCCTAATTTGCACAGAGCGCAAAGATAGCAACTCAAATCCGTTTGGTACAGAAGCAGAAAACAGCCCTATGAAGTACCGAGGTCCTGGTGTTACGCTGCCTCGTTGCAATCGGAGGCAGCTGTGGGAGCTGAATCTCGGGGGCATTTTAGTATTTGCTCCTGTTACAAGGGATGGGTTGCAGTGAGCTGGGCACGGTACCTGCTGAAGTTGTTTTGTTCCTTTTGAGTTCCAACATATGGAGCTTTTAAGAGAAAAGGAAACTGATAACCACAACGTGTAAGGATACGTGGGAAGAGAGTTCAATTTGTCTTCATACTTCTATTGCTTTATAGAAATTTGAAAATCCCTCAAGTAAGAAAAACATCATGCTTTGAGTACAGACATTTTACTTTCCTTTTTATGCCATATTGTACAGTATGTAATATCTCTGATGTGTTAGTTAAAAATTGTCACATGAATGACTGACAGCCCTGAAATGCTGCTCCCCACTCCTTCCTTCCTTTGCTAGAAAAGCACACCTACATCTACATCCACTCAGATAATGTCAGCGAAAGCATTTCATTTCCATGTTGAATCTCCCCTGTGAATAAACAAAGATGTTTCATTTCCCCATGTTGTCAATCAGGAACCTTTCATCTGGGACCCAGGTTAGTAAAATACTTCATTATCTTAATACATTATTTCTTTGGGAACTGCACACAGCGCCTTCAACACCAGCCATTGTCTTAATCAAAAATGGGCTTGCATGTTGTGGTCGGTTCTGAAGAATGGGTTTTAATACAATACTTCTCAAGTGAATCAGGAATTAGAAAACAAAATCCAGTAGCCCTAACAACAGTCTGAATTTAATGAGGAAGTAGGATCTAGTTCAGTAGCCAGCAATATGTGACAGAATTTGTACATAACTGCCAGTAATCATTGTAAATAAGTAGATGCTTGTAGGTGCTGTGTTTTAACACATCCAGTTACAAACTGGTTTTAGCATCAGGGTGAGGCTCCTTTGCATCCTGCCAATGTTTTTTATCAGAAGACTAAAAAGCCTGTTTTGAGCATTAGCTGTGTTGTACAACGGATGTAGTACCATCCCTGCTTCAAGGAATGAGAAACACAAAAGGCTAAGAAACTAATATGAAAGGGTCAGAAGCACAGAAGAATTAGAGGTCAGTTGCGATGCTCAGGCTAAAAACTATGCAGAACCCAGAAGAAAGTGTGTCTCTTGGCTCCCAGCCCTCTCTTTCAAGTCAAGGTTATTCCTTTTGCCAATCATTCAGTGCCACTGCTGTTGCCAGTATATGTCAGCCCAGAAAACTATCTTGTTGAAAAGTCAAAATGCATTTTTTTCTTCAATGCAGATAAAGCTGTTCTTCATATTATGCGGCTGTAGCTTTTCTTGGAAGATTAATTCAGTTCTAGCAGAAGCTCTGGAGTGGCATGAAACAATTTCTGGCTTGCGTCTGTCCCAGGATACCTGTAGAGACAACAGCAAAGGGTATCGTTATCTTGCTGACAAGAATGCTGGTGTTAAAAGATCTTGAACAGGAGGTGTCTTGAACAGGAGGTGTCTGGGTGGGCGTCGCAGTCTGTGGAGAACTTAAAGTTATGTTTCTTAAGTGGATTAAGTGGATTGCGCGCTTTCACTTTTTCAGTTTTGAGTAACAGTTTATCATTTAATATACAACTGATGTGTCAGCAGTATCAATTACAAGTGTCTAGAAATGTGTAATTAAGCCTTGAACATAACTGCTCAGCTCTATCGCATTGCTCTGGGTGGATATCCTGCTATGTTGAATTGCTGTGTGATATGTGGGAGATGAAGGAAGAGATAGTAATTTCCTTTTGATGCAAATGTACGTGTTTTACAATAATGTTATACGATAGACCACATTAAGAAGAACAAAGAGAATAGCAAAGCTGATATGAAACAGAAACAATCATCCAAGAATATTTCTTAATTAATCAGCATTCACAATGAATGTCTACACAAGAAAAGGGGTTTCATGCATTAATTCAGGGACTCATTTTGATATTTTGAGGACACTGAGCATTTTTTTACCTAAAAGAGTATTCAGTTGAATTGATGGAGTTGATCCTTCTATTTCAGTAGCTACGTATTGATTAAGGGGGCTAGAATCTGTTCTCTCTTTCCTGTAACAGGTGCTTTGAGACAGTTGAGCTTGCAACATATCATAGAGCAGGATAATAGGAATATTATAAATACTAAAGAGATATTGTGGCCATTACCACTTGATAATAATAATTTATCTCTAATTTTAAATTAGAGTCTTAAAGACTAATCTAAGGTTTCAAAAGAAACTTAATGGCCTATGATATACTTAAGCTCAATAAAGCGATGAAACTATGACATTCTCCAATGTTATGCTCAGAAGTGGTATGTTTATGTAGTTGTTCAGTGATTAATAGAAAATGACAGCTTTCACAAAGTTTGGATGTGGTGTGAAGGTATCTAAAACACTTGAGATGTCTCTGAAGCTCCGAATAATCCTGATTTTTTTCAATGTCGTAATGTTCTTTAATTATAAAGCAATTATCTCTCTCAAATGATATCTATAAAACCATGATATGGTAGTTGTTAACCTCTATTTTACATCTTGTCATTTTGTCCTCAGTCATCCTTGCTGTCAATTCAAGGTCATTTTGCAGCATTTAGATTGATGTAGACTCTAAGTACTGGATACATGAATAATACATAAGGACAATATTAATTCAGAAACAATAATAAATGGTCAAAATGGGTACTTTAATTAAAGTGTAAGGTAAGAAAATAACTGTTTGGCTGCTACCTTAAGGACTGCTATCAAGTATGTCATTTTTATGAAAGATGTCTTCTTACGAAAGGCAACCATATAATGAATATCTTTCATGTCCCTTCACTGAATAAATTCTTCTTATATAAAGGTGAACTAATTTTCCTAAACTGTCACAGAATTACAGTTTCAGCCTTGAGATTTTTAGCTGAAAAATATTTCACACGTGTACATGGCAATTTTTTTTTTTCTGGTCATGTAAAAATGCCCGTCTTATTACCAATTAATATATTCTTTTAGGCAGAATGCTTCAATGAGACACATTGAAATTTACCTTATCTGTAAGAATGAGTAGTCCAGGGTATTAGTAGTGTCTGAGAAGGTATTCTCTCCAGCACAGCAGTGAACACACAGGTTGAAATGAAGGCCACTTTTACACACTTTCAGTGCTCTGTGCTGTAGCACAGAGAGCAACCTTTACAAACTGGTATGTGCCGTGTCCCTGTTCTGACATGCTGGTCTTGCTGCAGCCTCGTGCCGTGCTTGCAGCAGGGTCTGCAGACCACTTTTTGAAGTACCTGAGGGGGGCGGGAATTCTTCTGCACGCCAATTTATGGCTTTTAGACTCCATTTATCTCATTTTCTTCTGTTCTTCCTCCTGTAAAAATGACTGAAGCAGGACTAAAAAATTCATCTCCTACTAATGAATTGGTTTTCCTTTGCCATTTGCTTGCCTTAACTTCAGAGAAATATGCAGGGATAGCCTGTCTATGTGAGCTTCTCTTGCGAGTGTAGCTCCAGTATACTCCTGACCTAACAGCGGTGCATTTCTTTTCCTTGTAACATGTTGATTAGGTGTAATATCCGATGGGATCTATTTGTGCTGAGAGCCCAGAATTTGGTGGCAATGTCTGGGTTTGTGGTTGGCATGCAAAGTATTTAGTCAAATAGTTTTCTTTTCATGTCACTTACAGGTAGACATGAAACCGAGAGCGTTGATTATGCAATCACACATTTTTTTCCCCTTTTTTCTAAATGAATAACATTCAGTGATAAAGTTGGAAACATTGTGCTCTGTTTCCACAGCTGCAGCGAACTGGGAGCAAAGAAAACAATAGCTGCGTATACACATGTGCATTCCAGCTGCTGCCGACTCCCACGTTCTCCTTTATCCTTTTTGTCCTCCCATTTGAGCAGATAAGTTGTCTCAATGACAGGAAAGGTTAGTAGCGGATATGCTGCCAGTTTAATAGTGTTTTGTAAAAAATCTGAATTAGTGTATGAAAACACTAATTACAACTTAATCTGCGGGGTGACTTAAAGTTGAAACTTCTGCTTGAGTTTCATTATATGATTTTTATGTTTCCCTGCTCTAACCGCCCCTTGCAACCTGGGAGAGTAACCCCAAGGAAACGCGGGTAAAAGTTTCTGTTTCTTTTCTCCCCTAGCTTGGATCCACAGTCATCTATTTTTCCTTTAAAGCTAGCAACTCTAGAGACAACAGTTTCTTTCCTGCTGTTCACCAAGCTCTGCCTCGCTCCTGGGGTGCCAGTTGCGTCAGCAGGACTTGGGAAGATAAAAGAGAGTAGAGCTGGTGCATATCCTTGAGATGCAAAATTGGTCAGAATATAGAGCCACAAAGAACACCATTTTTTGGCTTGGTTCTCCAGCTTTCAAGCAGCAGGGCCTGTCACCGTACTGGGGCTTCTGAACCACCACAAGGAGTTGACTGGAAGTCTCTCTGGTTCTTGCTATTGATAAATGTTTATTTTTGTTAATGGAACTCTGGGTGGCATTTCTAGGTGCCGGGTGATAAAAATACTTGCATAGTATATGCCATATAGTGGTGTAAGGACATTATTCAAATGACCAAATGTCAGGCTTTGCATGAGATCAGAATTTCCAAATGATTTTGAGGTTGAGTTAATGCATCAAAATCCAAATGGCATTTGGTTAAACAAGGATATCTCAAGTCCTGTAGGTCCTTGGAAAAAGGTAATTGGAACAAAACTGGTAACGTTATTAGTCCATGAATAAATCACTACTTTTTTTTTCTCTTTTCCTGTATTTGATGGAAGAGCCTCAGCTGATTTAAAAACACAATACCCCTCCTCCATCCCCCCAAAACTTGAAAGTAGGGCAAGATACAGAATCTTTCAAGTGAAATGTTTGTAGTAGCACTGCCAGAGTGATAAAATAGTAAATAATTTGAGTTAGACTTTTTATGTAAACACTTGGTTTAGAAGTGGATATTTTTCTGCTCTGATTTATAAGCACATAAAAGTTCAAGGAATACAGCTGAAGATGAAATGAATGTGTGTGTGTGTATGTCTGCACGTGAAAACTTCAGTTTTATGTGGGCTGACACAGTGAAAGTCTGCAAAGGTTTGGAGTTCACATTTGGTCTTTAATGTTGCATTTGCTTCTCTGATCCATCTACATTCATAACCCACCTTCCCCTCTGAAATCTTCAAGTTATAAGCTAGAAGATAAAAATGGTTAAATGATAGATTCTTAGAGGTTTTTTCTGGCATACGTTTAACCTTGACAGAGGACTTGAGCAGAGGAAATGTTCTGAGGGGCCTGTTCAGATTCACTCAGGTTTCCCTGCCCGTACGCCTCTGTTTCTTTCCCAAGGAAAGCAGGAAACGTGAGGCAATGACGTGTACCCAGGTCTCATCCCAGTGTGCATTCAGCATTCAGTCAGTTGAATAGTTGGGAACCAGGACTATGGGGCCCACAGGAATCGTGCCTACTTCAGAAAATGGACAGTCTTTGCCTCCCTCAAATTTCTAAACAAAATGAAGCGGTGTTGGTCAGGCTGTGGCACAGTATTCTGCACGTCTTTTGCTGCAGCAGAGCTCACTGAACCCTCCAGCCATGACTCATATCCCAGTGAAGAGCTGCCTCCATACTCCGGTAATAAATCTTAGCTCCTCTTTTTTCTACAAGGAGATTTTCTTCTGTAAGTCATGCACCCACCATCTCAGAGAAGTAACTCCCTAGCTGTAGTACCATCTGCATGTATCAATAAAAGTATTTCATATCTTATTCAAACCACTGGGACAGTATTGTAGATATGCAGAATATCTTACCCACAATCTTAAGCAGGTAGAAAAATAGGCAGCATAAGCCAATACATCCTTTCTACCCTTAGCTTGTATTGTTCAGCAAAAGGGTATGTTTTGTGACGATGATCATGTTCTAACGTAGAAGGCGTTTCCTTCACTCCTTAGTGTTGTTCAGAATTTTAACCAGAAGAAAATGCTGCACGGCTGACTTGAGAGTTATTTCCATACCTATAGCATCACTCATGTTCATGGCACAAACTTTGATTGCTTACTTTGGTCCTGTTTCAGCCAACTACCTGGCTGAAATCACATTCTTATTTAAACTATATGTTGAACTGAAGCCTTGGCTGTAACTTTACTTTGGAACCAAGTATCTGGAACTTAGGGCAGAAAAAACCACTTTCTCCCGCACTGCTCCATAGCTGCTATTTTTTAAAAACAAACTGTAACTTACATCGTATAGACTCAAGGCTCCTGAAGATTGTTTCTGAGAAGACTATACTGCATGAAAACCAAAACTTTTATGCTAGCATTTAGTTGCAATAGACCATCCATACGGAGGAAATGTGATTGCCGCAGTTTAGCTAACCTGGTCTTGTTTAGAACAGATATTCAGACTTGATATCGTAACAAATGCTGAGATGCCTGCTGCCTGCTTTTGCTCTCATGGAAGTGTGGTATGTGGAAATCAGCAAAAGCAAGACTTGTCATCTGTCTCTAGGTTAGGAAAAGACTGGGAATAAGAAAGACATGAAAATTTAGAAAACATTTTGCTTATCAGTAAACTTACTTAATAAAAAACAAGAAAGAAGTACTGTGGCTACAGGCTATGGCTTTCATTGTCACCAGTCTGAAGGGACTATGAATTGATACTCGCTGACTGCTTTGCAGCAATTCATGTCAGGCTGTGATAGGTTTATTTGCATCTCATTTAAATCAGCTCAGCTCTATCTCTCTGCCCCAGTGTCTCCTGTATCAACCTGCCCCTTTTCCAGCTTTATTTTCTGATTTTAGTTTGCAAAACCATAGCAGATTCGGCATAAAACATTTCGTTTTTATGGCAAGTATTTCTGATGCAAAATCATTTTTGTGTGATTCTTTCATGTTGGTCCATGTCTGATCAGGAACTTTGCTTCTCTCTGCCATGCTCTTCACCAGCCTGTTTGGAGGGCTGAAAGCAGAAGAGCTTCCGGACGGCTTCTGCTTCCCTCACAGGCATCTTACAGAGCTCAAAACAACTTCGAGGTAAATGAGAGTACACATATCTGCCCAAAGTAACAGCTTTTTCACACAATAAGGGTTTGTGGACTCCATGCTAAAGCCTCAGTCCACTATAAAGAAGTCTTTATTATATCTATTCTTTCTTACTGGTCATTGAGTCCTGCTTCTAATGATTTGCTGGCGGCAAGTGAGATGTTGGGGTTTTTTTTCTCCCCACTAACCTGGACTTCTGAGGACTGGGAACCTCCAAGCAAAAAATGTCACTGATTTCTATATTCTTTACTCATCTGGAATAGCTATATTTCTAGCTGTTGTGTTATACAAACAGTCTCAGGTAAGATGTCAAAGTCTGTTCTTTAGCAGTCCCTAAGCCTACTTTATAGACTGGTATCTACTTGCTGTATTTTATTATTTTTAACAAGGAAATGCATGATCATCAATAATGATTCCTTTAATTAGTGTAGCATGCATACCTCCGTGCTTTTGCTCTGTTTGCAACTCCTGGCAAGTGATTTTTTTTTATTTAAAATATTCTTTTCTAAATCCTAGGCTAGAGTTTATTATTTTAAAAATTGAAAAAATTTTTTCGACATATCCTGAACTATGCAAGCGTAATAAAAATACATTTTCCACATGTACTAACTAGAACTGTGCTAGCAAAAGTTCCCGAAATTAGAAACTTCAAACTGTGCTTCTTTGTTAATCTTCAGTGAGCCTTAAAAGAATCTCAGTTTGTAGACAATTAATGCAGTATTTTAAAATCATGAAAGCTTAAAATCAATAGTGTTGTACATGCACATTACAAAATTAGAAACATCCCAGCTTCTTTCTCAGTGCAGAACCCACCCTGAAGTTAAGGGGAAAAATACTCAATAGAAGACTCCTTAGGGAGACTTTTTTTAAGGAAAACTGGTTTGGCCTACATATGTTTAAGACTGCCTAAGCACCACGGGGATGTTGAGGCATGCCAGGAGAATCTCTTCTACTGTACAGACCTTAAGACTTGCTCTCTGCTTCAGGGGAATAGTAGTGAAAATGTGCAAAGATTACTGTCATTGATCCACTTCTCTACTTTGGTTTCCTCTCCAGATGAGAACTGGGAAACTAATTTAGCTTTGCTAAGGACATCAGAAGGGGGAAATTAAGCCTCCAAATGTTAATGCATTCCTCAAGCTCAGGTCAAATTGACTTTAGTGTCCCCGTGGTGATTTACATCCATGAAGACTCTGGCGCTTGAACGTACAGTTGACCTTTAACAACTTAATGGTCTACTGCACCTTGAGACTGAAGGTAGGAGTAACGTAAAAGCCACTGGCTTAGCTTTGTGTCTTTCTCAATTAAAATAGGAAGGGAAATGATCTTGGAAAGTAGTATCATGAGCTGAGACTCAGGATGGAGGGTTTATTTGTTTGTTTATTTAAGAAAGCTCTGAAATATTTCTCTCAGCATCCAAGAAGCAAAGGACGTATGAAGTCATCAAGATACTCCCACTGGGAGTCCGTTGCTTTAAAGTTTCCACTACAAACAAGTAAACAAAGCGGTGTAACAGTCAGCTAGCATTAAACAGCTGCCTTAGCTGGAACGGTTGTCACAGTGTTTTTGCTGTAAACATCTGAACAACTTCCACACTAGTAAAATAGAAATAAATGTAGAAAATCCACAAAGAAGAGCCATCCCCATGCAGTGAGGATAAATTAATTTTCAATATTAGCTGGACATTCCACATAAATTTTATTTAGTTCCTTGTCCTGCAAATTTCAAATTCCAGGTATCTAATAGAGACAACCATGATCTAGAAACTTGGAGGGGTAGGGAGAAAGAGAGCGTAGTACATGCGTATAAAGTATTCACAAGTCTTGAACCCCTATACTTCATACAGAATATTATCAGTCTATTACCTTTATGTAAAAACTGTCCATAAAGGTCAAAGTCTAAAAAACTATGAAATTAGATTCTGTGGCCTGTCAGCATTTGCTTAGATTTAACTGGTTACTAGTGTTGTAATTATCATAATGAATTCCAGACTATTCACGGTCATAACTTGCTTTCTGCATTTGGGATTAAACTCAACCAATTTATTCTAAAGAATTAGCTAGTCTTGTGGTAGAAAGCGATGAAATCTATAGAATGTATTTCACAGACATTTCATGGCAGTTAGTGAGCTCGTGAGTTTATCTCCTAGAGAACTCCCCCAAAATCAGCATCTGCCTCTTATTTCCTTTGTTTTGCCTTGTTCAGTTTTTGATTTTCTTGCACAGTCTAAATACAGTTTCAAAACAGTAATGTTGAGACACTTTTCCTATTGCTATTAATGCCATTTACTTCCATATAAGCACTGTCTTTTGCTCAAATTACTTTGTTTTCCCATGAATAGTCTGCAGGTCCTTTGAAAACAAAATACTTTCACTGAAAAAGTAGTATTGGCACATAATGGATCAATTAGGAAGGCATTCCTAATTGATGTGCCTAATTTTGGCACAGAAAAGTGAACAAATCTTGACCATTTTTGTAATAGTGTAGAATATCCCAATAATTAGAGGTTGATACTTCTTTGAAACATTTGTACAGTTTAAATCTTTTTACTTAAAATTATGTTGCAGATCCCTTTTTAATGCATATCTCTTTGTATGTGTGCATATATATATATTCAGAAGCATAGCTATGCCATAAATAGCCTACATACACACATGTGGGAAACACACCAAAGTCTCGTGAAAAAAAGACAGCAGCAGAGAGTTGAAGCAGGACTGCTATATGTGCCTTGGAGCCAGCATATTGAATAACTTACTGAGGGGACTACTGAAATAAGATGCATTGCTGTACGCCAGATATTTTCCTGAGAAGCATTACGTATCACTGAGGCTAAATCTTGATATTTTTTGGTTCAGTATTTGTCAGATTAACAGTGTAAGAATTTTGTGCTTGGGTATATCATTCAAAAGCCCTAGCTGGGGAATGTGCCTGTTGCTTATGAATTCTTTATGAGAATGAACTTTGTATGAATATCATACTTTCTGTGTAGGCTTTGTCAAGAGGCAAACTGGTTTGCAATGTGTTGCAAATTCTGTTGCCTGTTCCCCGCAGGCTCAGCTTTTGTGTTGAGGAGAAGGGTGGAAGAATCTCTATTACAACAATATCGCTTTAGACAAAATTCTGATTTCTAGCAAAATTAGTGTAGCAGGGGAAAAACTGGCTGGCTGGGACTGGGAGGTTGACCTCAAGATAGAGGAGGCTGTCAATGTTTAAGAAAGTGGAAGCTATTTACTACAATAGCAGGGTGGGGGCAAGGACTTTTTCAGTTGGATCAAATAAGAGGAATTTAATGAAAGAGTTTAACAAGGGAGAGGAAAGAGAAGGGGAAGGAAATGTGTTGTGAACATAGTTCCCTGAGGACTCTCAAAGATGGAGTGAACTGAAGTATGGGGCACTGCCATTAGTCAGCATGGTTTCCTTATTGTAGTTTACCTGTTCTAAAAGGAGAAGAATATGATACTTGAATCATGGGAAAGATGTGGGTATTTGTGTGTGCATGACATTTCTTTTGCAAAAGCAAAGTGTCGATCCCAGAAACCCGTCATTTTGAGAATATGCTTTAACTACTGCAGTATCTCCTGTGTCAGCACCAGCTTGTGAGTTTGGGGACAATTGGATGGCAGGGCTCCAGATCCACAAACTGGTAACAGAAACAATGCTCTGAAAAAGTGCCAGAGAGACAAAGAAAAGCAGCAGCACTGCAGTGTACTGAGTACAGGCTAGCTTAAAGCAGAGGAGTGCAACACCCAAAGCTTCTGCAATACATTAGACTAGAGCTTCTGGTTCTGTGGAAAGAAGTTCAAGAATGAAATGGGAGTTACACAATTATTACAGATTGGCAGGCATGAAAGACATCTATGGTGCCTTCTAAGATCTTGGCCAGGAAGACATCATATAAAACCAGACTTTAAGTTATTTATGGACAGGCAGAGCCTAATGTTTTTAATTTTCTAGATAGCTCAGGAGGCCAATCAGATTGGCAGTGCTAGCAGAATGTGTCAGGAAGTCCCAACTCCTGCTACCACAAATTCACAGTATCGGTGGACCTAGCTCTCCTGTTCATGACTGAGAATTTAATCTATTCTCACACTCACGGAGAAGTCATCTTTGGTTTACAATGTGCTGGTACATTTTATTTTTTAGTGTCAAACTGATATAAACGGATTTGTCCTTGATTTTTGATACTTACTACTGCCCATGCTGAATTCATTTTCTAATCATGTGGAGGCCATATGTATTCTTTACACATAGACTGTACTGCACTGCAGAATTTATTATCCTATCCTTTAAATATACTGCTGTTACATGCTCAAAGTCCAGCATATTTATATGCTGTAGATACGTTTACCACTAGCAAATTACGAGGCATTGTAAAAAATTGTATTTATTCACGTAATTTTCTATAATCATTGTTAAATGGGGACACGTAAAATCTTTCTGTGGAGGAGAAAAAAGTACCTCAAAATATCTGTGCTCCTATAGCTCAGTTCATGGAGGGAAACATCTCATTGAACAGTTAGGCAAGGACAGAAAATGACTGCTGAACAAGAGATCCA
>JANZLO010000007.1:9544963-9591531 GCA_026937515.1 Polyboroides typus | reverse complement strand
TAGCTCAGTTCATGGAGGGAAACATCTCATTGAACAGTTAGGCAAGGACAGAAAATGACTGCTGAACAAGAGATCCAGTGGCGAAATTATCACTTCCTTTTGAGTGATCGCTCATAAACCTCTTTCACTGGAACTGCATAAGCATCCTTGAGTTTTGGCCAGGGTACTTGCCGTCCATGCATACTTATGCCTCTTACTGAGCAGATAAATGCCGGAGCGTGGGACTGTAGATGTTCCAGGAGAGAGCAGAGCCAGGCCCCATCATGTGCGTGCTGACGACTGACTCTGTTGTTACAACATTAGTAATATCTCTGCTAAGTCATAGCCCATATGCATATGGCACGATGGATGACCAGAAGGCAGACCGTCAGGCTTTCAGTATTGCGCATGCCGTGAGAACTGGTCCCGAGTCAGTGCTGTAGCACTTGTTCATGCTCAGAAAAAATGCAATCGTTCTGCTTTCTAGGGTTTCTATTATACATAAGGGATACTGTGAAAGTCTGTGAGTTTGACTGCTAGCTTTAAAATAGTAGTGCCCAAATAATGGTTCACAGGCAGCACATTGCCTCTGAGATCCTTTGACATTGCTCACAGCTACAAGGAAATTAAAACATTAAAAAGGAGGCCAGCAGGGAGAGAAGTCCACGATGTTGCTGTGTCATGTTTCTTGTTCAGTGTCGTTGCCCACTGGCCAAAGGAGGTGGGGGAACCGCTCTTAAACACTTGTGAAGCGAAACAGATGCCATTCTCCTGTTTCAGCAGATTTAATAGTATGACCTCGCTAGTTTTTGACATGTGCACTCTAAAATATTTCCAGAGGAAATTGCTGCATGCATAGGAATATTTTCTGTTACAATCATGGGCGTGGGTGTCCATGCGTAAGGGCCTGAGCATTTCTTCTCCCCGCCCCACCTGATGCCTGTCTCCTCCCTGCCTTCAGGTACCAGATACACACCGGCCTTCAGCACTCCATTATACGGCCAACCCAGCCCAACTGCTTACCTCTGGATAACGTCACGCTACCTCAGAAGCTGAAGGAGGTTGGTTATTCAACGCACATGGTTGGCAAATGGCACCTGGGGTTTTATCGCAGAGAATGCATGCCCACGCAGAGAGGATTTGACACTTTCTTCGGCTCGCTCTTAGGCAGCGGCGACTATTACACTCACTTCAAATGTGACAGCCCTGGGATATGTGGCTATGACCTCTACGAGAACGACAATGCAGCTTGGGATCATGACAACGGCATCTACTCGACGCAGATGTACACACAAAAAGTACAACAAATCTTAGCTTCTCACAACCCTAGGAAACCTATATTCTTATATATTGCTTACCAAGCTGTTCATTCGCCTCTTCAGGCACCAGGCAAGTATTTTGAACATTATCGATCGATAAATAACATCAACAGGCGAAGATATGCTGCGATGCTAGCTTGTTTGGATGAAGCCATAAACAACGTAACCCTTGCTTTAAAGAAGTATGGTTACTATGGGAATAGCATTATCATATATTCTTCAGATAATGGTGGGCAGCCAATGGCTGGAGGAAGTAACTGGCCTCTCCGAGGAAGCAAAGGGACCTATTGGGAAGGAGGTATCCGTGCTGTCGGGTTTGTCCATAGCCCCCTTCTGAAAAACAAAGGGTCTGTGTGTAAGGAGCTTGTGCACATCACAGACTGGTTCCCCACTTTGATCACACTGGCGGAAGGGCAGATCGATGAAGATATCCAGCTGGATGGCTATGATATATGGGAAACCATTAGCGAAGGCAGACGCTCACCACGGGTAGACATCTTACACAACATTGACCCGATTTACACCAAAGCCAAAAACGGGTCCTGGGAAGCTGGCTATGGGATCTGGAACACTGCGATTCAGTCTGCCATCAGAGTGAATCATTGGAAACTACTGACGGGAAATCCAGGATATAGCGACTGGGTACCTCCACAGGCCTTCAGTAATGCGGGCCCCAACCGCTGGCACAACGAACGCGTTTCTTGGTCAGCTGGAAAAACGGTGTGGCTTTTCAACATAACCGCTGATCCGTATGAACGAGTGGACCTCTCTGCAAGGTACCCAGATGTAGTGAAGCAGTTGTTGCGGAGGCTTTCACAGTTCAATAAGACTGCAGTTCCTGTTCGATACCCACCTAAGGACCCTCGGAGTAACCCGAAGCTGAATGGAGGAGTCTGGGGTCCGTGGTTTAAGGAGGACGAAAAGAAAAAGAAATCAGATAAAAGTAAAGGTGCGAGTAAGCAAAAGAAGAACAAGAACAAGAAAAAAGCAAATCGGAAAAAAGGGCAATCATTACATTGCCGTTCACGTCTTGCTGGTGGATAGACTCGAAGCACGCTCTTTCGCCAAGTCTAAGTCAGCTTGGCCCAACTTTCTTGAACTTCTGACAGAATACACTAGAAATGCTAGCTCTGCACTATGGATGAAAGTTGTCATCTTTAAATTTTTTTCTCTGATTTCACCAGCACAAGATATCTCAACACTCTGCCTTGAGAGTACGTAAACATCCACATGACAAACTTTCTCCTCGACGGGATGAATGGTGCTCACCCATCACAGCTACATTCCAGATAACAATGGCAATAACACCTAAGTTCATTAAACTCATTTTTGATGGACAAGTGGTGGTTCCTTGCCTAAATTTGTTGGAATATTTGGACAGTATGGAGATGTTAGTGGCAGATGTTCTCAAACTGACAGATGATTCATAGAGAGAAAGGAAAAACAAAACTTGAGAACCTCTGTGGGTCAGAAAGTGTTAGTCACCAACCTATGACTTTTTTTGATACAACACAGCAAAATCATGAAGCCATCAGAGTAACTTTTTAGAGGTGCTGGGGAGGGGGGCATGATAGGAGGAAAGCTGCTTTGAATTAGATTTTGTCTATCTTACATAAATCAGAAATGTTCTAAAAATTTCCTAGATGTGCTAAGCTCCCCCCATTTGTAGTAAAACCAGAAGGTTCTTATTCAACACACATGAACAGCTAGCACGCGCCATCTATAATTTATTATAGGCATAGAAAAAAACACGTCACCAAAGTGAATGTAATATTTAAACACTTCAAGATAACTATACAACAATATGTAAAAGACGTAATTTATTTTACAGCACAATACTTATTTCTCTTCCATTAAAATTTTAATTACTGGGTGATGCAGGGTACCCCTTTGGGTCCTAGGGTTGTTTGGAATTTTTTTCCTTTGATTTTTAATTTTATTTCCATTCTATCATTCAGAGTTTTATTTAACAGATCCATATCCTCAGAGTACTGTAAACCAAGAAAATACTGTATACACTGCTAGGATGAGAAAGGAGAATGATTCAGGTGCATCATTTCATTATGTATTTGCCTCCAATTATTTTGAATGTAACAAAGTGATTATTTAATTTAGTAGTCACGTGAATATTGTTCAGTTTCTGTACAGAAGCTAGGCCATCTTTATGTTTGGGGGGAAAATTCTACTTTAAACCTTTTATTTATGTATCTATTAAAATAGTTTATTTTTATGGCATTCATAAAAGTAGTCTGCCTCTTTTTTGCATCAAAGATAGCAGTTCTGTCCTTGTTTATTTTAGAAGAACTCAGTAAGCTTTTTTTATTACTATTCTTTTTGGTGCAGGGATGATTTTATGACAGTTTGCTTCTGAAACAGAATTTCTTCTTCCAATATGTGTGTAATTTGAGACATGGTTCAAACTTTGCCCTTTTCCAAGGTGTCTGCATGGATGATTAATGGAGGTACTGACTGCATATTCCTGGTGATATGTGATAATTGATACAATACATATGCACATATAAGCTTCAAGATGAATTATGTTAAGTAAAATTGATGATTCATTTGTTAAATAGCTATAACATATTTTGGTTAAACTTAAAATAAGCATGCTTTTCAGCTACGCCTCACCGGACTCAGAAATCACATTTATATAAATGGATTACTGTTGAAAAATTAAACATTTTTGAAATCAGTGCACACTAAAATTTGAATCATGTGCAACGCTCCAACACTCCCTGAACTTTTTTGAAAAGAAACTAACTGCAGATATATACTGCCGAAACCTAGTAGATTGCATATTTTCAGCTATAAAGCAGAATAAAGCTGTCATTAACGAAAACTTAGAAACAAGATAGTCGTATTTTAGAGTTATTTTTCTAATGAATATACTGGGGGGAAGATAGAAATGGACTTCTTGAACAGTTACCTATAAATAATAATTACAAAAGGATGATGTGTATCTGCATAAGTGTTTAATATTGTCACAGTTCTTTTTCATATTGTGTGGTCCTTAAGAGGACTAATTAATTTTCTTAGAAATCTGTCTAGCTTTGCTTAAGATCCAGACTATTCAGTGAGTCATCAGGAACGCAAATGTTCTCTAATTTCTCACTTTTTTTTACAATGTACCATTGATGACCTTAAAAGAAATGATAATAATGTCTTGAGATATTATCCTCCAAAATGAGCTGTATGAAATTCATGTCTTTGAGAAAATACATGTCTTTTTTGTCTTTGAGAAAAAGTGAGGCTTTTTAACTTAGTCTGCATCAGCTGTCAATACATAGATTATGTACAAATTGGACAAATGTAGAAATGATTACTT
This sequence comes from Polyboroides typus, assembly GCA_026937515.1. Classification (NCBI taxonomy): domain Eukaryota; kingdom Metazoa; phylum Chordata; class Aves; order Accipitriformes; family Accipitridae; genus Polyboroides; species Polyboroides typus. The sequence continues at coordinate 9,586,908 of JANZLO010000007.1, read as the reverse complement.
TTTATGATGTACGTTTTCTGGTTTGGGAAAGAATCTACATTTCAGCAATAAACATTAGGAGAGAAGTGAAGGAAGCAGGAACTGATTTGGAAACATTATACTGGCTAGTTTACAACTTCACTTATAAATCATGATGTTTATGTTTGAAATAACCCTGTGTTGCACACTGAATTCAGCACTAGCACTTCTGAATTTCCAAGGTCATTTAAAAAAGGCCAAAATTAGATGTGTAAGCTAAACTATACGTAAAGAAGGACTAAGATATTTTAATTTATTTTGGCATAATAGAAACAAGGCACTGTAATAAAGTGTTATCTTCCTAGAATCAATGATCGCCCTTTTCTATGAAAGTTTTATGGTTGCTTTGGCTTTTATTGGACTGAAGCAACCAGAGAGCGTTATTCTCTGACAACATTTTATTCTATATTTATATCTGTTCTCTCTCAGGCAAAATGGGAGTCCTTGAAAGTAATCGGTGCAAAGGAGAACAGTGGATCAGTTCTTGCATGCCTGTATATTAAATAGATGTGCCGCAAGATTAATTGTTTGTAGAGTACACAACGGGAGTACGTTTTCTAAGGCTGCACTGGCTCCTAGTTAGGCAAATTCCCTTGAAATTGATACTCTGATCTGGTATAGGGCAAAAATTGGATTTAGAGTGGTTAGAAAATACCCACAATTTGGAAGCCTTCCTGAATCTTCTGCTGAAAAGACTCTGATGTGAAAGTACCGTGTTGCAATTTTCCTATCTGCTCTCACGCAGTACTTGTTTTTTCACTCTAGCAATACAATGGTCACTAGTTTTTGGTGATACCATATAGCTGTCAAACCTGACTTTCTGTTTACAGAGTTGTAAGTAGTTCGTGCACTCTCACAGCAGGATTTCACAGGTTATTTATGTCTCAGAATGTGTTACGTGCCCAATCTCAGGGAAGGTATGATAGGTAAACACTGCAAACAGTTCAAAACGGGCTACTAGACTTCCTGAAACCACAGTCCTATACTGTGGAGGAAAACCAACAGTCCTTCTAATTGCTGGGCAGACATAGCGAGGGAGTTTATCACCTTGCTCAGGTGGATATATTTGCGCAAAGGCACTCTTGAAAACCAATTGATATTTGGTGTAAGTCAGTAACTGGTCTCTCTAGCCACATTTTTAAGAGATCTAGAATAAGACTGGGTGGAGGAGGAAAGCCAGGGAGGATTTACTGATTATTTTAAACTTGTCTCAAGCCTTCTATTCTCCACATGCTATGTGGGTGCAAGAAAAAGGCAGGTCTGATAGTAACTCTCTGATCTGGTCTTAGTGACATCCACACCTTTGGGAGGACCAGCCTGAGCAGGGAGACAATATTTCTTCCTTTTCCATGTATTGTTGATAGCTGTGATCCTGGATCATCTTATCTACACCAAAGCAACCTGAAGAGTGAGAAGGGTAACTGCAGGGAAGAGAGGAAGAAAGAAACACTTGAGAAAGAAAAACAACCAAAACAAACCAGAAGCAAGAAAGCCTTGCCTTATGATCTGTGCTGCCTGAACATAGTATATCATGCTGAATTGCTTTTAAAAATGTTGTAAGTGTGAAAAATATTTGTGTTGTCCTTTTCAGGTTTTCTCAATGTTATTGTAAAGCTCTTTGAATTACTTTTCTAAGGGTTAGAGAATTTTATCATGTTAACTTTTTATTATTATTATTGTTGTTGTTGTTGTGTTGTTATTTAGCTTGACATAAAGTTGGAGACAAAACACTGTCCTGGCTACAGGTAAAGACCAGTGGAAGAAAGTGCCAAAAATGGTAAGTAAATCTAAAATGGCAGTCTTTATGTATGGGTCATGTTGTAAGATTTGAGGGAGAGTCCACATGGTTGTGAAGCTCAGTCATGGAATATGAGCTGTCATAACTAATGGAGTCATTAGTGCCTGAAGACATCCAAAAGGTACCTCTATCTGCTGGGACATGAGGCTTTTTGGAAAGTGAATTAGGCCATTAAACCCAGCAACTTTCTCTTTCTCCCTGGAAGTAATGGGTGCTGATTGGATTTCAAGCTGATGAAAGCGCGCTCATGTTTCCGTTTGTGCAGGGTTGTACATAATGGGTTATCTGAGGTATCGTCTAGATAACATTGAAACTTAAGGTTTTGTGATCACACTGCACAGAATAAGCTGCTTTTTCTTTCTCTGTGTTTCATGCACTGCACGTTCAGCAACCAACACTCACACTTTTACACAGCCATCTACATTTTGGTAGTTGCCCTTTAGAAAGAACAGTAGCTTTCTTCAAGAGAAAGCGAGACAGCAGCAAAAGTGAGAACATACGAGGTCCGATACTAGGCTGCAGCATTTAGGGAATAAACTAGGAATGGGCTTGCTGTTAAAATTTCTTTCAGTTGAAGGAGCTTTAGATTTGGTTGACAGCAAAGAATAAGAGTAGTTTCCACAATGCAGTTAGACAAAAGGAAGGAGTATGTCTGAATTCTCCTTAAACTGCAAGGACATACTGACTCCTCCCAGTGGCATTCTTTAGTGCAAATGGGGGTGCTGGATCTACCAGCTTCTGCTCCAAAGGTGGTTCAGAAAATCTCTGAAGAAAGAAAAAGAAAGGTAGAAAATAACATATTATAAGTTTTATAGGGCTTTATTTTATTTTTCCAGATACGGAGATCTATGAACAAAGGATTGTACTTTGCTGACTGTTGTGCATGATACACAAGTCCTGGAAAAAATACTTGGTAATTTTCAGTATGTAACATTCACAGACTAACTACAGGTGCCTTTTTTCATCTTGCTTTAAACCCAGTGAATATTCATCAGCAATGTTCAAGCAAAGCAAGTGAAATCTAGTTTACTTCATACTACATATACTGTAAATTATACTCTCAATGTTAGGTCCACTTGTCCAAAAGATAACATTAGCTCAGAGAAAGATGCTGGAATATACCATATACCTGTTGACTACTGACTTAACTCTACTCCCAGGACAGCAATAACTTTTCTTTTGCTGCTGTCAATCTTTTATTTTCTCATTTCCAAGAACAGGCAGAGAATTCGTATTCCCACAGAATGTGGAACATATGTCAAGATCTTGATGAAGTGGAGGGGTTGTGTAAAAGGCAGGCCAGTGTGAAAATACAAAAATGTTCTCTTTCCCTGAATTATGCTTGTTTTCACCTCTGCCAAGCAAGTTAATAATAAATACAGTTCACAGCATGAAAGAGGATCTAATTAAGTGCCTGGATTTGAATTAATGTTGCAACAAAGGTATATTCCATGATATGGTTAAAAGTTATTTCATAAATTCCATTCGTTTCAATTATAATCAGGTCAACGTTGCTAAAGTTTAGCTTGCAACTGAAGTAACAGAACTGATTAATGACTGTTATTGTGAATTTCCATAACAAGTGGAGAACAGGGTCCTGAAATGTCATACCAACATAGCCTGAAAAATGTATTTTTAAAATTCCTTATGAACATTGGAGTCTGCGTAAAAGTCAAGTATTTAATCACCTAAAATTAGTGCAGTCTGTGATGTTTGTTGTCATTCCCTAGATTTGCTTCAAAAGATCACTTCTGAAAATTACTTGGCAAGGCCATGTTTATTCCTCCTTTAAATGCAGCTTTGCTTCTGCTAGTTAAGATTAGCCAGCACTGAACTGCATGCAGGAGAAAGTCAAAGAGGCTCTAAAAGAAGGAATGGTTCTTCATTATAAGTATATAGGGCGCAGTTTGGAAAAGGGCATCACTAGTATCAGAATCCAGTACATTTGGACAGGTTTGCCAAAATCTAATGCGATACACTAATTCATTCCTTTTCGATAACCAAGTTATATTTTTATTTTTTTAAGATGGCTAGAGAAGGAGGGGAAATGTGGCCCTGTGAGAAAATGAAGAGTACCAACCTGTGACTGGTATCGTACATGGAATGAAGAAATTGCAAGTTGCTTAAAAGGAATATTTTGGGAGAGTGAACTGAATGTCAGTAAAGAAATACTTCATCTATCATCATCTGTTTTTCTTCTAAAAAACCCCAACCTTCAAAGCTCTGAATATTGGCAAAACTTCAAGGCCAAGGGTGTAACTAGTAACGTCTTACCTTTGGGCAACTCTCTTAAGTCTTTCTCTGACAGCATACCTGTTTTATAGTGATTGGTTCCAGTTTTATTTGGGTTTTCATTAGCAGATTTCATTACATTTTATCACTCTGGATGGAGTGAATGTAGTTAGTGTTGATAAAGAGCATATTGGAGCTTTTTGGTCAGTGGTGTTTATCTTTACCAAATTGTTTAGGCTCTCAAGTAATCGCTAAGCAATCTCTTAGCAAGACCTATTTCTAATACACTTAAATAATTGATCTCTTATTACTGTGTAGCTATGGAGGACTTGAAAATTAATCATCTCCATTCTGTTTGGACAGCAGAGGAAAGTATCTGCAGTTAATAAATGTTAACCTCCACAAAGAAGGGTTTGCAGAGATACAGGAGTGCACAGCCCTGGCCTTCAGCCCAGATGACTTCAGCAACTCACAACCTTTTGTCTTTAAACATGATTTCTTTGAGTTTTTTAATGCCACTAGATTTTTTTTTCCTTCTCTTTGAAAGGAAAAAGGCTAAATGATTCATTTTGCTTTCGACATCCGATGTGAAAGTCTGCTTGGAAACCCCCCTGCATAGAATGGCAGCACGAGAAGAACAAGACGTGCCTGGTTTGTGTCAGGAGGAACATGCCGTGCTGCTTCCACTCCCACCGCTCTCCTCAGCCTCCCACAGCCCCAGCTACCCAGTCATTAACAGGAGAGTCATTAAACATTTTAGCGTGTGAGTATGCCAAGATCCAATAGCTATCCCCAGATAATGAGCAAGTTTAGATGAAACGGAACCCTTTCTGGTTCCTGCCTTTTCTTTCCAATCACTTTCTTATTTCCACGCGCTGACTAAACTTGTGGGATGGTTATATTAAAATCAGTGGAAGACTTTCTGTATTACAGATTCAGCCGGCTGAGATCTCACTGACATCTGTTTCCTTCTCATCCATGCCAACAAAGACCAGCAGGAGGACTTGTACTAGAAGACAGTCCTTGAAGTCCAGCTAAAACCATGTCTTTCTCTTATTAGTCATGGTTGTTCCCCTTTGTACAGAGGAAAGCACTGCATGTAGCTTAATGCTAAATTCAGCTAAGTTAATAAATAATAACTGTTCTCCTTGTCCTGTCTGCTTATACAGTACACTTGGTAAATATACAGTGTCTTGCTAAAGAGCAAGCTTGCCAGGTTGCCATTTCCTATACTTTAATTCCCATTTCATTACTCAAACCTAGTAAATTCTGTTTAACTAGAAGGTAACTGTTACCTGAATAAACATGAAGAAAACATCCAGTTCTGATTTAAAGCATAAAAATATGAAGAATCTATTACTTCCCATTGTAAATCTCTTGCAGTAGTCAATATTTGAGTTAAAAGTATATATGCCTTCTTTCTAATTTGATTTTTTGTCTGGCTACAGATTCCAGCCTTATGTTATCTTTATCCCCAGGACTAAGACTCCTTTGGCACCTGGTGTTTTCCTCTTATGATTGTACATCTGTATTCCAGCCTTTAATTTTTTTAGAAGCTGAACATATCTGGTCCTTAGAGTCTAATCATTGTATGGCACTTTCTCCAGTTCCTGAATAGGAGCTGAGGCTTTTTTGCACACCTTCTCCAGTTTTTCAGTAGACTATGAGAAATGTGAACATCAAAAGTAAATACAATATTCCAGCATTAGTTTCACTCAAGCTATATAAAGGAAAAAGTATCACCTCCTGAGAAGAAAGAAGTACTCCTCTGCCTCTAATGAATTGCAAGTCCTTCGTGACTCAAATTGATTTAAGGTTTCTCACCACTCCAGCCATTCTACCAGTATGCCTTCATTCCTTGTTACATGTGTTCTGTGCATCAGTCCATAGCTGGTTTCAGTAAAACATATTTTGTTGAAGAGGCTGAATTTCTATGATTCTACGAATTTTTCAGGTAATCTGCATCACTTTGCATTTGCCCTATCCTCCTTGTTGTATGCCACTCCAGCAGCCTTTGTGTCACCTGCAGATTTTGTCTGCAGTCATTTTGCATGGGCTGGACCCAATCCTGCTTCTCGTGAAAGCACCATCTTTTAATGATGACTTCTCATTGACAGCTACATTAGAGGCCTATCAGGTAGCCATTGCTAATGCAATTTGGTGTATGCTCTGCTTGTACTATCAGAGTTATTTTAACCTGTTGATTGCTTGGTTCAAGTAGCAAAACAGTTTGGCATCCAGAAGTCTTGAAAGCCTAAATTTCATGTGGTGGAAGGTAGCTGTAATGTTCAAACTCTGCCCTGCAGGCTGCACTGAGCCTAGAGCATCCCCTGCTGCTTCAATCTTGGGATGGCACTCCCAGTCAAGGAGCCCAGGCAGGGAACTGGCTGTGTAGTTTGTGTTCATTTTTGTTGTTTCGTGTGAGGCAATCTTTTACTCCTTAGGTGTTGCTTATTCTTATACAGGGGGGGAAAAAAAAATCAGGTTTGAAACTGTCCTGGAAAAAGGATTTGATGTTTTCTCACAGCAGTTCCATTCTTTGTCTTGACTTCTACAGCCATTTTCTAGAAGTCCCCTGTGCAAAAAGAAGATGAAAATGTATAAAATAAAGAGGATACAGAATAAACTCTATAATTATATTTTATACCCCAAAATATACTAACAGCAGCCATGCCTATAATGTCCAATTCAGGAAAAATATGGATGCTTTCCTCTAAGGAGTAAATTTTCAAAAGTCACTTTTTCACATGTCATGAGTCCAGAGGGTAGGCACTGTTTAACTCACACTTATTTAAATCAGATATATCATATTTATTCAGATATAACCTTCAGGGTAGCATGCATAACTGAAGTGTTTTAATGGTTGCATTTTCCCAACAGAACATGTTGAACATCATGTAGGTGAGTAATCAATGCCATGAATAGCTACCCCATTTCCATTGCTGTGGACAAATCCTCATTCTGATTTTCTTGGTTCTCAGTGCGACGTGCTGGTTTATCACCGTGGAATGGTGAAATTCACTCCATCTCACTGAAACACCACTGTGATATACATACCTAGTTATTTCTTCCACTGTTTTCCTTCACTGTGTACACTCTTGGTTTTGAGCAGTTTCTGTACATTTACTAAATCTACCCTCACAGTTTGCAGTGCAGGGCATTATTTCTGTCTCTGTTTTACATAGAGAAAATAAGACATAGGTTGTTCCAAGGTGACAGAGGAAGCGACTGGCAAGGGGTGGCAAAAGCCCGGATGTCCTGAACTGGAGTCTAATGTTTAAACCATAAGGCCATCACACCTCAAACACCTTCATCAGGTGAGCTCTACTGGCGTTTAGCAGCAGCAGTGTTTCAATTAGTGTGCAGTAGTACCATGGTAGCCTCGTGATTGCCTGGTTTAGCTGCTGTGTACTGAGTTTGGAGATGAAGAGCAGATTGGGATGTTCTCACCATTATCCCAATGGACTGGGGAGGCAAAGGTGACATTCTAAAATCAGCTACTACCTGTGCCCACGGTTCAGTTGGGAGGAGCAGGGGGTAGGGAAACATTCAGGCTGACTTAATAATTTGCATCCTAAAATCTTTTGCTGCATCTGACAAGATGAGTAATATTTTCCCTACAACGATATCAAATATATTTGTAGAACTGTCTTCTAATTCCAGAATTTATTCAGTCTGTAATTGCCTAGTGATATTATTTCCCCAAAGATCATTAAGTGACTTTTTTTTCACCAAGTATTTTCTGAAAATATAAACAAAAGTAGAATTGCACTGCAAAGGCATCAGTACTGCTGGAAAACATTAACAGCTTTAATATTGAAAATAGGGCAGGTCTGAGAGTTTGTAGTTACTGCGGTTTACGGGTCCAGGTGAGATACTTACTGGCTTAAATGGGCATTTTGTGAATTACTAAGGTAGACGTGACAGCAGTAAACCAAAATTGCAATTTGTTTATTATGGGGTGGGTAGATGGAAGAAAAACCACCGTAGGTGTAGTGTTACCAACACACTTTTATTCCCAGAGGAAAAGACATGTCAGTGACTCTCTTCTGCATTGTTTCCTGAGATAGAAGACTTCCCAAGGTATGAAAGCCTGTTTCTAGTGCTGTCATTGAGATTTATCCGATACTGTAACTCTGTCATATTATGGTTCCTTAGTGTACCCTAAAGAAACAAAGAAAAACTTACTTTTTATTGTCTATCAAATGTACTGCATTTATCCAACACTACTTCCACCACAACATTTCAGTGATATTTTAGGTATCTACCATTGATTATAACCATGTTAGGTTTCTCCTGATTCACTCAGCCCTCAATCTCTCATTCTTTTCTAGAATTTTATTGTCTTGTTTGACTTACTCTTCACTTGCAATTTTAATTTATTTTCATTAAGAGCAGTAATGCTGTTCATAATTCTGGATCTGTACTGGTCCTGTAAACATGTTAGTTTTTAAGCAATGCAGATATTTCCTGATCCGTAATACACAATAAACAGGTTACCCTGTGCAACTAGATGAAAGATTAAATTGATGCTTGTGTTAGCTAGTTGAAGCACAGGCTTTTGCTAAATTATCCAGAATGCCTTTGCCTGACCATCTGTTTCAAACGGAAATGAATCTTTGGCTTTAATTATAAATCTCTTATGAATATTATTTTTCTTTTCTTTTCTAACCCAATCTGCCCTTTTGGAGATTGCTTGAAATCTCCCTGTATTGTATGAAAGGTGGGTGGGATTACTAGAGTGGCTGATAGTGTGATTTCTTTTTTTTTTATTAGCCTTCCCGTTAATGATTTTAAATCTATTTATGCACTTGCTGCAAGTTGAAGCAAAAATCTGTGTTACCAAACTGTGTTTACAAATTCGCTACAAGATACCATGTTATGAAGCAATCTAAGTACAAACATGTTAAACCATATGGAAAATCCACCCCAATCTTGCTAAATTGTTCCAATGTTTGATTGCCCAGATCACTAAAAGCACGCTCCCTCTTTCTAATAGTTTTTTTCTAATTTCATGATCTAGCCCTCAGATCATATAATTCTTTATGTGTTCCCCATGAAGGTGTGCGTCGGTTGAGACCAAACACAAAAACCTCCTACTTCAGGTGCTGTTCTCCAACAAAGAATTACTCATCTCAGTGAGGATTTGTCATTAAAGTGCTTTGTAGATTTTTAAAATTTTTTTCAAAGAAAGGGTGAAGTCATTCTTTTTATTTTAAATTAAATGGGGGGTGAGGAGCAGGAAGTGGAGAGCTCTGGGCTGGGATGTCGGGGAGTCCTTACTATTGGTAAGATCCTCTCTGGAGTGCTTCACTTTCATCTTGTAAGGAGTGGGAAGGGGAACTCTCCTTCCCCTTCCTCTGGTAAAGTAGCTTCCTTTTCATTCTTGTTGTCAGCAAACCATTCTCCTTTTGGTTTCTTCTAGCTGGGTTGGCCAACATGCCCTGCACATCCAGCACATACTTTTCTCTTCCGCCTACCCAGTCTGAATCATAGTACTGTCCTAACTTGCATCCTCTGTGGTGCAGGGCAGCAACTCCTTTTAATGACCGAGAAAGAAAAGAAAAACAAACTGAGTTACTCTTCTTGGCACATTTTCCAGCTCCAATAGAGAACTTGGCCCTTGCTAGTCAGTAAGAAGACCTTGAGCAAGCAGAGGAATCTTTTTCCTGCCAAGCTGTCTTCCCGAGCAGAGGCCAACTTGTAGCGACGCAGTGTGGAGATGAGTCAGTGAGAAATGGACTTAGGTAAACACTGTTAACTGATGTTACAGAAATTTCTGCCGTGTCTCCAGAGACAGCTGCATTTATTTCTTCATCCAAGAGCCACTGAGACGCGGAGGTATTTGAACACTCCTAATTGAAATCCTAGGGTATGTGCTGGTCTTCTCCTCATAACTTCTACCCCTGCAAATTTCAGTTCCCATCCCTCCTCATCATCAGCTGTTGGTGCATGTCATCACGACACAGGCCTACACGTAGCACTGTTTGTGAAAAAGAAAGAGTTCAGCTCATTCTCTTCAAAAGATTTCCAATTTAGAATGGTGCCAGATTGCCTTTTTATCTTCTTGAAGGTATTTTCTCTCCAGAATGACCAGAGTAACTTTTATCAAAACATACTTTATTCAAATGGTTTTATAAAATTCTTAAGTTAAAAGCAATATATATATTTTTTTAAATGAAGTTAAAAAGAAATGAAAATGAGAGGTATTTCTTGTTTCTTATAGCTAACTTTCATTCTACAGAAGTTGATCCCGGCAAGGCTGGATCCATACATAGGATGCTCGCGTTAAATAAAGACCTTTAATTTTTAGGAGAGAAATTTCTCCATTATTCCCTTGTGGTCAGTTAGACTGTACTTGTTAGGCCCATTCTAAATGTACATTTTGTACCAGTATAATTTGTGTATGTGATTTTGCACCAGTGTAATTAAAGCAATACAACATCTCCATGATCCCTTCTACAGTGGTATAAAAGGTGTTTTATAGTAAAATTCCAATAGGTTTTTTTTTCCCTTTCCACACAGCATATAGATAGATATACCTATATGGGCTTCTTTTGGGGGCACAGATATTATTCTCTTTGCCCTCATAGGGCAAATGACCTTACTTTAAATTATGTTTGGTAGAAGGCAGAGAATCCTTCCTGCACCCTTTGAAAATGCTTGCCCATCACAACACTTCTCTATTACCTTTGAATTGTGCCGATCTGCCTGTCTTGTAATTTCACACAGTGATTTGTGCAGTACTTCTCTCTGTTGCACACCTCCCAGACCTCGGATGTCATGCCCCAAATTCTGTCATCTTAGCACTCACTGCCCCTGTTAAAGCAGCCTGTGGTTTTTTCCCTGTATGAATTTGCTCTACTAAGTACTTATACAGAAAATGTATCTACACTAAATGTTTCATACAGCTTTTATAGAAGTCCTGAGAAGGTTTAGCTGTTACTTTATAGAATGACAGAGGCAAATATCTTCATGGTCTTCCCTTCCCCCCTCCTTCATTTCTGTACTATATTCAGTGAGTGAAAATGATTCACTGTGATTCATTCTCATTCCCTCCCAAGCTGTGTTCTTCCCTGAAAAGTACAATATTTCTTTTCAGATTCTCCATGAATACTGTGGCTGTGACTTCTTTCTCCTGTGTTTCTCATAGAGAAGTTTAGCAGCAGCTCCTGTAAAGAATAGGCATCTGAGGAGCATGAGAGAAAAGCTGGTATTATATCCGGAACCAACTCTCTGCACCTCCTGGAGAATAATATATCAGCTCTTGGCAAAAGGAAACATGCTCTGAGAATTGTTCAGCTGGACCTTAAACTTTGTGGGCTATGAAATGCAGAATAATAGGATTAGAGAAGCAAGAGATGGAAGATATCTACAGCGTTCTCTTCATTTCCCTGCAAATGAAGGCTGTGGCTTTACGTACTCAGCCTCTGAAAAAAAATACATCGGCGACTGCACAGATATAATTGGCTTGTGTAAAGCAGGAAGGACGTTGATGCTTCATCCAGTTCTTTATCTGTGTTTGAATGAAGACCTCCAAACAACAAAAGCATTCATCTCGATTTTTACACCAGTAGATGACTGTTTAAGACGTATTCTCAATCACTGTGTATGTGTATATTTAGTACAATAAAAGATATTTAGGCAATAAAAGATAAGCCAAGAGACTTGCAAGCATTATCATATGATGTTAGCAAAGTTACTCTCACAGCAAGACAAATAGCTGTATTAAGCAACCTGACCCTGGAATTTGGGGACCTTTTCTTTTCCATTCATAACTTCTACTAAATTGATGGCTTCTGTGTTTAGTGCTAGCATTAGGCCCTCTCTACATGTATGGTCCTTAGGAAATGAAGCTTTGAATATTTGTTTCAGGTTCCAGCTGCTCTGCTTTGGGATGTGAGAAGTGTGCTCAGACTCATTAAATCTGCAGGGCTTGGAAGCTGTTCTCGTGGTTACGCCACAGACAATATTGCATGTGAGACCCAAGTGCTGTAACTCTTTGGCACGAAGCACAGCTCATGCAAGAGTTCAGCAGCAGTTCCAGAGCTGACTCTAACATGTCTCCTTGTTTTTCGGCTGCTGACGAAAAGGTGCTTTTTTAAAAATGTCAGAAGTTAAACATATGTCCTCAGAGAAGCTGAAGATAGAAATATTTCTCCTGTGAGCAATTGAACACACACAGAACGGAGGCTGCTTTGGTAGGTTTCTCCAGAGACCAGCAACCTTTCCTACAGGTTGTGGGGAACAGAGCTGCCTTGCTGTTTTCTGCCTTGAGTTTTGTGGCTAAAACATGGTACGATGATTGACATTGAATTCTTAAGCACATAGAGGATAAAGTCCTACAGGACTAAATTTCCCCAGGCTAAGAGGGGACAGTACTTCTTCAAAACATGGATAAGCCAGCTATGCTACTGTGCCACTTCAATTGCTTCCAACTACAAGCAGAGATCCAGCGGCTATTTGAAATCCATAAACTGTATGCTTACAGATTTTTGTCTGAGAGGTGTCGTGGTTTAACCCCAGCGAGCAGCTGAGCACCACGCACCTGCTAGCTCACTGCCCCCCACCCAGTGGGATGGGGGAGAGAATTGGGAAAAAAAAAAGGTAAAACTCATAGGTTGAGAGAAGAACAGTTTAGTAGAACAGAAAGGAAGAAACCAATAATGATAATAACAACAATAATGAAACGACAATAATAATAAAAGGATTGGAATATACAAAACAAGTGATACACAATGCAATTGCTCACCACCAGCTGACCAATGCTCAGTTAGTTCCCGAGCCACCCCCCCAGGCCAACTTCCCCCAGTTTATATACTGGCATGATGTCACATGGTATGGAATACCCCTTTGGCCAGTTTGGGTCAGGTGGCCTGGCTGTGTCCCCTCCCAACTTCTTGTGCCCCTCCAGCCTTCTCGCTGGCTGGGTGTGAGAAGCTGAAAAATCCTTGACTTAGTCTAAACATTACTTGGCAACAACTGAAAACATCAGTGTGTTATCAGCATTCTTCTCATATTGAACCCAAAACATAACCCTATACCAGCTACTAGAAAGAAAATTAACTCTATCCCAGCCGAAACTAGGATGGAGGTCAAGTTGCAGTTGCCATAGTAAATAGCACATAAAGTAGAAGCAACTTTTGTGCCACTGTTGACGGATGGCTGGGACATCAGAAGGAAATATTAAGTAGGAAATTATTAGTTGGTAAAGGGAGGGAAAAAGAAGGAATCTTTTCCTTTACGTTTGCTCATTTCTTGAATTTAACACAGCTAACATGAAATACTCTATTTCTTTTTAACTTTGCTTCTCGTTTGCTTTTGCATTGCTTTCATCTGGAGTGTGAAATTCCAAGTCACTATGAAAAAGCTGCCTTAGGAATATTCTTGGCAATACTGCAAGCAGAAAGTACAGGAAACCTCACAAGAGAGTTTGTTCCAGCAACACTGCCATCCACGTTTCACAGCTGCAAGGACATTCAAAGCAAATCTAAGCAACGCCTCTTCCCTTCTACAGAACCTTGCTGAGGTCGAAGTACCTGGGACCAGAAAAGTTTAGGTAAGTTATGCCACAATCACGACCCACCGAAATAAAGGGAAAAAAAATTAATCATGAGATAAATTTCACAAACCAAAAAGGGGGCAAGATAGTATAACCTAGTTACTGCATGACAGGCTGGCCACCAGGCAGAGCAGGAAAACAAAGGGGAAAGATTATTAAGGGCAAATATTTCTCTGCTGTTTATTGTAGCCATATTTGGCAAACATTTGTAAGTGAAGAAGAGCCAGCGCAGTGATGCCTGTTGGAAAGGGAAAGGTAGCGTTGTCTCTCCTGTTTGCCTCCAGTGCTGTTTTGTACCACCTGTACCACCGCATCTGTTCTAGCGAGCCAGTGAGGTTTTTTAGGATATGCTTTTGGTAACTGATCATAGGTTAACTTTCTGAAAGCATATTTAAGTAGAGTGTACACATTTATGGGGGAGTTAGTTAACCTTTCCAATACTCTTACAGGTAGCCTAATTCAACTGCTAAGCTTTACTGCATGAGTATATTGGCTTCATCAGTGATTGAAATTAAGTCTATTACTGTTGCAAGCTCTTAAATATCATCTTAAGCTCTATGCTCCATCTAAAAAGACTGTGAGATGGAAGGGGTCCTGACCACCCCGTTTTGACCAGGAGATTATTCCTCCAGAGAAGCCACAGTGGAGGAGACATAAGGCTGTATTGTGAAGACCTGACTGCCTCTTGAAGAGGCCAAGCCATGCTGACTTTGCCATTAAAATACAGAGGCCTTCAGTGCTGAAACTGCGTAAGAATTTAAAGGGAATAAATGCATTTCAGAACTTTATTAGCTGATTTCGCCCTGTGTTTAAGTGCTGTCTTCCTTGAATGACACAGAAACTCAGCTTTGGCTTGTATATACTGTGCTACAGTTTTCAAAGCTCCTCAGGGTGCCCCTAAAGGAAAGGTAATATAGCCAAAGATAGACTGAGAAGTATACTGGCATAATTGCTCTTCTGTTTGGTTTTAATCTCAGTTTCGCTTCAAGTTTGCAATATAACTAACACTTTTTAAGTTCATTACTTTTAGAATTAATTTGCTTTTAGGCAGTAGATGTGTTATTTATTGGTGTTATTGAATTTTCTCAGTTCTCTATTGGAATTGACAGATCTCTTTTTCTAATCCTGCCAACTGTAATAACTGCATAACCCTGAACTTGCTATTTAAGCCACTTGTGTTCATTTAGGAAAAATCATCACAGAGGTCTCCTAGAGTTCCAAAAAATATCTGTATAGCAGTATGATTGTGTATATGTGTAAACAATGAGGCATATCAGGAAATAGTGTATCAGTAATTTTAGCAGTAATTTTTGTGCAGAAGTCTGACATTATTTTCTAATATATAATACTGGAATAATACAGATTTCACTAGGCAAAAGAAGTGCTGAGTAAAACTTCTGTAAAAATACAAAGATTTGGCTCAATAAATTAGAAACCTCTACTACTAGCCAGAAAAATGCAGTAAATGGTCAAATGCTAGGCTGGTGAATTTATTGTAAGTGTAAACTCTTAAGTACGAATGGCTGTTGATGGGCTAAAGTTTAACTGGCCCAGGGTTCAGGAATTAAAAGCTGGCCTCAGCATTAAGAATAAATCACATACAGAAATACAATTTTGGTACAGTTCTGTTCCAGCTTCTGAGGATACAACACCGACTCCAAAAAGGCGTCCTGGAGCCTGTCTTTGTTTTGTGATACCTCAGCTCCAGTTCGATTCAGAGAGAAGTTAACTAATGGCATTTAATTATAGCTATGTCAAAGGCTTGTGTCAAACAGTGTAGGTAAGTTAAAATGGAATAAAAGTCAACTAATATGCTTCTGAGACAGCACTTCCAAATATATTAAACCTAAGAAAATATCTAAATGTATTGTTAAGGTAATACAGGGCTAGGAGATACAATTTTCTTGCAACAAATTACTTTCAAACAGAAAACAGTAATCATGTAGAAGGGGAAAGCATTAACAAAACTTGATTGCACTAAATAATCCTCTTTAAAAATTTTCCTGATTGTCTTGACCTTTTCTTTTTCTCACTTAGCTGATCTGCATGTTATGAGTTACTAGTTGAATTGGGTGTAAAAACAAAACCAAAAAACCTCCAAGTCTTTCAGAATGACTTAAGTAAAAACAGATGACAGAAGATAGCTATGCTAGAATAACAGTATTCATTATTAAGGAAATAATATATAGCAAGCTATATAGAGCACTGGGGAAAACACTGGGAAGGAGGAGTATACGTTTTTTCCAGTTGTTATGTTATCTTCCAAAAAACCAGTCACACACACATACTGTGTTTGCAGTAAAATTGACACAAGGAAAAAAATGGTCCCGTAAAAATTTCAGTATTCAAAGAAAATTATTTCTTGTACACTGTGCGCACACACACACAAATCACCAACAGTCAACTTTTGTTGTTAATGGTATCTTTCCTTACACTTTTTTAATAAATAAGTATGAAATCTTTGAGTTATGCCATATTGGTCAAACTGGTACAAAAAAAAAAGGAATGTTCTGTGTAGTTATGTTTTATAGAACTGAACTGATACGGCAAGGAAAATAAGTAAATCTATGCGTTAGGGTAAACAAGTAAACATGCAATGTCTTTATGCCCTTGTCATATTCGTTTAACTTCAAAACCAAATTCTGTTCTTTCTCCTGTAGTATCTGTGCCAGGTACCTCAGGACAAGATGCGAGAACCTACCTATAGCTTTCCATACTGGCTCTTGCTGTGGTTTGCAACAGTTAACGTATTGGCCTAAATCACTGTACATGGCGTTTAATATGATGAAAACTCAATAATCTCGATATCTTTGTAAATGTCTAGTCCCTCCTTGTGAGTTTTGCTAAGCTGTTGGATTTAGTGACTTCTGGTAGCATTGAGTTCCACAGTTTAGTTTCTATGGAGAAGTATTTTTGTGTCAGTCCTGGTTTTCACACCTTTAATTTAATTGAATATTATCTTGTTCCTGGGTGGTGAGGTGCAGAGACAGAAGCTTCTGAGTCACCTTCTTTATCTGATTTACTTTAACATATCCATCTTGTGAGTTTCTCTTCAGAAAGCAGAGCCTCTGTCTTTTCTGTCCTTGCTCGTACCAGAGGTTTTATAGTCCCTTACTCACTTTTGTTCTTTTAATCCGTCTACTTCTGCAGCACACTTCGTAATGTGAGGTAGTGAGTGCTGTACAGACTGGCTGCAGAGGGCTGTGTTGTTGCTTCATATAAAGGAATCACAACTTTTGTCGTATTTATTCGCTTACTTCTCATGCATCCTACCATCTTGCTAATGCTTTTTTCAAAGCTGCACATTTTTTTGAGACTTCAGTAAAGTTTATTGTGAAGTATCAATGAAGTATGAAAACTGGTTAACTGATTAGAAAGAGATATAACTTAATAAATATAGTCAAGATAAAAGAGACTTAATAACCTTTTGTGCTCCCGGAGTGGTTATAACATCGCAAGGAAGAAACACACAGTTTCATCTTTTGCTAAGGCTTTACTTTTTTTTCTTTTTCCTTTGTTTTCCTTGTATGTATAATAAATCATCCATGCGGAAAATGAACAGTAATGGTGTAAGTACTGAAAACTCCTAATCATACAATAGGCAGTGGAAGGAGAGAGCTAGCTGGAGGTAGAGGGTACCCTCAGGACTTATTACATGTATCTAGATTATTTACTTTTGTTTTAAGAAACTGCTTGAGTGTCATTTAGGTCACTTTACATTGCTATAACTGTCATGCTTGATTTGCATACGTATTTTCATGTTAGTAATTGTACAGAATTACACAGAGGTGAAAAAGATGCCTGACCATTTCCTTATAACTATAGGAAGGTTTGTTATATACTATTTACATTGCTGTGGCTTTGAAACCAATAGGAAGATGCTGGTGAGATAAGTATCAGATCTGGGCAAGCTGTATCTCCTGTTAAAAATGTTGGTTGTTAACTGTGACTGCCCACTTCAGGTCTAAACCACAGGCTTGGCAAATGTGGGAGCAAAGAGAATCCAGATAAAAGTGAAAGCGGCATCTTAGTGTAGCAAAAGCTCCAGGCAGCAAGGCAGGATTTGGTATTATTAAGTGCAATGGCCAAGGGAATGAGCTGTAATAGGCAAAAGTTACCAAGCATTTGTATCCACCACGTATGGTAAATGTATTCTAATATTGTTTTCATATGTTGCATCTAATCAAGTGTTTTTTCCTGCGAAGTTGTATAGGACTTGTAAGTTGGGAGTGGTGATGGTTTTCAACAGAGTCACTCATTCTTAGTAGGAGAAGTGTTTGGAAAAAGTTGGCCTATCTAGTTGAAATGCTGAGAAATTTCTAGGCAGGTGAGATGTAGAGGCACTCACAAGATTGTAAACTCTGATTCTGCATTACTGAAATGTTATGAGACTTCTGTTTAATAGGTACACCGTGGTCAAAATGCAGTTTTACATCTTTGAAAGATTACATTCTGCTTTCCCACAGCAATACCTTCGCACTACACAAGAGCAGGCTCTTCCTGCTGGCTTAGAAAGCCATTTTACCTACTGCAAACATGAAACCCCTTTGAAATAAACAGAGCTACAGATGAGTTCTGCAGATGTTGGATTAGGTACAAAATGCCGCAGTTTGACATGGTTACCCATACGCTCGCACAAAGACCGCACAGGCATCTCTTCCGTTTTGCTGAGAAACTCTTACCTACAAAAACTTCCAAAATCTCCATTATTGCTCAGAAAGTATCAGTATGGACTAGTGAAACTAGTGGGTTTTTCATAACTTGGCTGGAATCACCATAATGACTCTCAGCATGTAATAATATTTTCCCCTTGGAGTTTGGAGAGTAAGAGTTAAGAGAGCTCAAATCCTTTATTATTCTGGGCAGCTGTAAAGGAAAGTATTTTGCATTGGGTCGAGAGAAATTACTCGAGCATGTATTTTAAATTGAAAGTGTTCACAAAACAGAAGTGATCTAAATTGAAACTATCATAGTCGTTCACAATCTTTAATGTTTCCTTTAATTTGATCAAGGAGGGGGGGAAATTATTAAAAAAAAACAAAACCAAAACATTCCCCCCCTCCATAGTTTACTGTCTTTGCACTTTTTTAGGAAACTGATTATTGTACATTCTGTTATTTCTAGAAAGTGGATCAAACCCTTGTTTAATTCATGTAGTGATCCGAATATTGCGACTGCAATGTTTTCGGTCAAATTTCAGTGGAACTGCTATTGAGTTTATGTAAACTGTCAAGGCTTATTAGGCTTTCTGGTTTTCACAGTATTGGTAGCTGGGTTGTTGAAGCCTAAAGATAAAGGGAACTTCTGCAGGTAGCGGTAGAGACAATGTTCAAAAATACTTATAGTCAAAATGCAAAAAAGAGAATAAGTGAAAGATATTATATAGTATCAAGAATGTCAGAAACTTACTATCTTTATAGAAAGGGAGAGAGAATGAATATACAGGTGGTGGCTTAAATGCTCATTTATTGCTTTGATTTCTACATTTAAATCAAGCACATATTTAAATACTGCTTTTACTGACAAACATATGGGTATCTTCACTCGCGTTAAGAGGCCGAGAATGTTGTCTAGAGCCACAGTATGAATGTGCTGCATTCAGCATTTGCAAAAACGTAATGCTTTTCCTTCCGGCGCTGAGTGATCCTGGAGATGTAGTTATTCCATTTCTACCACAGCTGAAGTTTCCTTTTGATTCCTGTAATAGGAGACAGGGCAATGATGTTTATCTCCGGAACAAGACACAACAAATGGTAAGAGCAAACATCTATTCTGTCGGGTGGTGGCTGCGAGAATCCTATCCTGCCTGAAATACCAGTAATTTATGTTTTCTGACTCAGTGTTAAATTCATCCTTTTCCCAGGCAGAGTCAGTTGCATTCTTTCCACTAGAGGCTCGCAAGGTGATTTGCATTTCTTGTGCTTTTACTTTATCTCCTCTACAAACAAGCAGCAAATTTCAGCAGCTGGTATAGCTGTCACAGTCCTTCCATTATTTACATTAAAAGGAAAGGAGAGGAGGAAGAGGAGGATATCTGGGGAAAAAAATAAAAGAAAAAACAAAACTGAAGCTGTAGAGAAAGTAATTATACTTTCTGAGTACAGCAATTCAAATGTGTCATAAACGGAGTCAAACAAAAACCAAGGTAAAGAACCATACCAAATACGATGTGCACTTATTGTTCTGTAATTTTATGGTTTAATCTCCCTGGCTTTTTCTGGGAAGTACTCCATATGCCATGACTGTTACTAGTGACAGCTGTCATTTGGTGGTAGTTCCTCCCAAATTGCTCAAGGCGATCAGATAAACAAGCCTGCTCGCCTGCTAGTACCAGTTCTTGCTTGTTCAGTTGCACATTTGCCTTAATGTCAGAACTCTCTCCTCTGACCAGCACACTCATGTATTACATTAGGAAATTCAGCCACGATCTGTGAAATCCTTATAGACGATGAAGTATTGACTCATTGATATATTATGTTTCTACTTTAAAATATATACATTCATGAAGGTAAACATTTACTCTCTTAAGTATCATCATTATTTTCACCCAGAAGCCTTTGTAACTTTTCTGTAGAAAGATCCCTGTGTCAGATAGGGAATGGCTACAGACCAGTTATCTTTATCTACCTAATCTGCCTACAGTAGAGGGAAAATGTTAATGCGTAATATTTTTTTCATGACCCATCATCAATCTGTCACTTTGAGAAATAAGAAGTTAAATTAATTATTCTCATATTGATTCCCCTTTGCCAGATTCATTACACTATCCTACCCCTGCATAAAAAAACCCAAATACCGGTCTGGGTAAAACTTGGCAGAAAAATGCATTGCCTCCACCAAATGACTCATTTATATTTCATTGTTTTAAGAGGTTTCCTTTGTAAATTTTTCATAGATGATGTATATATCTAGATGAATATCAAAACAGAAAACTTAAAAAACCTTGACTGCAAACTTTCACGGTTCCTGATAAGATAAACTTTTTTAATCAGAAAGGAATTAACAGCTCACTCCTAGCACAAGCCAAACAGATTTTTACAAATCGTAATTGCATAAATACTAACATCTGTCCAAATACTTGCCATTAAAAAACCCATGAATTAGTAAATGCTTGTAAACAAGACTGTAGCAGTGGTTCACCTGCGTTCTTGCAAATGAGCCTTATTATTCACATCCACAATATGAGGCCCAAGTTCTATTATTTGAATGAAAATGGAATTTGTATCTCATGATGTAGAACAGAGGTGGTGTCCATGTGTTTCTTCCATGCTTCTAATACTTGACAGCAAAACCCTTAACTATTTATTGGCAGTTTCTTTACATTTTGGCTGGTTCAGAGAGACCAGTGTGCTTCAACCTTATAATTTACATAGAGGATGAGGACGGCTACAAAGTAAGTACAGCCATAGTAGCTCACCAAGTAGTGACCCAGGAAGAGTCTCATGTGGTAATTGATATGAAATCTAGACGTTAGACTTGTAAGCATGCAGGGGCCATCAAAATTAATTGTACTTGAGTGTAAACTGTTGAAAAGCTAAATCTCTTCAGGGAAGGATTTGTGAAAGTGCAGTATTCTTCAGGGAACTATGCAAATCTGCATTGCAATAGCCTGTTTCCTGAGGTTTCCTTAGGGATCATAGAGAATTTATAGGAAGGCTGTATTTTTTTGTAGTTACACCGCCTTTACCAGCTGCACAAAATTCCTTCTTGAATGACTACGTTCCATAAAAGCAATTACAGAAAATTCTGGGATTCTTATTTTCATTTCCTTTAGTAGTTCTGTAGAGACAACTTCTCTTTAATAAGTAACCAGAGCATGCACATGCAGTGATAGAGAATGCTATGAATGAGCCTGCATGTTTATCCTTCTTTACACTGAGGATATTTAGAAAATGCTGTTATGTTTTCATGCATGCTGTATGCTACTCAATTGCAACAACGTATGTATTTTATAAGAAATATTAGAAAGAGCATAGGAAAATTTACTCCTTGTGCATATGTTCGGTGGAACGCTCAAAGGGAAATACTGGAAGCCTTCAGCACAAACACTCTTTGAGGAGGGGCTGGATACCTAAGGCCATGCAGACCAGAGATTTAATTTCTACTCTTATCTTTTCTAGTGTTGCTGCTTGGGAATGCAATACTCTTATCAATACAGAAAAAAAGGTCTTTTCTTTCAAAGCAACAGCACAATGAAAGAAAGCAAAACCTGACCTCATTTGTTGGTAGCAGTGTTGAGATGAACTGCAGCTCTGACCTATTTCTCCAGAGTTACAATTATCTGCTGTAATGGTACCACTTTACTTTTTAAATCCCGGATTACTGTACTTTGAGATTTAGAGAAGTTACTCTCTTTCTGGTTACAGACCTTGTTACTTCAGGGGCAGGCCAGGATGAAGAATGAATGAATGCACATGAATGAGCAAAGACAAGGCATGTAATCAAGTCATCATAATGAATTTGTGATTTTTATTTGATTGTGATTATATATATATAATTTTAGAATTTATTTATATAATATTGTTTATATACACTTTGATGTGTACATATATATATATATATATATATATGAATTGTACTTTTATGTCCATATGTGTCCCCACACAAAATGATCTAAACTGAGGTCATGTGGCGAGGGATTTGGGTTTTGTTCATTTGTTTGGCAGACTGCGCTTTGCTGAGATATGATCAGCCTCTCTATGTGCCATTGGAACGATAAATATAAAAGACTTTAAGAAACCAAGTTCTTAAATATTCAGAACCAAACCCCTTGGTGATAGAAGTTGACATAGCTGCCTTTAAGTCAATTTAATACTTGCTTAAATCAGTGGAAGGAAAGTGAATTACATTACATGAGGATCTGGTATTTATAATCTGATTTTTTTTATTATTAACAGTGTATCCAACCTTACAAAACAAACTTTTTTGTTCCCTGAGTTTCATGTTTATCTGTGTCACCAAAATGAATAGAAGATATGTTCTTATGTTTTCCTCAAGTCAAATTTCCTTAGTAAATTTTAAATCTTCAGAACATATCACTCATCCTTTTTTGTTTTACCACTCAGGATACTGTTAGCAGCATTCACAGCAACACTGCACTGGTAACAAACATTGAGTCCTGCCAAACCCGATCATGCAGAAATCGTGAATCAGGTTCTCACAAAGCATAGGATTAGCTCTAAACCTGAGTTTTCAGGGGAAAAAAAACCAACCCCCCAAAAACCCACGACAAAACTCGTATCTTTTCATTTACCCTCTGCTTTCTAGCACATTTCAAGCTTTGCCCTAACCCATAAACACTGACAAAACACTTAACACCACGACTCTTACACAGTCGTATGCTAACTGCTATAAACGTAATTCTCTACTTTCAACACGAACAGTACATAGTCCATTCAGGCCATTCATTTCACATAGGTTAGAGTTATTTTATTTGATCCTCTTATTTTTGTCTGCTTTCAGTTTAATGGAAAATCATACCCTTTTTTTGGTCACAGATCTACGCTATACAAGGTGATCAAATAAAATGCTTGTTCAGGGCTTGTTTTTGCCCTGTTGCCTTTCATCCCTGTCAGTAAGATGCTGCGAGCACCATCCACAGAATACATGAATTTTAAAGAGAGAAAGCCTTGCAGTGGTTGCAGAAGGCTGAGTTCAAGCAAGGATAAGAAAGTAAACTGTAACCTGAATTCCTCTTAGTGAGGGGCCTCATTTGTTTTTTGATTCCTATGCGAAGTCAGTAAGTTTTGCTGTGAGGGGAATGGTACTCAATGCAGTTTTGAGGAAGACATTTATGGCTCCATCCCCGGAGGGCTGACACGCAGGCTAAGCATCTGCTAGCATTAGCTAAATATGCAGGGGAGAATACAAGTATTTGGAGGAGCATTAGGATAAGCTTTGGCTGAGGCAGCTGAGAAAAATGAAAAATTGCTGCTGTTATTTAAATTACTTAAACAAATTTTAAATCTTTTCCTGTCCTTTTCCATCAAGGTAGCAAAGAAGGGATTCAGATTCCACTAATGGAAAGTTCTGGAACAGAAGTGAACACAAGATACTGCCATGGTTTGCTCAAAAATAAGATGGAACATTTTCATTACTCCTGAGGGACATTTCTGGAGAACAGGCAAAAGGTGGGTGCATTTGAAGTGACAAAAGTTTTGCTACAAAAATGAGAACGTACACTAAAATCTCCAACACTAACTATAAGAATAAAACAAACATTTTCCTTGTTCTTTGAACAAAACAACTCAGCAAATACAGCAGAAAATGCAGATGAATAATCTATTCAGTTTCTCATCTCTGCAGGGAATGTCAGGTACTCCTTGAATCTTACGGCTTTTTGTTTTTTATAGCATAGCAATAATGTGCATTTCTCAGATAGGACTTTTCTATCATTTTCTTCTTCTTTCTGTCTACACACAATTTTTTTTGTGACAGCAAGATACATGCATTAAGATGTCTTCCACTCTGTAATCAATTACATAGGTATTATGGTTATTATCATAATCAATTACTTTCCTTCCTAGTAAAATACATAGTTACTTTCAAGGTCAAGGCAATTTATAAATGTCCAATATTTAACAGTGACTCAATATGTATTCAAGTAAAATTCCTAATTAACGTCAAGAGAGATCTTGATAAAGACTTAAAATTGTGAAGTTTGTTATAAAGATTTCATGACGGATAAGAATTTCAGTTAGAAGAAACACACATGTAACCTTATCATCTAGTTGGAGCAAGTCTCATCAGAGACATTCAGAGAATAAAATGGACTGTATTGTCAGTCACTCTATAGATGCTGTGGACTCCAGCTGAATACAGTGTATTACTCCTTGCATGTATTCAGAATAAAACACAGATATCAAAACAAAGGTTGTGGTGAAGGTTGTAGCAACAGGAAACATCTTTTTAAGTTTCAGCCCTTTAGAAGTATCCCCCATGTCCATATCAAACAGGGCTTAGTCTGAGCTAAATTTCACCAACCGTTTGGTGTCTGCTACAAGCTGCACTTTTGAAGTATGTTTTCTGTAGGATACCTTGTATCATCAGGGGTGTAGTAATCTAGTAGAGACAGACTATGGCTGTAAATGTATGTATCCATTTGTATAGATGTAATGTAAGTACTACTTATCTCTTACACGATGCAGTGTTTTATAGTAGGTAATGTTCCTAGACTATACATAAAATACTGGATTATGAAGTGTATCCCATAGACTTTTTTTCAGCTGATTATCTCATCTTCCTAGAACAGAACACTTTGCTACAAGGAAATTGTAGCAATAGCAATTCCTTGCTAAGAGAAAATATAAACACATTTTGTACATGTAGCTTAATTTTCGTGATTAAAATCTTAAAGCGTAACTTACCAATTCTATTTTGACATCACTACATCTTAAAGACAAAAGCAGATGAACTTTATAAAGTAGTAAACAGTTTGTCAATTTTGAATTGGATTTCAGAGTTGAAATGTTGACTAAAATAGGAGAAAAAAAAATGCAATTAACTATAGAACTGGTCAGGTTTTAAATGCTAGTTAAAACCAAATATGTTTAAAATCTGAAGCATGTGTCCAGCTCTCCCCTCATCTCACTTTTCCCCTGCTAGCTCAAATGGTAGTTTTGGAAGAAGAAGAAATAAAATTTCTCTTCACCGTCTGTTATCTGACATTTGAAAAAAGCCATTGTTTGACCAGTAATGAGAGAGTTATCAGCATTTGGGCTATAAATCATTACCCTCTAATTTGCAAAGCTGGTACATTTTTAAAGGCAAAACAGATAGTGCCCTATGTAGAAATGGCCACATCACCCAAGATACAGAGCCTCGTCCAAGCATTAAAATACCAAACAGATGGAGGAAACCTTTCAAGGGAATATACATAGGGGGAAAAAATTGCTGTGAAATGTAAGGAAAGAAAACTCTGCCAAGCTCAACAGGATCATAGAAAGTGTTAATGACCCAAGGATTATCTTTCCCAAAACTAAACAAAAGACACAACTATGAAGAAGGATGTTCTCCTAACACAAACATCTCATCGGGAAATAGCATCTACCAACATGGGATTATCCCCCAAAGATGAAATTGGAAAGGATTTCCCATGCTAGTTACATCAACTTTCTAAGGATCAAGTTTAGACAAAATATCCCAAAGCTGACTTGACAACTTCACAGAATAAGGAGAAAATAAAAAACAAAAACAGATGTTCTGTGTTACGGGAGACTTCATATTAATGAATCATATGCATTATATAAGCAAAGGACAAAAAAAAAAACAAAGGACCATTTGAAGGTCATGAAATAGATCACTGTTGTGCTAGGCATCATGAAAACACGGAGTATGAGACAGCTCCTGCCTCAAAGAGTTTAAGCTGTAAATAGAAATTAGGTGGGGAAAGTAATAGAAGGCCAAGTCAAGGAGAACAGTGATGTAGCAGTAAAACCGACGGGCGTTTGGGCTTATTTCCTCTGCTCCAGGGCAGTTTACCTGGGAAGGGATTATGGGATGCAATGGAAGGGAAATGAGAAAGGAAGACAGGGACCACCGCAGAGGGCTGATGAGAAAGGGCTGTGGGAATCACAAAGCAAGGCAGAAGGAAATAGCTGACCTTCCTGAGATGGCAAGGGTGCAGTCAGGGCTAGAGGAAGTTTGCTCAATGTGCAGAGCCCTGGCTTTTCTGGGCACACAGCTGTGCCTGGGGCTGGGACCTCTGCCTGGCTTCAGGCTCAGGCTCTCCCAGGGGATGCGTGATGATGAGGAGGGAAGGTACTAGCTGGGTCCTACCTGTTGTGTTAATTCGACGACGGTTATAGGGATTTGTGGTGCTATGATACGTCAGAAGATGACGGTTGGGTGGACGGACAGATGAAGATATCTGTAGTCTATTTTTTTTACCAGAAATAGAAAAGGCAGATCTCATTGACTGCAGTAGAATGCGATTTCAACAAATGTAAACAGCATTTGGACAAGAAATCTGTGAGTAATTTTTGTTGCTGTTTCTGCATTCTGTTTCGTTTGCTCCTAAGAGGTTATTAACATGCCTCAACATTGTCGAAGAGTACAGGCTCTGAAGGTTACACTTTGAAGCCTGTGAGGGTCTGCTCTAAATCCACACTTTGCATCCACACCTAAGGCACACATGAATGCGTCTTGGTGTTCTCGCCTGGTCTACTGTGGGGGTACAAGCATGCCCTCTTGTATTATTAGATTAGCAGATCACTAATTGTTAGCACTTTATAAAGAGACTTCCACAATGGAGAAACATTTGCATTACACAGCCCACAGGAATTTCTACATATGTAAGAGTGAAACGGCACCCTGAACATACGAAGTGACTGTCTTTCTGTTACTGAACATGAGATACAGCTTGTACACTGCATGAGTGAAAATGGAATACGTTTCTTCTTCAGACATTCAAAGCGAATAGAGTGGGAGGGGGGAATAAACAGATCTCTGCCCTTAGGGCTGTGTTAACAAGGTACCAGGACTCAGTGACTGACAGAGAAAATGGCTCCACAAGTGAGGGTCCATTCTTCACAACCGTCAGCTCATCCTCCTTGTTTGATAAAACGCTCTGTAAAGGATTAGTTTTAGCTGTTTGGCTCTGGGCAGAGAAAATGTAGTGCGTAAGCTGTGTAAAGTCATAAACTGTTCAGAGAGGAGTTGTGCTTTGCTTAATCACAATATCTTAACTGTCTTGTGCTCTGAAAGAATAATTTTCTACATTTTTTTTTTTTTTTACGTTCTACCTTGGCTGTGGCTCTCCTCTTTCCGTACTTCCTACAGTTTTTATTTACTTGCTCATGGGGGAAAAGCAATAGGTAAGAAAAGCCTAATTGAGGCAAGATTAATGCAGTTCCACTGAGAATAAGGAAAAGATTTATTCTCTCCCTCCCTTCCACAGATGTCTTGTTAGGGACTCAGCCTTGCCTAACATATGTACCTTTATTCATTTACTTCCTTTTCATCCTCTGGGAGAAGCCTATCTCGTGTAATTTATTGACTTGGCTGCCTTGTTTATATCCATGTTAATAGTAAGATGTATTGAACGCTCACATATTAGTCTTATTCTCAGATGCGAGTGAAGGGGATTTATCTATGTTGAAAAATATGTACATTTGGCTTGCCACAACTAGGAGTTACCGTAAAGAAAATGTTGAAATTGGAGCCTCTGAGCTGGCGAGAAATGTAAAGGTTTGAAAGAGTGGGATCCAGCAGAGTTGCTGAAATAAAGCGTCAAGTTCAGAAGAAATGGGCAGCCTTGTGATCCTGCTCTATGATTTTCTTTCTCTTAGCTGACTCTCGCCTTGGGCTGACAACTTCAGCTAATGCCGGCAAACATTAGCAAGTGGTGGAGGAAGGAAATATTTATTTTAAATAACTGTTTGATGAAAGGCTATGAGAGGAGACGAGGAGAACATAGGAGTCCAATTGAATTTATATATAATTGATTCAGGCAAGAGGATGGAGCTTGGGCCAAGCACTGCGTGGGTTGGTTTCTTGCTAACCTTGTACTCGAGACTCCGGTGTATCAGAAGATCCTTTACAGTTCTTTCTGGAAAGGACAGCTTTGAAGGTCACCCAGTGGCATCACTGTAAAATTTTACTCTGTCCAAGGGACAGACCCTTACATCAAGCGAGAAAAGGAGTGTCTTTACTCATTGTCAGGTTCAAAAACCTGCCATTGACATTAATAAGCTCGAAACAGGCAGTGGGCCTTTTTACCAGACAGACATATTTACCGAAATTGTCTGTATTTTTCTATATTCAAAATGACATTTTCATTTTGACTTTTCAGAAGAGGAAGGCTGCTGTTGTTTGCTTTCTAATATGCAACCTACCCCTGATATTTCACGACTTGGCACCTTGCTGAACATCTAACTCCTGGAAACAAAGTGCTTTTGGGGTGGTGTGAGTGCTAACTCCTGTTACTGCTTCCCAAACTGGTCTGAAACTGCCATGGACAGCGCAGGGACCAAGAGCACATTTTAAAAGCTTTCAGCATTTCAACTCTGCTTGCCACATACATATTTTTGTGCCCTTTACTTCCCTTTCTTTAAAGTGCAAGTTTTCACTTCTATTCACTGCTATCGCTGTCTCCTCCTTCTGTTACATGGGTTAGCCCGTGCTTGGGAACAAAGGGTATGCTGCTGTTTAAAGGAGCAGCCTGACTTCCAGGGAGATGAAAAGAGAAATACTTATCTCGCTTTGTTGTGACTTTTGTTTCTTTCAAAGCCAGGCTACTTTTTAACCTGCAGGGTTTTTTTTCAGCCCAAGCTTGTGGTTTTCGGGGCACCTACTAGAAGTTTTTCTATTAAGTTCTCAATTGTCTGTCACTTTCTTCAGTTTAATTCTTTTTTCTCACACCTCATTTTGCATAGAATTGGTTTTGGCTTGTAAAACTGTCTCATAAACAGCAACTAAAATATACCATTATTCAGGGTTGGAAATGGCTTTTTGGGGTTGGGGACTGTTCTCTAATTTGTAGAAATCCTAAGGCTGTTTCAGTAGTAGAGGCCTGAGTCTGCCGTCAAACTATAGATAGGTACTTACCCCTCCTTGTCGTGGTCAAGGATGTTCTTGTAGCAGAAACTAATGATGAATTCCTCTCTGTGCTTCAGTTTGTAGAGTGTTGTTCAGGACAGTAAGTGTCCAGTTTGTTATCATCTCAGGTCATGATTACCTACAATTTTTGTAGGGTACTGATCTTACTTCCCTTTTACCCGCTTGGTTCTGGCTCCAACCAGTGATTTAACAGTTCATTTGTAAAGGACAAAAAAACCCAAACAACCCCCCCAAACCCCACCAGATGCAAGTGATAGTAGCTAAAATGGATGCATGCTAACTAATGCAAAATTCCAATTGTTTTTATTTATCCGCTGCAATAGATTTAAAGTACGTCGTCACTTATGCTAAGTAACTCCTTGGTATTTTCTTGTCCTCTCGACTCCTGCTAAGTGATTTTTGCTATCTCTTTCCTATTCCTACTTTTCCATTCTGTCTTGGCTTAAGGGTCTCCTTACCAGTGTACCCTTGGTTCACCATAACATGAGAACTACCCAGGACACCTTAAAACTTTTTACACAGCCAATGGTGCACTTACGGATTTTCTCTTTTCCTGTGGGACAGGGAGGATTTCTAATAGGATCCTTTAAATATTCTTCTCTTCCATGTTCTTCTGAGCTGTCTGAAATTTTACTGGGTAATTACAAGGCCATAAATGCCAATGCATGTTATTATCGACACAGATTTGCCTGTTAGTTCTAGAAACGTAACACTCCTGTACAGCAGCCATGTGTCCCTGTTCAAGGAAGACCATTCGTACTCCTGCTGGTTTATATTTTACTGCAGAATCTAAAATTAATCTCAGTTCATTGTAAGACACGCTAAACTCTCTCAGGTTGGGATGCTTAGCGGTCCATGGTTGCACATTATAAATCTGCACTCCACTCCTCCGGGTCAGCCTTCTGAGATACTTTCTGCACAGCCTAAAACCAAGTCAAGAAAGCAAACTTCCCCTCTGCATCTCTTCATTCCCTTCAAAACTCCTATTAGTCAGTCTGTTTGCTACAGACTAATTTTCTATCATTTGTTTGATTCCCTATATGAGCACACTGATCACATTTAATACCTTTTGGGGAAAGCAAATGAGATGGTAATTTGGGAGTTATTTCTGAACAATGATGTTCATTTTAAATAAGTAAATCTGCTGCTGCAAGGAATTAGTGATTGTTTTAGCTCATGAATAATCAGTAGTATTTGAAAATGATTTCCACTGATCCATCTCCAAATAAAAAAGTGGCATTTCTCCTCTCTATATGAGATGAATGCAGAGAATTTAGCTTAATCTTTCCTAAACCATCCAACCTCCAAAACTAATAGTCGCAATCAGGCAGTTGGCAGGTCACAAATACTGGCCCTGGAGGGGTTGTCATGACTGTGAGTAAGCAATTTTACTGCTCAACAGATCACCAAGAGACATTTTAACCTTAGCAATTATTTTTCTCAAGGTCAATGACATCATGAAAGGAGCCAGAAATGTATTTCTTTGGACAATTATAAGCAGAGATTGTTCTTGACCTTGATATTTATAGGGTCCCAACCATCAAGAGGCTTGCAGAGAGAGGTTATATGGGTCTCCGGAGCAACCCTGCCAAAAGTTCGGAAAAGTTCCAAAACAGCAGTAATCCATGATTTCATTGTGCATGGCTAATTGTTTTTCCTGAAAGAAAATCTCACATGTTTGGCAGGTACCTTTGTAACAAAGAGATAGCAAGGGTTGTAAATCCCTGAACAGCTATTATTGCACAATCAGACTTTGTAACTCATCTATATCTCCCCTGGAAATACAGTAATACGCTGCTAAAAGTCAGAAAAAAATGGGATTTGGGGCCTTGGTATTTCATTACAAGCTGTACAGCAGAAACTTGAGACTATTTTTAAGAAATGATCGGTTAGGAAATAGATCGGTATGATATATATCAGTGTATATGTATGTAATATATATACAGTGAAGTGGTCTACTAGTTCACTAAAGGGAAAAAACCACTACGTAGTTTGGGTTTTTTTAAACAAAATGGGGGACAGAATCACAACTGTTTCCCACAGAAACAATTTCTTTCTGTCTATCACTGTTCATGAATGAAAGGAGACCACAGGTAAGAGGAAAACTTTGATGAATCAAAAATCTGGTCTGCTCTGCTCTGCTCTACTCCACTCATGCCACAGTCCAAACTGTCTCTTCTTTCATGGAGAAGGGGGAGTCTCCTCTTTCGGACTTTTGGATTGAATCTTGGCTATCTCTAGTTAGATGTTTGAGCGTCTAGTTTCCATCATCACTTGGAAACAACTATGTGGAGATAGGCTTGGCTTTATTTTATTCAGGTGATGGTTATATGGGATTTGTGGTACTAGGATTTATCAGAATAGATACAAATATAAATATGGGTTTCTATTTTAAGCAGAAATGGAGAAGGGCTGGTGAGATGTCCCCCCAAATCATAATTATAATGAGATTTAGACATGTAATTATAAGTAATGCGTAGAATTTGGCTTTACCATATTTAAGAAAGAGAAAATAAAATCTGAACAGCTGCTAGGGGAAGATTCAAGGATGACAAAGAAAAGGAAAACCTATCTTCTGATCAGAGACTAAAAACAAAGACGGAAAGAGGATGCAATTGCACTCTCAACACATAAGTGGTATTAACAGCATTTGGGGACAAGCTTAATGGAAATTAAAGGACAACACTGGAACAGAACAAATGGCTCCAAGCTGAAAATGGATATGTATAGGCTGGATATTAAGCAAAGTATTCTAACTGTTAATGTTGTATTGGCATGGAGTAGAATTTTAATCTGATTAGCAGAGGGAGATGAGAGGTGAAGCCTGGCCATATGATAAAAGGCTAAAATGGCCCAGAAGCATCCTTCTAGTCTTATACATTTAATTCCTGTGTGTGGCATGCCTAGAACAAAGACAAGGCCTGTAGGCCCGCTTACCTGCAAAGGAATCAGGGAAGAAAAATTGGGAAGAAAACCAAGTAGCTCATAAATTTCTTGCTGAGATTTCCTATTGCCTCAAATGTTGTCATGCACATTGCAATTTCATAGGTTCAATCTATTCTGTTCATTTTTATGAATTTGATCAAAAAGAAACAAACTAGCAAATACTCAGTTAAGCAAGCGTATTTCTAAATTAATTAAAGATGGGACAGTGAGCAAATACAGACTGTTGTTGGTGTCATGAAATAGAAGCACTTTTGTTCTAGATGCTTTGCTCTCATCAGCCTGTTTCCTGTTTACCTTCTCAGAAGCCATTAATTTGGTAGCATTATAACTCATCTTATGCATTTGTGCATTTTAGGTGGCAAGCAATCTTTTTGTTTTAGGCCGCTATAGATTATCATAATCAATTTATTCATGTTTTTTCAGTGTAAAATTTGTTACAGTTAATACTCCCCCCCAATTATCTTTAAAAAACTCTATCACGAATACTTCGATGATCCTTTACTGAGAAAACTTATCTAAATATGAGACTCATAAGGTGAAAATAGTCCTTTATACAAATATATAATGATCTTATAAACATGTTTTCTGTACAGCAGTACCCTCAAGGTTTCTTCAATTATTTAATATTTATTATCAAGAAAGATTAAACCTTTTCCTAGCTCAATAGGAAATACAGTCCAGTTTTTTTACACTTTTTTTTTTTTAATTTTTAAGAATATTTTTGTTTGTTTTTAGTTTTTTATTTTTAGTTTTTAACTAAAAATGTTGGCCACAAGCTTAACATGCCAATCATCTCTTGGCTTCGGATCTGTTGCAGGGGTTATCTGTTTCCTACATGATTATCCTTGCAGATTGTATACCTTCGAATTGCATATCAACTGGATTATTTTCTCTGATCCAGGATTTCCTACGGGAGCCCATTCACTCCCTACCGCTATCTTTCGAAATGAGCTCTTTCAGTTTTAATGATGACCAGGTAGTTTTCAAGCTCTCAGCAGATAACCTCTCCAGAAGGCTTGGCTGGAAAGCCAGCAATTAATCACGGGCAGGACTGAACCCAGGCTCCCCTAAAAAGCCAGCTTCTGGGTGATAAACTCATTACCTGCTGGCAACATTTAAATTCTCTGGTCACAGCTACTAAAGCCAGGAGAGATCAATAGATCACCGTGCCTGTCTCTCTCCATAAAACAGACCATTACGTTTCATGCAGTCACCTCTGAACTGAACCTAGCAACTCAGATACGATGAAAATACCTTTGAGGAGAGCAGCCGGTGTTGTCTTAGGAGCATCAAAAGATAAACATCTGGATCTTGAGCAGTTTGCCTCCTGTTTAATCATTAGGAAACTGGGAGCTACTTGTACCTTGAATCTCCCTGGTTTGTGTTATTCCATTCACTAGCTTACTGTAACCTAAATTTTCAACTTGATTAAAAATTTGAACTGACAAGCAGTATCTATAATGCCCGTAATTTCAACTATGGCATTTGCTTATACATAATTTGTATAAAAGCATATGCATTCCTTCTATAGAGACACAGGAGATAATTCCCTTATGAGTAGTTCACTTATTAAACATATTCATCCACCTTAAAAAAAAAAGTCTGAAAGGCAAAGCAAATGTGCTGTACTGGGAGAAATACTAGGGACTGATATTCAACCCTACCTGTTAAGAACAACACACTATGAGAAAGCGTCTGCTTCAGCCGAAGCCCTCTCATTATTATTATTGTCTTTTTCACACCAGAAACTTGCAATGTTTCTGTGAACTTCCCAAAATGTGCGTAATTGGTAAAGCCAGCACCATTACTGATACTTGGTGTTTTTGATTTTTTTTTTTTTTTTTGCTTTGAAAAGAAATGAGTAAACCTTGAAAATGACTGCAGGGAAGGCAGAGAACTGCGTAGAACTCTTTTGCTTTAATCATCTAGAAAATATCTTTTCCTCAAGTCAGAGGTTTCAAGGTCAAGTAGGTGTCTTATTATTTTTCAGCTGAGACTGGGAAGGTGATAAAAGAAACGATACAACTCGAGTCCCGTCTCCACATCCTGAAGTAAAGAAGCAATCTTACACGGTGGAGGAGCTTATTCTTTTACAGATGATGGGTGGGTTTATTCATAAGCTGTTGTTGTTCATACTTCCAGAGATGGTAAATTATAAATGCAGATGAGGGCTGTACTTTAACGCTCCGGAAGCAGCCTTTCTAAACCCTTTGGCAGGGCTGTTCAACTAAACACAAAGCTTTTATCTCTCAGAATCTCTTGGGGCATATTAATCCTTCACTTGTAGGTTTGCCAGATGAAAAGCAGCTTGAATGGTTCGGTATTTTTTTCATTGTGTCTGAAATACTATCGGTGCTGTATAGAAAGCAGATAAAGCCAGCGTCAGGGCAGCCAAACGCCTACGTGATGCCTCTTTCATTTGCAAGATACCCAGCTGACCTGCTGCTGCGGAGAGAAGTGGTGGTCGAGGCGGAGGAACAGCCCATCACTTGCAGTTCCCACTAACAAGCCCGGTAGTGATGGCTGGTAAAGACGACCGCTGTGCAGTAAGAGATGAGTTTGTCTCGGAGGGCAAGCCAGCCAGTTCTGTGCGTGTACATGATGGCTACCGTGGGCTGCTAGTGTGTTTTACCAAATGGGCAGCTATAACACTGGCTAAAGGTACCTTCGTATCAAGAATTCAGTAAACTATTGAATGAACTATTTGTGAGTGCTTTCAATGGGTTCCGTTAAAGAGGCATCTCCCAAGACACAATATAGCTCTCTGTGAAGGGGAAAATTTCACATTATCCCCTCGCTCTCTTCCCATCCCCTCTTGACTATTTATATATGCAATATATAATATGTACTGTTATAAAAGTCAGCTGTGCATGTGGTTTGGGGGCGGCACTGGACTAGGCTCTGTGCTCCGATGCCTGCATGGCTTTTCCTTCTGCCGCTGTGAGAGACAAAACACGGGGCTGGACGGGCTGATGGTTTGATGCAGCAGGGCATTTCTTATGCTCTTATGCTAGTTTGATCCTACAAATCCTTACTTATAAAGCAATCTTCTCTCATATAAGTAGCTTTGAGCACTCCGACAATACACGATTCTTTATCTGAGCACCAGATCCCCATTTTCTGTAAAACAAAATGGGTCACAGTCATTTTTCTGTAAGTCTTTCACTCGACAGATCTACACCAAAGGTGAATCTGGTTCGCTGGGTTTAAGTGGGAAGCCTGCTTTTCTGTGCCAAGTACTTTGCCAGCCATTTTTAAAGCTTATCATACCCAGGTATTCTACACAAAAATGGCACTCACTTTTTCAGAAAAATGGGAGAATAGCAGCCTAATTTAATGCAATCCCTGCGATTTCTCTTTTGAAACTCAGACAGGATTCAGAGTTGTTCCAACTGTTCCAGTTCTGAATGGCTTACCGAGTTTTGAAAAGCCATTATTCAAATCTTCCTTTGCTTTTAATTTAGTTTTCTCCCCCTTTTTACACGAAATTTGTCAAAAACAAGGCAATATCTTTTAAAGCCTTTTTGGAAGGAAAACTTGACTGCTGTTTTCTACCTCGTCCTGCAGTCAGGAAGACAGAAATCTAACAGTGGGCAAAAAGTCAGGCACTGGAGCAGCATTTAGTTCTGTTCTGTAAGCAGTCGGAGAAGTAACTTTGTGCCACAAGGAAGCTTTATCTCCGTTAGATACCAAAAGATATCATTCCGTTAATGGCAATATCAGATTTTCAGCTTGCCATTTGTACATTTATTCATTTTCACACATTGGAGTAGTTGTACCTTCAGTGTGAAAGTACAAAAAGTGCTGTAATCTCATCTTCAGCCCAACCACTTTTTCTCCACTTTCCCACCAGCGACCCAAAAGAGCCATAACTTGCTTCATGCAGAGTTAGCCATAAATGTGAAAGGTGAAGAGGCCACATCTTCACTGTCATTGTACACAAGTCACTTGGGACTCTTGCGTATTCTGCAGGTATATAAATGTGTACGAAAGGCCCAAATATATCATGATTCTCATTGGAATGGATGATTCATATGTGAACATACAAAATTAATATATTGTTGTGATTGCAAGAAAAATACAAGAAAAATATTATTGTGTGGAACACTGGAGATTATGTAGGGACATAAAAAAAGAGTTCACATTACACATTTTCATATTTCAGTTTTACCTTTTACACTGATTATTAACTTTAAATAGTTTACAGTAAGAGAGAGAAAAGCAGTAACATGGATAGGAGGAAGAAATGAAATGACAGACAAAAGAAAAAACATTGTTAGTGATTTACACTGTATGGTTCAATACGCCCATGAAAGAATGTCCGTGTTCTTTTTGTATTTTAACTAACTCATGTAGGTGACTCTGGAAATCGCTCTCTTTTTCTCTTTTTTTCTTTTCCCCAGGGAGGACATATATCTGTAGGTCAAATAAAGAGGGTCTGAAGAACAACTACAACAAGAAGGAAGCAATGCAGAAACAGAAACCTGAATCAATATTCAGTCAAGCCCATTAATTACACAACTCACTTTGTACTGATGCAAGTAAATCCTTAATTCTGAAGCAACTTGTGCCTAGGTAAAAGGCGTGGAAGAGACTGTCATGTCCCCATAGAGAGCAGCTGATGGGGAGCATGATCCAGTGAAGAGATGGAGAGCATGAGAGGTACAATACCTCAAACAGCCTGAAATTCAGGAGCAAGATACCCAAAGAGAGGAGAATGTGGACCTCAGGAGAAGAAATTATTTTAGAAGCATGTATATATCTGAATTTGACCCAAAGGAAATTTCTGTGATGAAGAGTGGGAGGTTCTCATCAGGCCATGGAAAAATCTCTTCACAAATTCATTACTTCCATGTTGGAATTCAGGAATAGAGGAATGTAAGATCAAACTAGCTCACATGCTGCAACTCTTACAGTAGCTTTTTTTTTTTTTAGAAAAAGAAATCATATCTGATCTCTCCTTTAGGAAAAAGAAAAGTCTTGTACAGAAAGTTACAAAAAGTTCTGGATCAGATTCCGTGGTCAGCAGCTCAAGCAGCTTAATATGATCAAAACTCCAGTTGAGCTTTTTTGAAAGAGAATTCGGACTCCTGTGTGTATGTGTCTGTGCTCGAGTGGTGGCAGCGTGACAAACGTCCAACCAGCAATAGCCGACGTTATGAAGTAGCTGGAATGGAGGACAATGACGACGAACTTTGGGGTAGAGCTCCAGCTGAACCACAGTTAAACATCACCATCACTGCAGAGTTAATTACGTCAGTCAACATAGACATGAAACATTATACCAAATTATAGATACTATTCCAAAGAAAAAGACTTCAGAGAGCTCCTGGCTTCAGACTACCTTGGTGCGAGCTCTGTCTCTCATAGCCTTCTGTATGGGTTGCACATAAGATATCTATGGACATAGGAGGCTTGCAACAACAGTCCACCGGGTCTGAACATCTCCTGTGAGCCCGGAAAGGCAAACAGCATTTGAACAGGCAGCAGCCTGGCAACTAATAAACAGCACATTACTCTGCGTCTCATAAATCTCCATGAAGTTCATTTATTCTCTTCTGAGAATGAATAACTAATGTGAAGCCTCTTCTTGCCAGTTATTGTAGCACTACACAAAGCAATTTAGATGTGGAAGCTGCTATTAATAGCAGCAAACAAGCTACTAATTGGATGGTTATGTAATGGCATTGTTATGAAACCTAGTTTGGGTTTGACACCTCCTGTTTTCTAAAAACAACATTAAAAACCCCAAACAAATCCATGGTTAGCAGTACGTAACATGAAACAAAGACTAAATAATTACCAATCTTTCAAAAATCACATAGGATTAAAAAGGGGAAAAAAAATCAATTCATTTATCTGAATTCTAGCAGAAATGAGCTGGAAGTGAATCACTCAACAGATCTGCTGTTCAAAGGGATACTTTAAAGTAACTTTCTTTAATACCTGCCCTGCAAATACTGACAAAAAATTCAAAGTGGCCTGTTTCTGTGACTTGTGAAATCTCAGAAAGTTTTTTTTCATTTAAAGAATGGGCTTTGAATGAATACGAACAGGATATATTTTAAGGAGAAAGAACGACCAGAAAGTATCTGTGTGACACATGCTGGTACAAATCATGTACTAGGATGAGGCACGGATCTCTACTTTTGTAAATGACAATACGGATGCACCACACAGTTCGACATTTTTTAAGTAACTTTAAAAAAAAAGAGAGAGAGAAACAAATGGGGATGACATTTTGTTCACTGCCATACAGAAGGAGAGAAAATTGCACTCCATTAGGAGAGAAGCTTTTATCTGGGGTGGCCCTTTGCAGTGCCTCTGTTCTTAAGGCTGGGCATCAGTAATGCAATGTACAGCACTGGGAACTTCTTCTCCTGATGAAATCCAACTACTGCCTAATAGTTGTGAGGTTGTTTTCCTTTTGGTACATCAAATGCAGCAGCATACAGAGCCTACAAGAAGAAGGATCCCTCCAGAGGTTTGTAGTTTTATGTATATAATAATATTTAAAGAGATGAAAATTCTTGGTCAACACTGCACAGCTCTAATGCCTCTTGGTTTAATCTTTGACCGTGAAATTACCTCTCAACATGTACGGTGCCAGCAGTTATTGTGTGATCAGTGTTATCTATAACCTTTGTTGCTGAGGTTAAATCAAGGCTGTCACTCCAGAACTGCGTCCTTAATGAAGGAGCTCGGATTCTCACACAAGCAATCTAATGAACGCTTCAGCTGTCTATCTACAAACACACATCCTCATGTTTGTGCAGAGAAATACATCAAGTCGCTTCCAACTGAGTCACCTCTTAAATTTCAGGAAGCTATGAGAGCGGTAGCAGCAGCGTAGGAGGAAAGCAGGGTGCGGTGGCAGCACCATGACCTGTACGTAAAGGAATTTAGCCCCTGACACAGAGAGTGGGTATAGCAGCGTGCAGGAGCCAGGCACAGCCTACGTATACACAGCTATAGGCACGTCATCCCATGGATTGCCTCTGTCATCTGCAGCAGGTTTGCAACTGGTAGGATATTTTGGGTTATGCTCTTTTTTATTGCTTTTTATCTGGCAACAGGTACTGTACTCAGCCATGCTGACTCCATGTTATTTTCCACTCCTTGTCATTTTACATTGTCTAGGTGATGATAAAAACCCTGATTTATCCAGCACAGTGTGCTAGGAAGGGTTTATATCAATAAAGGAAAACTCTACTTCAGTTCCTTCATTGTTAAAGCACCCAGAGGAAGCAGCCAAAGGGCTTATAGAGGCTTATAGAGATTTGATGCACAGCGTCCCAGCACCACAGTAATTATAGCAAGCGTGCCTAAAAAGTGGTGATAACTTAGGATTCAGCAACTGTTGAAAGGAACAAGACATTATAGAAGCCAAGCAGGAATTTGGGTGGTCCAGATGTCTTCCACATGTATCCAGTTAATTATCAAGAACTAGAAATCTCTTCTCCATTATATGTGTGTGTGTACATATATATCGGTATGCATATATATATATGTATATAAATATATATATATACACACATCTCTCTAGACTATTAACTTCATTAGAGTATTTCGGAAGCACAGTGCGGCAAATAATACCAGAATCTTCTCCTAAAATAAAGTATCAGCATGCTTTCCTACTCCTACACATCACATGAAATGAGTTTTCTCTTAAATGCATCTTTTCACTAGTAGTATAATTTGTCTGTATTGTTACTGCTCTTCTGTAATGTCATTTGCATGGGAAGGAAGAGGGATATAGCAGCTCCTCTGAGTAGTAACGCTGTTTTGTATTTCTGTAGTGGTAGTACGGAAGGGTTCCAATAGGTTACAAACTTACTTTGTCACCCATTTCACTGTGGGACAGAGTTCATCAGACCTACAAAGTTCATTCACAGTCTTATGATTTCTTAATTCTCGATTATCCTGAATTTATACTATACTTTTACAATACTTCAAAAACTTTTAAAATACTTTAAATGCTGTCTAAATCTTTAAATGCTGTTTACATTTTAAATACCTTACAAGTATTTGAAAGTTACCTTTA
Organism: Polyboroides typus; assembly: GCA_026937515.1. NCBI lineage: Eukaryota > Metazoa > Chordata > Aves > Accipitriformes > Accipitridae > Polyboroides > Polyboroides typus. The sequence goes on along the minus strand of JANZLO010000007.1, from coordinate 9,546,750 downwards.
AATGATGTTTAAATATGGGAAATTTTTTCCTATGTCTGATGTCACTTTTTTTCCTCTGTAATAGTGTTTTTTCCACCCTTTGCATTGCCTACCTGCAGTGGTAGTACGTCTAGCTACAATCTGCTCTCTGTATATACTGCTGATCACTGTTTTTCCCAGGGCATGGAAACCCAAGCTTTCTTGTTGGTGAGTGCATTGAATTATTGTCTGTCTATTGTCTATTAATAACTGTTACCATTTCCTGCTGGGTTTATATATACTTCATTTCATGTGTCGGTCATATTTGAATTGATTTCTGGCATTTTATGCTGATGGCCAAAACTCATGACAGAAGCGAATGGACCAGTAATTTCCAATGATAATTTTGCAGTCAGACTACTTGTTTGCATGGAGAAGTAGTTTGTTTGTGACACCACTTTGATACAGAGTGTTAAAAATCCAAACTGCTCCTGGGCCTGCTGGTATTGTCGTTCAAAGGAAGAAACACTTAGCTAGGTCGTGACTGCAGCATGACTAAGGCTGGGACAGAAAAGCCTTCCAGGGTGATTAAGCTATTTAGGTGCTCTTTTCCCCTTTGTGGTACTTAGCCGTGGAAGGTGGAATCACAGAGGAAAAATATGAGCTGAAGGAAAGATGGTTTTCCAATGGAGGAACTGAGAAGCTACTTCTCTGCAGGATATCATCCAGGAAATACCAGTTTTTGTTTTCCTCTGGATTTTACCAGGCGTTTTTTTTGGTTTTTTTTTTTTTTTTTTGATAAATGGAAAGACCTCCCTGCAATTCTGAATCAGAAAGATTCTCTAGACAGAAGTCAGGATGGGGAAGGAGCTTACCTATAGCTTGTGTCAGCTGTAGGAGATGGTGTTGAATATTCACGTATTGTAAGTGAGGGTAAAAACCAGACTGCACACGACTAATTCCCATTGATCTTAAACTACCAAGCTCCTGAAGTACAGACTGTGGCTATCATTGCACTTCTGGTACTGTTTTGTCCCAATAAACAGTACTCTGAGGTGTGGTAAAATGTATCCAGGAAAAAAAAATAGAGAAAAAAAAAGATAGCTGATTAGTTCTGGTGATTAATGTGTTAAATCTGTATTTACAGACAAAATAACTAGTAAAGGTATACATAAAGCATACGTGAAAACACTGCATATGTCTAATCATTACTTGAGGTATGAATCACACTGTATTTCATAAGAATTACTAGAAAAATATTTACTTGAGCCAAAGCTTAGATATAATTAAGGGGATGAATCTAATTCAGCAGGTTTCTCTGCCCGGTATTGGCTATCAATTTTGCTTGAAATAAAAATGATAGTACCACATCCATCATATTTCACAGTTCAAAGAGAAAAACCAGTGCTCCACGTGTGAAAAATTCCTTCTGATTATTTATACAAGTTACTTAGTGCTAATATGTTGAAAGGAAGATAGTGCTGTAAAGCTGACAAAAACCCAGGCTGAGCCGAAGTTCCTTCCTGTAACACGGTATTTCCGAAAGCTATTTGCAACAACTTTGTTTGCTAGAATCTCCAGCCCAAGGGGTGCCCATCCCACCCGAACCTGGTGAGCCACAGCCCCTGAGCTTCTCAGACGGTGCTCCGCAGGTACGTACGCGCCCTGGCATAGTAGCTGTCGGGGCCAGTTATTTATTATTTGCTCTTTCCAAACAGGTGTCTAATAAAGCTGCCTATTAATTCCGATGGCACCGGAGGCTCATGTATGGCATTGCCTTCTGTCTAAGGTCACCCTTTGTTTTACTCCTTTCAGCAAAGGGCCTCTGC
>JANZLO010000007.1:9502727-9527213 GCA_026937515.1 Polyboroides typus | reverse complement strand
GGGGCGAGGGTGGGGGGAAGTACATAAGAAATGTTTTTCTGTCTGAACTCCAAGATTATTAAGCATGCCTAAAATTATAAACGGGTTGAATGCATCTGTCCCTCTTGGGAGCTTCCCATTTTCTCTCATTGTGCACCACTACTTTGGCCTGGACCCCCTTTCTGCTTTCATATCTCTTCCATTGAAATGTTAACAACAAAGGGATTTTGGGGCATTTACTTGGCTACTGCTTTCCTGCCATTTTTTGTCAGAAGTTGCAAATTCTGGCACTGATGCGTGGCTCTGTTTTGTGTGCTTGCTGCCTGCAAACTGAAGACTTAACTGCACATCTGAACAGCTCCACTTTCAGAATTGCTTCTGTTGGGAGAGAAGGGAGAGCTAGATGCAGGGGAAAATATGAACTGAATACATTTACCCAGCTTTCAAATCTGCATTCTGATACTGAAATATGGATGTGTTGTTTTCCTCCTGGTCTGAGAGAAGTTGTGTTCCCTGGTAATGTTTTACTACTTATGTCCAAATCGTACTTCCAAATTAAAGCTTTTGGTCAAATATGAAACAAGGAAGTAAGCACAATGGTAAACACTTAACCTTTATTGTAGATTGGTTCTGTCTGTTTGCACATAATAGTGTACATAGAAAACATTGTTTTATGTCTATTGCAATCTGCAACCGCAGGTCAGCTGAGGTATGAAAGCGACTTGCATCTGTCCTCATTGACAGCAAGGTGTAACTACACTTGTTCCTGGAAGAACTGAGATGGTATTTCTGAGGGCTTGTTCTGCACCTAATTTCAAACCCTCTCTTGGTCTTAAAACCTAACTAAAATAAAAATGGTATTACAGTGCGAAACTTCTACCATATGTAGGTATATATTTGTCCAAATACTGAAGATTATTTATTTACTTTCTCTGGTTATCAATAGTGGTATGTGAAGTCATCTCTGCTGCTTTTATTTACACTTTTATGATTCCAAGGTCTGGGTTTGGGTTTTGGGCGTTTGTGGTTTTTTTTTCCTTCTGATGGTGAGCATTTTGACTATTGCTTGTAAGACAGAAGGCTGTATTTTTTTTTTTTTTTTAATTTTTTTTTTCCCATTTAATTGCCAAGTGCCTGTTCTGAGAGGTCGAAATATAAGTTAGCTAAATATTTTGCTCTACAAATGTAAATACTGCCAAAATAGTGCTTTTCATGTATCTGTCCTTCATTTGACCTCCGGAGAAGTGTAGGCCAGGGTGTTTCATATGTCAGGGTCCAGCTTCCTCTTTCGTAGACATTTATTGCATATTTATCAAATGCTTTGTAAGGATATCGTGGGCATTTTTAAAAGATTTATGTGAGAAGCATAACTTCCTCTGTTCATTGAAAAAGGTTAATAGAGAACAAAAACCTAACTTAAGAGGTGGTAGTTCCTTTTTTTGTTTAATTCCTTATTAAAAATAATTAAGCCTTGAATTTGAAGAAACATCTGCTATGTTTTGGAGAGACACAGAAATCCAATCTGTCTGTTTATTCCTTGTATGTATTGAGTTCTGTGTATATCTTTGTGTGCATGTTTGTGCAAACTCATCCTCTGTTTAATCCTAGTATTATGAGAAATGTCTTGTGCATGCTATCAGAGAGAGTGGAGAATTTGTGTGACATGGTTTTAGTATTTTCTTCCAGGGGAGACAGTTGTGCTGTTATCCAGTGTGATTTTCTAGATTGTTGTCAGCTTGTTCTGAAACGCATTGAGTTTCAGTTGTTTGAATTAGAAAACTTGTTTTAAAGCTTTGCAGCCCTGTTAATTCCTGTTGCATCTGATTGGAAGCTGCTGGATATATTCTGCTGAACTGAGTGTTTACTTAATTTCTCTTCAATCTGTTGCTTCTATAGATGCCACTGGGTAGAAGCAAGAGCTGTAGCTGAGAGTCAAAAAAGGTGGGGAGGAGGAGCTTACACAAATTTGCAAATACATCTTATTCCTGATTTAGCTTTTATTCTAATCCAGGGCTTCTTTAGTGGAAATTGAGAAGCATAAATTGTGCTACAGCATATATTTGGGTTTTGTAATTAAGTTTTCAAGTCTAGAGAATGATAGTTAATATGCTGAGCAGGCTATTACAGGTAAGTCTCTGCAACTGTTGGTTTAAGTTGGTTGTATTTGGTAGAAAGGAACTTTGCCTACCTGGTGGTTTGAGGTAGCTTCTATCACATGAATTCCTGACCTTTTGTAAGTAGCAAGTATTTAGCAGGAAACTTGGAAAATAAAACATGTAGGCTTCATTTAAGAAACAACCCCCCCAGACCTCTCAAAAGTAACAATGTATATTTTGTTTAATAATGGAAATGTGAAGCTGTGGGTATTTGCTGGTCAAATGTTTCATCTTGTGATGGGAGATATTCTTTTATGCTTACCACTAACCAAGAATTTATACACTGCTACAACATCCTGCTGATGCTTTCCAAGAGAACTGTCTGGCATCCATAAAAACAGAATTAATTTATGTTTTGGCAGTCACTTTCACCTTGAATGTAGAGCATGCTTGTTGAAAAAGTTCGCAACTGGTCATGTGGTTTCTTTTGCTCAGTTACAGCCAAATCAGTCAATTGGGTTGTCAGTTGGACAGCCTCTCCCCCATCCTAAATGTGCTGTATAGGGAGTTGATTCTTTTTATTGTGCATCAGTTTCACTCTGCCAACACACAATTGGCAGTGCTGTGGAAAGCCTGGCTGCAGTTACGTTCCACTGGATGTAGCACTTTACCCAAACCCATCTTCAGTCAGAGGTTATTATGTGCAGAAATAAAAACTTCAGAATCTGATCTATAAGCAAAAAAAAAAAAAGGTGTGAGCTGAATGTTTGCTGGATTGAGTGAGCTTGTGCGTGTATCTTGACAGATGTAAGTTATACTGAAGAATATATCAAACCCAGATGGTAAAGTTAGTTCACGGTTGTTAATGTGTATAGTCTGCAGGCAAATATGCAGCCCTTCCGAACAACTCATCCAACCCTGTGGCCTCCAGCTGGCAGCTCTCCTTACCTGTGAAACTGTTAATTGATTTGTACAGCATGATGGGCAATGCGCTGGGTCACGTGGCAGAAAGCAGTCTTCCACACACTCTCCTTTCCCTGCTCTACAGTGAGCAGTGTACCTTGCCCAATGAGGAAGACTAACAAACCTCCATGTAAGTGGAAAGGATAACACACCTCTGCTGTAAAGTTTCATCATCTCAGCACGTGAGAGGAATAGAAACACAAACTTACAGCATGGAAGCTCATATTTGTGGCAAGCAATCTCTTGCATGTGTTTTCAGAACTTTGTTCTGATTTAATTATAGTCAGGAACTGCTTACTTGTAAATTTTCCGCAATGTGAATGCAAGTGTTGCAGCAACAGTCACGTTGCATATTCATGTTGCTGCATGAACAGATGGGGTTCCTACATAATATCCACATTTGACAATCTGATGGGATTTGCCAAGCCTAAGCTTTCATTTAAATTTTAACCTCTTGGAGAGATAGGTTTGTGATTTAATCAGTCAAGGGATGCCTTGAAGTTACTTGTTTTGCATAGCATTTCAAGCTAGTGCTTAAGTATGGTTTTGTTTTGGGAGACTTCTCGTAGAAGTCTTAATAGGCTGTTGCTCATTAGAATAAATAGTCACCAAATTCAAAGATTTCTCTTGAAACCTTATTAATTTGGCTGATTTTATTCATATCCTTCAGTAAGTGAAGTTGTATTGTATATTCAGTTAAAACATCGTGTAACATGGACAGAGTTCTGTTGCTGTGGTACTGCCTTCCGGGGAGGATTTTGTACTCTTTGGCAGATGACCTTCAGTTTCCCTTGGGGCAGCTCCAGGTGCTGCTGAACTGTGGTTTTTAAAACTCTCTTCAAGACTTGTTTTCCACCTTTTTTTTAATAGAAAGATGTCACAAATGTTAAGTGTCTCCAAGATGCAAGTAAATTTCAGTACAGAAAGCAACCTTCAAAAACTATTTTGGTTATTTATGAAACACTATAGCTGTGAAAATACAAAGCTCACCTTGGTGCTTTTTATACTGTGTGTACTGCTTTTAAAATTAAAAAAATGAAACTCAGTTGTAAGGTAGATTGCTTAGTATTTGCTTTCTTTACACAGCATGGACAGCTATGAAATTGTTGTTAGGATTGCATTGATATATGCTCATGGGACTAAATGCCCTGCTGATCATGGCATAAACCCCCACCCTTTTTTCAGGGCTTTTTAGTATCACCACCCCAAAAGGGGGGGTGGGGGGGTGGGGGGAAGGTGCTCCATCAAATTTCTGCATTCTTTCCATGGTGCTCCTGCTGATATTCATCATTTATACTTAGTAAATTTTAGCATGTTAAAACCATTTCTAGTTGCTCGCTCTTTGAATTAAAGCCTCCCAGTAGTCTTTTAATACTGGAGAAGTATAAGATTTGGAAGATGATGGGTACTGGTGCTGGATGGAAGAGCTTCCAAAACCCAGTGACGTTTCTTTTATACCTATAGCACTTTTTTATCTTTCGTAGCTGTTGCATTTTGGCGGGGGGGAAGGAAGAGAAAGAAGGCCACTGGTATAGCGCTCTGTGTGCATGTGCTTGCGCACAGGTTAGATGCAGAAAAAGATCCAGCAGAGCTTGTGTGTACCCAGCTGGCTTGTTTGCTCTAGGAAAATGTTTCATGCTAGAAGACCTATTAACTAAAGTAATTTTACTTGTAATGAGGGCAAGAATTGCTGTCTTTAAATTTTTGTTTATTTATGGTTAACATGATTTATCTCTCTAAATTAAGTAATAAATTGCTTTCAATGCCATGTTAATCAAAACATGTTTACTAATGAGATTAATTTTCCCACAGTAAAAGTTGCTTATGTGTGGTCCATCCCACCTCCTAGGAGATGTCTGTTAATATTACAGATGTTTTGGGGACCAGATCGATGACGCAGCTAGCCTTGCATAGTAGTAGTGGTAAGCTCAGTGTATCTCAGAGATGGTTTTAGGCAACCTGAAGTAAGGGGACAAGGACTCACAAATTAGGTGTATTTCAAATCTGTAATACATGGAGATTTTTTTAAGTCTGAAAATCACGAGGTTTAATACTCAGTCCACGTTTTTTGAATTAGTTTTATTTTGGTCACAGAACATTCTTCTAGCCATATAAATCTCAAGAAGTTGTTACATCTCCACAAAGTTTGTACTCCTTAAAGTACAAAATATTTGAAAAAACATTTCCTTTTCCCTTTAAATGGGCTTGATTCCCCTCAGTCCCCAACTATCTTCTTGCTTAAATAGTTTTGAATGGTAGGGATTGGTCATTTTCCAATTTAGGATCAGATTTTTTTTGTTGTTGTTGTTTGTTTGGTTTTTTTTCAGTGGCCTGTTCTTCGTTTTCCTGTTTCATGTAGCAGATGCAGTCTAGCTAAAACTGATACCTTCTGCTTTCAAATCACATTTATCCACTGTCAGATTTCTACAGGATAAGAGAACATTTGAGCATCTATCACCAGGGGTTGACCTTAGGGGGAAAAATGGGAAATAAAAGGAAAGTGTATCCAAGGTGAAGTTGAGTCCTTCAACAGAGTGAACAATCTCATTTGGTAATCAAGCTCTATCTTAGAATTAACTGGGGAGGTGTGGGTCTTAGTTCTTTTTGCTTTACTGAAGAGAGGATTTAGTACTGCACTCTTCTACTTTGAAGATTTTTCTGATTTACAGCCCAAATGTATTCATGGACAGTGTTTGTTGTCTGTGCCTAGGTTGTGCTTCGGAGAATTCTTCATCTTTCATCAGTGTATTTATCAAGGATGGTCTTGTTTCTGTTATTTTTTTAACAGCCATCTTCCTTTAGCTTCCTCCTGTATGACAGACTTGCCATTATTATGGCCATTTTTCCTTATGTATGCTCTAAGCTAATAAATATATATATATGGATGTTTGCAATGGGGGATTGGATTGACCAGAAAAAAAGAATAAAGTCAGGTGAGGTCTCATGATTTAGTCATCACCTGTGTCTGCATGGGAGGATCTTGTCTGGTAAATTCTCGTGTTTATTTACAGATTCATTTGACTGATTCGGAGACTGATACTGAAGGAACCTCTTCAGTAATTTCATTTCAGCTTTCCCTTTCATCAGTACATTTCCTGTCACCCCTTTTACCAGTTTCCTACCAATTTCAAAGCTAGTTTGATAATCTCGGTTTTTACTAATCCCCAGATGTCTCATTTTCTTTGTTTCTACATCTTAAACAATGGAGCCTTGCAGGAAGCATTGATTCCTGCCTGGAAAAATTCTCCAGAGTAATGTTTTAGAGCAGTATCCAACAAGTAACTGATATGCATGGATGTAGGTAGATGCTTTTTTCTTTTTTTTTTTTTTTTCTTTTTTGTTTGTTTTGATTTGGTTTGGGTTTGTGTTTTGGGTTTTTTTTTTTTATGTTTGGTTGGTTTTGGTGCAGTTTCTCAAGATCACGCGTATTTAAGACCTAAGTCAGAAACCAGTTCTTTCCATCACAAGCATGTTATTCAGTTTCTGATATAGAAGCTTTCTACAGCCTGCCATTACTCTCACCTCTATGCAGGATCGGGTGGAAACTGCTGTGAAAATAGCTCCATGAAATGAAACTAAATTAGGAATAGTTTCTGTTGAGTGTTGACTTTTGTTTCTGCAACCACAGATGCTCATCTATTCAACAAAATGGCTAAAGAAAATGAAAACTGTGCAAATGTACTTAGAGCAGCTTAATTCATTGTTTAAAGAAAAGTTCTATTGATTCACACACTAAATTAACTGAAACGCTTTCATAATGCTGCTAATTGCTGTTGACTAGTTCAGTCAATAAAATATAGTGTGTAAAAATGCCTAACTAGCTCAATATGGATTTTGAGGGTTTTCCGAGTGCATTGCATGTCCTTTTTTTTTTTTTTTCTCCTTAGAGGTCCCTTCCCCTTAATGTTTCTCAAATTTTAGTTTATAGGCAGCTGGTGTTTCATAAAGTTATGATAGTGGACAGCAGAAAGTTCCTGAACAGGGAAAACATACAGGTTTCTGGTTAAATGAATTGCACTCTGTGCAGTTCTCCTGGCTGGTTTGTATTTACAGCTTTTTGTGAGGAAATTGTGGCAGTTACCAGTGAATATGTTGGTCTGAGGGGTTGTGTAAGAGGACTCAGATGCTGCTTGTCTCACATAAGTGTGCTGGTGCTCCGTGGAACTGCCTGTTAGCGCTTTTCCTGGGAGAGGAACTGGCAGAGACCATGGTGAATGAGGCACCTCGCTTCCCTGAGCTTTCTGTGGGAGCTGGGCACTTGATGCCAGTTCCAATTCCACGGTGAAGTGCATCTAGAGCTTCTGGAAATAAGGGCTAAGTAGGTGGGTTTAAAATCTTGAACTTAGTGAACGTATCTTTTTGGAACAGAAAAGTTCATTATAATTATATCAGGTCTCTACAATCTCATCTTGAAAATGAGGTGATTTTACATAAATCAACAGTGGTTGTGTATTTAGCAATTCAGGTAAATGTGACAACTGACATACTGAACTTTGCTAACAAGTGTAAGCATTCATGAGTTCAGTACCTGTGTTTGCATCTGTCATGTTTACTCTCCTATGCAGAAAGTAGTAATTTTTATTAAAAAAGATATGAAACAGGTTTTCAAACAAAAATATTTATTAGTAGTAAACCAGAAAGCTTCACATAAAGCCACATGCTGTTTGGCATAAGTTTTTGTGTTGTTTTGTTGTTTTTTTTTTTTTTTAAATTTGAGTAGTGTTTTTATAAATACGGGAGGTATGTATTTAAATGAATAGAATATGAAGCTTCCTTGCTCTTGTGAATATTTAGGCTCATTGATTTAACTTCTAAAGTAGAAGTGTGTCCCTTGATGTTGGGCTTGTTACTTAATAAATCTTCATAATGAGCAATCAAAAACTGATACTAGACAGATTAAAAACCAAAACAACAAACAAAACTCTGATTATTTTTAGTTAAGTGTTTTGATAATTTGTTGAGATTTTCCCTGCTCCCTTCCTGTCCTGGATCATCCTCATTTTGAAGGAGGAAGGGAAGGAAATCTCTACAGAGAGGAGAGTAATGCTCCATGGTAGGATGTTTTGCAAGCTGTAAGACACAGTTCTACAGAAAGGCAGGGGGGAGGAGATAATAGCTAGTTTCCAGTATTGAAATACAAACAAGAGGTATGAAACAAGTCTATGGTAATTCAGAATTAGCACTGGCTCCTTTAGTAAGTAATACAATTCTGCAGGCATACCAAGTTAATACTAATATTATCAGATTTCAACAGCAAAAGTCAATTGAATCAAGATGCATATTCTTTACATCTCTTCAATATTTGGGAGGCCATGCAAATTCTATATAGGAAAACAGGATTATGGGAATGCGAACAGAGCTATATACCTAATGCTACAATCGTGTTTCTCCCAGAAATCTGAGTAACGCGTCAAAGCTCAGATAGCTGAAGTTGACCCACCTGAATCTGTATTTCATAGCACAGAGTTACTGAATAATCCCAGCTGTGATTGGGGAAAGAAAAAAATTATTTTTAATTATTTTACATAAATGCATTTTCAGCGTGAGAATGACATATACAACACCAATCTGAATCACTCAAAGTGGCTCCAAAATAAGAGGTAAAAAACCCAACGATTGTCTTATTAAGCAGAGATCATCAGCTCCTTTGGGAATTTTACTACTACTTTTACCCAGAAGGTTTTTATGACAGCACGATATGTAGCTATATAAAATTATCCATGTGAATTTTGGGTATTTGCAGACTAAATCTGCTTCTGGACCTGCATGCTGAGAGGTACAGAACGCAAGCATTTGCATTTGATGTTTTCTGTCTTTGAAGGATTCCCCCCCCCCGCCTCCATGTTCTTAACGTACTGATTATTTCTTTGCCAAGAAAAGAGTGTGTGAAGGAACCATTGGAGAAACTGTGTGTATAGACTTGGTCTGAGAACCTCAGTAGATGATGTTTAAGCTAATGTGCTTTATTTTGCAACTGTGGCAGACTTAGCTGCATACAGTCAGGAAGTTCCACTTGTGGGCAATAACTTTCTTCAACTGCTGTAACTTGATCATGTTTAGTCTAGTATCTGTATCCTTAGCAGCTTCTGGTGAGATAATAGAAGGATATGGATAGTTTGAGTCTGTGCTATTCATATGTCCTTCTCATGCACGCTTATTCCACCAATTTTGTTAAGGTATTACATAGCTCTTGGTTTGAGAACAATTGCTCTCAAGTCTGATGCTTGAGAAGGTTTATAAAATAGGCCTCTGAGTTTGGTGTGTGTAAGTTTGGTGGGGTTTTTTGGTTTTGTTTTGGTGGGTTTTGTGTTTGTGTTTTTTGGATTGAAATTGTTACATCCCATCTCTATGAGATGGGGCCCTTATAACCTCGTTACAGGAATCTGATTATTTTAAACACTCTCTCTCATGTTGTTCCTTTTGCTTGAAATGTGCTTTTTTTCTGTGTTATGTGAATAGTCAATGGAACAAAAGTTCTTGGTAGTTAAAATGTTAGAAAATCATCTTTTAAAATGCATGCTTATTTGAATTGGATGTGTTTAGGTTTGGGATGTATTTCAATTCTGGCATACATTTTGACCAAAGTAATTCCATGTACAGCATTTAAGCACCTTAAATGTGCAGATAGTACCACTGCAAACTGTACGCTTATACCAGAACTCTTCTTGAAACTTACAAATGTGTTTCTGAGCTTAGGTTTGCTCTGGTTTTATTTTACACTCTTATTCTTTGAACTCAAGTCTGCTCTAATACTGCAAACATATCCTTAGCATGTGGTAGCATTTTCTGAATGTCACTTTTCTTTCATGGTAACATTTACCCATTCCTACCAGAAACCCATGCTGCTTTAATTTTAGTTCAGCTTTCTGAATTTCAGTTTTAACCTATCTGTAATCATGTGGAAATAATATGTGGGGTGCCAGCTGGGATCTCTTGGTGTACCAGGGGCTCTTCTGTTTACATTGTGTGAGTAGGGACTACCTGCCAGATAGAGGAGAAGAGGTTCTAGAGAAGAGGAAGCATTGGCATGGATAATAGTCACCAGGAGAGAAAACTTCATGGTTATTTTAAAGGATTACAAATCTGGACGGGAAAAAAAACTGGTTATCTTATCTGGAAAGTGTGATGTTCATTTAACCTGGTTTTGGTTGGTAGTTTTGCCTTTTCAAGAAGTGAAGATACCTGGCATTCCATTATCCTGCCATCCTAGCATAAGAGCTAAAGAAAAATGCATGAAGGAAAAAAAAAAATGTCTGCTGCTAATCGAGTATTCAGTAGTAAACTATTAAAGGTTTATCTTGCATGATCTCACATAAAAATATAAAGCAGAATAAGACTTTGCAATGTAGTTAACTTTTTTAATTGTATATTTACAGTGATACCTATACCTTATTAGTGTGGGAAGATTCTTTGTATTTTCACGAGACTTTCTATGAAACAGCTGAATAAAATGGTCCACCACTACTTCAGCCTGATTCTTATTAAATAAATTGATATTCTGTGGTGGATTGTTGAGTGACAAGCATTGCAAATGCACTTGAAGTTTTCCTTAATGACTAAGCTTTCTTGCCTAATATAAAAATGAAAGGCTGCGCAGGAGTGAGCGATGTTGTCAAACCTGTCATCAAGTTCTCAGAGTTGGTTTGAGTACTTGTAATGTTCTTCCTTTAATTGACTTGGAAATTTGCAAAGGTTGATTATAAAAGGGGAAAAGCAATTTTTAAAGATGGTGGAAAAATTTAGCTTCATAGTTAAATGTGCAAAGGCCTAAATAATTAGTTACAGTTTTATTGCCTGCTTATAGCATTCAGTTGAAACATAAACCTTTGTCAGCTTGGGTTTTTTATCTTTTTTTTTTCTGTAGGACTAAATAACTTACTGGAGAATCTGTAGTCCTTTGAGAGTGTTTGGAGTTTGAACTAAAAAGAAAAAAATCAAAAAATCTTCCATTCATTTGTTTGGTGTGTCTGTTGCCATTACCTGAATGTTACTGGTTTTCTTATCGTCAACCAAAGAAAAAAACCCCACCCTACTAATAAGGTAGTCTAAAATGGAAACTTTTAGTGTTTTGACAAATGGCAAATGGCAATCATTATAGCAGTTTGGTAACAACAGGTTGAAAAGTTAAAAAAAAAAAATCAGAAACTGTCATTTTTGTGAAATCTTACGTCTTTCTCTACTGCAGAGGTGGTAGTTAGAAAGCAATAGCGTGCAACAGCTTAGTAAGAGCTTCTTTTCATGTCCTAATAATTATCCATGGCAAAAACCTGTGAAGCTTTGGGAGCACAGCAAGGTGGGGATCTGAGAAGAATCCATGATGAACTCCCCTTTATCTGATCTTTGCGTTATAAGCTTCAGCATAATCCCCCATGTCTGTCAGAGCCACAGGGTAGGGCAGCGTAGTTGTATCCTGTGATGACTGTGTTTGCTGCGTTTATCACTAGTGTCATGATCAACGCTTAGTACTGCGTTTCTGTCGTACTCTTGTGGTGGGCTGTGTTTGATGTCACCATAATGATACATAATTTTTCCTCTCAACTGCATTTTTCTGATTCGTTGTCTCAGTAGATTTAACTTTAACTTGTGAAACTGTTGGATTTATACAATTGCACAGTGCCAAGGACAGATGGGGAGGCAACGCTATTAAAATGGCAGATGGCTTTCTTGTACCCTCTGCCAAAGAAATTACAATAAGAGACCAAGTATTTCCTTTAACTTTTGATTTCTGATGTTTCTTTTAGGAAATAGCATATTATATTTTTCACTCTTGTGTACTTCTCCAGTGATTCCCCTTGAACATCAGCAACTAAATCAGGAACCAGAGAATTGCCCTTGGGAAGATGATAAAAATTCACAGTATAGAGGGCTGATTTCAGAATTGCCTTTTATCTTTCAAAAAATGAGCAAATGATTGAAATGATGTCAGTAATTCTGTTCATGTGTTTGTAACACTGCATCTTGTGTCAAACCAAGCACAGGATTCTGAGAGTGATGCCTTCACCAGCTTCGGCTGAATCCAAGGAGAGTTTAAATTGGTCAGAACATGTGGCTGAAATCTGTTCTGTAACATTGACAGGTGGCAGTCAGTAAAATTGCAATTTCCGTTCCTTTCTAAAAACGTGCATGTAACTTTAACTTGTAAATTTTTCAGATTTCGAATGACGTTACACAGCAAGTGACCACTAGAAGTAGTCTGTCAGTGTTTTATCGCCATTAACACTGGAGCCAATAGGAAAAGTGCAGAGTATGTCACAAACATTTTATGTATGTATAGCATTGCTGCCACTCATCCAGGCAATGTTGCGCCAAATAAAGGTAACTTTAACTGTTCTGATTAGTAGAGCGTATTTGCTGATTCTGGTAAATGGACTATGGAAAGAATTTTCAGGCAGTCTGTTCAAAACTCCGTTTTCATTCTCCTTTACACTCAGTGCTAAGTACTGTTTGTCTTCCTGCTCCTTCTCCAGTGCATATGGGGAATTTGTGTTTGTCTAATGTGGACTATGAGAACGCTTTTACAAGTAGTCTTGTCAGATAACCATTCGATTAATACATAACCTACTTGATAGATTTAAAATAGCACCTGAAACTCTGTAATATGCTTCCATGATTCAGTAGTGGCAATGAAGGTTTCACATACAAATACTTATTTATTTATTTAGAAGTTGGTTGACCTTTCCTGGGAGGGGAGTTTTTGCCAATGTAAGCTTTCTTTTTACCAGGGGTATTCTTTGAGCAAATCTCAGATGTCTGATTTTCTATCAGACATCTGCTGCTCTGTTAGATGGAGGACTACTATTTTGTTGTTTGGTTTTATTTATTGTTGAAGACATGTTGGTAGATTTGAAAGTAGACATCTGATTTATTTTATGTAGTAATAAAATTAAAAGTAATTGTCCTAAGTGACACTTTTCCACGAAATTCTGGTCTATATCCAGCCAGTCATTCTTAGACCACAGAATTATTGTATACTTCCTACTTCTTGAACTGCACTAGGTTTTAGATTTTTGAAGTATTTGCTACCAGGCTGTTTGATAAATGATGTGCATAGACCTTTCACATGAGAAATTTTAATTTTGAAGGGAAAAAACAGAGCTAGTATCTTCCCACCTCTAGAATACTAGTAATATAGAAATCTTCTGTATTATGTGGAATACTCAGTAATAGCTTGGAAAGAAGGCTTACTTCAAGAAAGAGATATACACTGTCATTTTTCCAAAGACTTTGGTGATAGTGCTTTTAGTATTAGTGAAATTTGATATTATGTAATGTTAAAAATAAAATTGTAAGGTGGTGAAACTGTTATTTAGGAAGCTTTAGATCCGGGTAATTAATTATATATCTTGAAGCCTGTGAATAATCCACAGTTCTAAACATACCTGAAGTCTGCTTGTGTTTACGTACTCTGCTAAATCATAATTTCAAATCCATTTCAAACCTAGAATACTGATCATCTTGGCTTGCTCAGTGATTGCATACTTCTAATAAAAAGAGATACATATTAGTAGCACAGGTAATTAGTGTATGTGATAGATTTGGCAGATAATGCCAGTTGGTAGGTTGGTTAATTTGACATGTGACTTTTTTTAAAAAAATATTTATTTATTTATTTATTTATCTCTCTCTCTATCTCTATCTGTAACATATGGAACAATTACCAGAGTAATTGAGACTTGAAGGATATTATTTATGTTTACTATAAAAATCAAGAGGCAAAGAAAGCTAGTTGCAATTTGTTAACAATAGAACTGAACATCGGTACTATTTTTTTATAGTAGTACTGAAAATCTTATTAGAACATGGCCCTTAACTAAAAAGCCATGTGGTGGGTTTGCTGTTGAGAGGAAGGAAGAGAAACGAGGTTTGTGTCCTTGGATCATAACATAGCTTAGTTGTCCTTTCTGCATGCTGTTGTGTGGACTATCCGTGCAAGCTGTAAACTGATTACTGGTTTGATTAAATCATTTTCCTGTTAAAGTCTTATGTCTCTTTCTTGCCTCTCCTTTTGGGACATAGGGGGAGATTCTTTCCAGGTAGCACTGGGAAGCAGACTGAGAAATTTTAAACAGTTGTGCGGTGTTTAACAGAATAACAAGCAAGATACGCATGTTTGGCACCTTGCTTGTACTCTGCCTGCCTATTGCAGCTTCTACAGCTTCGGGTGTAATCATGTTACGGGTCTTCTACAGTGATGAGTAGTATTTTCTCTTGCTGCTGATACGGCACAAACATGACAGTCCCTATAAGCTTCACTTATAAACACTATTATATAAAATCCATCAAAAATTTGAAAGGGCTGGGGTGTAGTACAGAATGTCTTGGTTTGGGTTAGCATCTCTGAGTTTCAACAACACACAGAAGGGAAATGTAGGCTTCTGTTTTACTCTAAGATTTTTCAAACCCAAGTGACTAAAAAGTCTTTTTATCTTCAGAAATGAACTACTTCTGGTGTCTATATAATACTGCGTTAACCTCTGTTACTTCTTGGTCTTTATTTTCATATGCCATAATAAAAGATGCTTTAAATGGAATAATTTTTATGCCATTAGTTGACTAAAAATAGGCTAGAGCAATATTCAACATTTTAAGACTCAGAGGATGAAATGCTTTGATCAATATTAAAAACTCCGTGGAAAAACTGGGAGTAATTGATGCTGAAAATATTAAGTATTTTTTACTGGGGGGAGAAGGGTAATGGTGATGAAAGGTGAAAGGCTGTTTTGCTTTTTGTCCTAATTTTGTTCAGATTTGGCACACTATATTTAAAAATGACTGTTTGGTCATATGACCATAAAACATCTACAGTGTTCTTTAAACAATATTATTTCTGCCAGAATTTTTCGTGGGAGTCGGGGAACAATGTGCAGCTTAACTGCTGCAAAATACTTGTTGGAGAAACCAGCCGTGCCCCTGCCTGGGATGATGTATTGCTGTTTGCAGTGAGATTGGTAAGTGACGCAATTACTGTGAGTGAAGAAGGTGTCGTGCAGAGGAGATTACCAAATTGAGCTCCTCTTAATGAAAGTCTGACGCAGGATGCTTGCCATGGTTCCTAGTTTTCAGAACTACTGCTACAGAGATGCCACATGTTCTCCATGAAATACAGGTCTTGTAATGCTTGTTCACCTTTCTCAATGTCTTTGCGTGCTCCTGAAAGGTATTATCTCTGTCTGATAAGCTCCTTAGTCTGCACAGGCCTTTTCCTTTACAACTATTCCTTTAAGGTATTTATAGGTACAGCATTAACAACATATGCCGCCTTAGAGGGCTGAAATGGATATTTATATAGGCTTTTACAGGCTCATTTGGCTGCTAGGGAAATTCAGCTATTGGGCATCTTTAAATTTTGCAAGATGTTCCTATAGAATCCTATGGAATATTTGTTTCTTGTGAGCAATGGCCCTGCTAGGTTTTTTTCCACCCCTCTTCCTACATTTCTATGTTGTACATGAGACAGGGGTGGCTTGTGAACATAAAGAAAACACAGCAGGAGAAAAGAGCAAATAGAGGGGGTGAGGGTGGAACAAGAGCATGGGTTTTTTACTTACGATGTTGGAAAGCTGTGAAAGCATATTAGCTGTTTCACTTTCCTTATGATGCTTTGCCATGATGCTATGGAATCAACTTTCAAGGGATAGAAAATGTCCTTGTGCTGCACAGAATTACTCACAAGAACACACTCATTCTAGGAGGCAGATCGTAACATGGAAAGGATGTTTTTCTGCTATAGTTAGCTAGTATATGTTTATATATACCATCTCTTCACAAGAAACTTTGAGAAGATGACTGTGCATTCAAATCAAATGATGCTTTTTGGATGGACAGTAAAAAGCACATGTAAAAGAGAAGAACAACGATCTCTGAAAAGGCTACTTAACTGAAAAGCAGAAATTATCCCTTCAGTTTTCATTGAGAAGTCTCTCTCATCTAGCTTAAGGTCATTTTCACATTAAATATTCAGGCTACTGTTCTTCCATACTTAAGTGTGCCTGTAAGCTCTCATAAGTTGCTGCATAGATGTACAAATCTTCTGAGGAAGTTCTTTAGCTATTATGTCTGTGCATAAACTATTTTTAAAGAAATTGCTAAGCTATTAATATTAGGTTATTTTAAAGAAGTCTATCCTAGCTGCTCTTACCTTTCTGGCAAAACCAGGAATCACGTCTTGTCTTTTTGACGAAAGCAAAAACGTCATTGCCGTTTAACTTGTTTTAAAAGCAGTAATGTAATAAAGGCTTCAGTGATGCTACCTAGTAAATAATTCTGTGTGCTTTCAGACTTTGCAGTATGCAGTCTCTTTATGAAGCTTTTCACTGTTAAAGCAGCAGCCTTGGTTTCTGTTATTTCTCTTAGAATGATAGAATATCACTGGGTAACAGAATAATTTCAAAGAAGGTCTAGTGAGTTTGGATAAAACAATTCTGTGTTTTATATTTGTAAATGAAGCTAGATACCTCTGGATGAGTACCTTGTTAAGTTCACAAATTTTGACATGGATAAGACAGAAAAGCTTATTTTGGGATAATTAGGTGAAGTAGAATCTTTCTCTGAACAAGTCAAGAGGTGAAGAGATTTGTAAAGCTGAAAATTTCAGAAGTGCAATGAAACATGCTGAGCAAGCTCTTCTGATTTGGAAGAGGAAGAAGGGGGTTCCCCTTTGTTGGGGGGGGAACAAAACCAAAAATGCAACCAAAAAATAACAGTTCCTCTAGAGGAAAATGGACAATGGAGGAACTTCCTCAAGAAACTTTGATACCTTTTGCCCAAATTGTGAACCAAAATCTTGCTGAACTGGTCATGGAGGGAAATGAATGGGAAACACTGTACTGTAGTTCTTGCATTTCGTGGGGGAACTGAATGTAGTTCTGAAGAGGAACATTCTTCTTTTCTGTCTCGGCAAAATGAGTTCTTGACTTCTTTTAAACTTGAAGGAGAAACTGCTATATTTTTGGATTAATGTTCTTCTGGGTATTAAAGAAGAAATTTTACTTAGCCGTAAGGAACTGAATGGAACTGAATAGTATTTCTGCTTAGTCTGTCCTTTACTCAAAGTGAAGTGATTACCGCCCCCCCCCACCCCGGACAGTTTATAGGTCATAAAGCAGCACCAGCCAAATATAAAACAAACTTATTAAGCAGAGCAGAGGAGTAACAAATTCTTCAATATTTATGTGGAAAGGAATGTAAGTACTTTTAAATTTTCAGTGTAAGTATTGAACCGTGTGATTGTGATATCCAGTGATTGAAAATTGCCAGTATATTCACTACAGCTATATGATTGATTAGTTTCACAGGCTTTTTTTTTTTACAGGTTATTTACCAGAGGCCTTTTTTCTTAATTTGAATAAATCAAATTTACACCTTTACATTTTTTAGGCATTTTTATCCTACTACTGCTGCGCACATTCAGTACTAGCAACTGTTCAGGTTGAATGGCAAGATGATATAATTAATAAAAAAGTAAATAAATAAAAAGTCCCTCCAAATCCCCAAAAGCTTGGTTAAATGCAGGTAAAATTATCCAGATATTTGTGACAGTTCATAATTAAAAAAGTAATAATTATTGCTTTTGCTGGGGTTTTTTATGCCCTTCTGGGTATGATCATAATGTGATTTTCAACAAAGCTACCTTAACAAGTCTTCTAGCCTTAATGAAAATGCTTTTCAACATGTTCACTCTACTGGCTGTTTACTGATGTGCTAATCTCTAGAGTCATCTGAAGAGCCAACGAATTTTAACATCGAGTGAATGTTAGACAAGCTTGTCTGATCAAAGGTTAACTCACTCTTAAAGGAGACTTTTTCTTGGTGGCTCTTGGAATGGTTTTTGAGCATAAAAGTCCTCCATGTTTAAACCTGGTCTGAATCCTTGGGTGGCATCCCAGTCCTTTTGATACTTGAGTTGTCTTCATTGAGTTCAGATTTGAAATATTTGGTTTTGACAGTATTTTTCTCCTGGTGATTTTCCTTTGGATCTTCACTATTTTCTTTTGCTGTTGGGTTTATCTGCTGTGTAGTAGTAAGCATGGCCAGTCCTTTCAGGTTCTTTTGCTACATGATGTTTGTTTTTTCTTCAGCTGTTGACTTCGACTTCCTTTTAAGATTTTGCAACGAAAACTTTTCTGTGTATCACTTAAATAGAAGATGACAGTAAGACACCCTTCTTCCTTTCTGTGGTTTAGATTCTCTCATTCTCTCTCTCTGCCCCCCCATCACCCAGACAGAGAAAGACACCTGTCTACTTTAATGGGATATCAGAAGGGGTTTTGAAAGCCTATGGAATATCATTTCCAAAAATCAGTATAGCTGATAAAGCATTTGTACCAAGGAATTGTCAGAGAGGTTTGGGGCTGCTAAGGCCAAAGTTAGACTAGCCCAGTGCATTGAAAGCCAAATGTAGCCAGTTTGTGAACATCTTCTTGAGAGCACTCTGATGTGCTGAAGCCTTACTTCACAAATAATTAAGATTGTAGATGGAAAGTTTTAAAACACATGGATGTGCAATGTTTAATCACCATCAGAATACACATTTTATTTTTATCTGTTAAAATTCAGATTTTTATTTCATATTTTCAGAAGCATTAGAAAAGAGATAAAGGAGTAAAATCTCATTGTTATTGATAAATGGACAATTTTGCTCAGTCTGGAATCCCTTCTGCATCCCATTAAACCTTTTGAACTGTCTAATTTGATCTATAAGCAGAAATATTGACACATGACCCCTAACTGCAGATACATTAAATTGAGATACGAGTGAGCAATGAAAGATGTATCTTTAAATAGAAGTGCTATCTGTACAGTATCCAGCCCATTAAGCAAACTGTCAGATTGTAGCCTGGTATTATTCTCTTTGCTGAGGGAAATGGGAAATTGAAGTTCTTGAAGTAGTTCAATAGTGAAGAAAATAACAGTGGGGATAAGGAGTATGGAAGATGGGGTTTGAAAAAAGGTAAGGTGTTTAAATCTCACGTGTTTATTGAAGTAATTTAGAAGTGAAAGGCTGAACTTAGAATGTTCCGTGAGAGATGGTTTGATATTATCTCACATTATTACACTCTGAACAAATATTTTAAGGGTAGGGGAGAACTTTTATTAATTTTACACCAGGTTAACCATGGAGCAATGACTTTACATTACTCACGTGCTGCACCTGATTTGTAGCTTCAGTATCCTTCTGTACACTGAATTCTGTAGCCTTCTCAGGATGTTTCATGACATTGGGTACCTTAGCTAAGCGCCAGAGATACAGCTGTATCTCCATGTAGTGCTTAGTGGTTCAGAAATACAGCTTTGAAATTAGAAGGGGTTGGAGGATGTTATTTTACCTGAAGAGCTACATAGGTTCTGAAGGAATAAGAAGTATTCATGATGAGACTGTATTTCCTGTGTAACTTTGCAAGTTGTTTTTTCCTATGACATGCAGAAGCTCAATTTGGTTAATGCTGTGGAGCTTAGGGGGTTTTTGTCTTAGGGGGATACCTAATTAAAAAAAAAAAAAAAAAAAAGTACTCAATTTTTTTAAAAAATGTTGCTCTAATTCAGTGTAATCTTTTGTGAAAATCGTGAGAAAATGTGATGATGGGCTCTGTGGAGTGGTGTGTGTTTACAGATAAGTTGGTACAACGTGTTCCTATTAAAACAAACAAACCCTAGTTCCTGCTTTGCTTTCCTAAGCTGTACCTAATGTGTTATATATAGTGATGGCTCTTCTCCCTCTGTAGTTTAACAAAGTAAAAATAAAGCTTGTAAAGCTGTCAGTGATTGCTGGCACTCAATCGCACACTAACATAAAGCAGTCCCAGGGCGAAGTGATTGGGCGAAGTGATTTCTTTTATGTGTACTCTGCTCGTGCCTTTGTACAGCATGACGTAGTGAATTCAGATAGGCTGTTACTATTTCCATTTGGATCTGTTGATGGATTCCTACGTAAGAAGAGCTTAGATTGTCCTGGTGGACCATGTTTCTGCTCCACTGAAAAAACTGAAGTATAAATGCAGAGGGAAATCTCAATACAAGTGTGGGGTTTTCTTATTTAGTTTAGTTTTCCCCGTGAGAGTTATCAGAGTTCTCTTTGGTAGTAGTGAGCAAAGCCTTATGTGCAGAGCTTAAAGCTATTTGCGGATTTGACCCATTGATCTTGCTTTCTGCTAAGTTAGGATGGACAATTAATTGGCTGTAGAAACCTGTTAAACTTCCAGTTGCTTAACAACGTCAAAGCAAACAATAACTACCATGTGTTTTCTCTAAGCTTGTTTGTATTTAAAATAGCCGTGAACATGTCAAGTGGGGACATGAATAAAATGCTGTCCAGATAAGCTAATTATATAATTAAATTAAATTGAATTTTAAGTACTCATTTGTTTCATTTGATGATGTTATATTGTGTAAACCTATTAATTTGGGTTTTGTACAGCTGTTTCGCTTACACTGGGACCAAAAGGTCAACTTGCGTTTCTTTGTGGTAGTCTCCGGTTTACGTACAGCAAACATCAGATCAGACATTAAAACACTTGTGCAATGCCAAAGGTGCCCAAACTTCTCAGCTTTTGAAAGCCTCCTAACAGATTGAGAATAGTGAAGAAAATGTATTGTTTAATAATGTCTAGTTACATACATTAGAGTATACTAGCATTGTGTAATCAAACCACAGGTCATTTGGCTTCATGAATTAGAATATTAATTTTGTAAATAAGGCAAATACTGATCAATGCAATGGAATTAGTGGGTTGTGGACAACTTTTTTGCATGAGGGTTGCCAAATGAACTGCAAGAGCTTGACATTTTATTTAAAGAAAGGAAAAACTCTAATCTGAAAACCTAAGTATAGAGCTTATGTGGCTGAAAGCTTACACAAGAATTGAAATTTATATACAGTAGTTGATGCCTTCCATTATCTATGAACTGCTGCATACAAAAGTAATACAGTTTCTATATACTTTAGCTGCATGGCCTTCAGGCAGCAGCCAGAAACTTGCACCCAGTTGTGCATAGGAATGAGTTTCAGGCATGTTTTGGCATGCAGGCAGCTCTTTAGTGTCCAGTTGCTGTTTTTGCTTCCAGTAATGTTGGTTGGCTTGGTGCAGAAACGTTATGAACATCCAAAATGATAGCCCTAAATATTTCTGAAGTTTACCATGTTGTAAAATAGTTGATGAAAAATAGTTTTGTGGCCTTGGAAGGGGTAAGCAGTTTAACTCCGCTGTTTAGATGGAGTAAATGAGCCCAGAGAATCAAATATTGATCAATAAAGAATATTTAAGACCTTATTTATAGCAGTATGTGCATACGAGAGTATTGAAGTAAATAGGAATGTGAGCAAAGATTGGTTAGTTATGTGTAACTCAGGGAAGTTGTATGTGCAAGTGAAAGTTCAGAACTACATAGGAGAGTTCAGGTGAGCTGACCAGCCTTGCACAGTAGGAGAACTTCAGCTTGGGACCAATTTATTCTTGGATTCATTAGTCTGGAGGGAGGAAAAAAAAAAAGGTAATTACTTAATTAACTGAGTTATGTAGTGTTTCTTTCCTGCGCAAAACTTCCTGCACATTTTTCTAAGGAATAAAATGGATGCGGGTCAGTCAGACAGTGGCTGCTTCAGGCAGAGAATTGAAATGTGCAATCAGAACAGCAATATCTTTTATGCAGTGAGAAATGAGACCTTTTTATGACTCTTTGTAGCTTTTGTCTGGAAAATTTCACTGTGGTGAACGCTTGTTGGCCTAGTTATGGTCAAAATTGCCTGTTTTCACATATTACTTTCCATGGGCCTTGTCTACAGAGTGGTCCGTTGCCAACATTGTATGTTTTGGTCTGTTGTGCTTTTGTTAGCAGAGAAGTTCATTTTTAATCTGCAGCTGTTTATCTTTTCAGCTCTTGGTAGTGGTTTTCCCTCTTCACCAATGTAGTAGTTCATCTTCTGCCAGAGTAAAGGGATTTGAATAATTTGTTTGATTAATTAGATATATAAAATAAATCTGTAATTAAATCATTCACATCAGCTGATCATACCTCTCTACTAGTGTTTTTCTTTCCCTTTGGTCATAGGACATAATGCTGCATACCTTAAATGACATTCTGACCACGAATTACAATTGGCTAGGCCTTATGGCTTTTTTATTATTGTTGGATTACCTTATTTTACCATAAATGAGTAAGAAGTATGTTTTGTTCCAGTTGAATGTTGGTCTTACTACTTTTTAAATGAAAATGGACATCACTGTTTGAGTTACTGTATTATTTTACAAGGGGAATTTCCTAGGTAATCTAGTTTGGATTACTTATTACAGGTCAGCTGTACATGATTTTTTCAATAGTATGGTTTAAAATTAATTTGTAGCAGTTAAGATTTGTTTTCTAGTAATAACATTATATTGTATGGCATCAAATAAAACAGTCTCATCTTTTATGCTAATGCTTCTAGGTATAAATAGAAGAGTTACTCTTCATAATTTATAGCTGATGGTTAGCCAGTTAGCCATTTAATCTCTCTCTCACCCCTCTGAAATCTAGGAAGTTCTTTTCTTGTGTGACATCCTCTGAAGTGCAAGCTTGTATTGAACCAAAACCTCTTATGTGTAGACCGTGGTAACATCAGTTTCCTGTGTTTGGTGTTATCCTTACAGTGCTGTACCAGGCTGCAATGCCTCCTAGGAAACATGTCATTTTTCTGCAGTGGCTTTGTAAATGAATAGTGTTAATCAAAGATGTGAAAGGGAAGTCCCTGCCACTGTGGCTGGAGAAACAACATACATGTACATGTATATACAGCCACACATACTTTTCATTTGTTTCATTCATGAAACTCTAAGTCTGTATAGTTTCATTTTTTTATGCCTCACTTGATATATATGCAATTTAGTTAGGAAGATCATCAGATAATTTACGTCAGACTGCCTCTTATAAGGGGACTTTTTAAGAGAAGCTATGAACTTCTAATATTTAGTAGCTGAATTACTTGAGTTTCAAGATGTGTCATCCCTGAGGCAATCCAGAAGGGTTTTTTTCCCTCTTTTTCTTAACTGAAGTTAAGTCTAATAATTACTAGAAGAGATTGTATTACTTTAGTGAAATGACAGCATGCAAGGTGTGGTCAGCAATTTACATGCTAAGTAAGCTTGTTTCATACTTCAACTTGAGACCTTCAGGGCACAGCTGGTCATAAATTTGCTGGTGGTGTTATTGAGAAAATGCGTATTAGTTGGAAGTGTGACACAGGAAGTTTCTGGTTTAAAATAATTTTTTATTTTGCAAGGCAACTTACAGCTGAGGTATTCTGTACATGTGAAAGATGACGCATTGCTGACAGTGGTCTCTGTCAGATTAAGTGTCCTGACACCTGGTGTGGTGGGATTAGGGGTCAGTCATGAGTGGATTCAAAGGTGATTGGGAGAAGGTGAGCTGAGGAGAATGGATCCCTTCCTTTTCCTTGCTAGCAAAAAGTTGAGTTCCTCTTGGTTGTGAAAATGAAACCAATTGTAATTGCTGCAAACTACCTTCTCTTCCTTAGGATGAGAAATGGGAACAGGGAATGGAAACAAAGACCAAGAGCTGGGCAAAGGCAGTGATGCCTAGAAGCTTGTGACATGAATAAAAAAATGTTGAGAAACACTGTTTTACACACTACGTGGTAACTCAGAAGCGTGACGCACCTTTGCGGCATCCTTGGAGAGGGTGATATTCCAGGAATGAATGTACTTGAGAATTTAGCTGGTTTCAATACCACAGCATTACAAATTTTGTTTATCGTACATTTGCTGAAAGGAATCAGGCACATAATATTGAAGTAATTCAACATCCTGGTAGAGGAATGCTGTCATGCATTTGGATTAATCTATAAATAATTGTTGGTTGGATTTGATTGCTTAGAGCTGATCATTAATCTCCAAGAGGTGCTATGATTTTTTTTTTATCAACTCTCTTCTGACCTCACCAATCATACCAAACTAGAAATGTATTTAGTCATTAGCTTTTTTTTATTAGAAAAAATAGTTTTTATGAGAAAAAAGATGTTTTCACATCAAATAGAGTCTGAAACATAATAGATTTTCATTGTAGGCCTGATTTCTCAAAACCTTCCCAGTTGCCTCTCCCGTAGTATCAAAACACATTCCTGAATATCTATATGGATGCATTTCTCCCCATAATTAAGTTCATTTTTTCAGAACGCTCACTAGCAGAAGCAAGGATCCATAGGGATCTCAGCACCATTGGCTAATATCTGTGGAAGACACTATCTACGCGATGGAGTCCTGAAATCATGTTTCTCTCTCTGTACTTTAACATGGCTTCAGAAATTTCTAAAATCTGTCTGGTTTTACAAGTGTTATATAGCCTCGTGTAACAACAGTAAAAGGAAGATGCTCAGGAGAGCGGGTGTCCTGGTTTCAGCTGGGATAGAGTTAATTGTCTTCCTAGTAGCTGGTACAGTGCTATGTTTTTGAGTTAGGTA
>JANZLO010000007.1:9482381-9502627 GCA_026937515.1 Polyboroides typus | reverse complement strand
CCCCCATCCCACTGGAGGGGGGAGCGGGTGAGCAGCTGCGTGGTGCTTAGTTGCTGGCTGGGGTTAAACCACGACAGCGGGGAACCCTTTTCTCTTTTGATCTAGCCATGAAAGACCATTGGAGCTGCTTTGAAACTGTTGCCCTACTTCAAAACTACTGCTCTTCCTTCTTGAAGCTGGGGGCAGGAGCTGTTTTTTCTCCAGTCTTTCAGTCGGCCATCCTTTCTCTTCTCCTTTAAGTCTTTGTGCACTTTTTCTCCATTCTCTGCTTTTTTTCCTCTTACCTGCCTATGTTTGTGGTCTTTACTGAATCTTTTTTGTGGGAGTGCATTTTCTTATTTTTAAACACATTCTTAACTACCATAAGTGTTACCTGAAGCTCAGTGAAGTTAGGCAGAACTGTCATGTGCCAATGTAACAGCTGTCAGCTGAAGCTTTTAAGTGTAGCACATCTGCAGTGATGCTGGCAGTAGGAGAGTAAAACCATCTTCAGGAGAGTGACCACATCTTCCACTTTTTCTTTGTCAATATGGCTGGGTAAGTAGTTGTGTATCAGTCATGGTGCAGTGCAGGAAGTTTACCCTGTACGTGTTGGGAACGTTAATTCTCAGGAAGCCGTTCTTCGGCTGGGTCAGGCAGCTGCAAGGCACACAAGTGGAATGAGGCAGAGACATGTGATGTAGTTTCGTGGTAATATTTGATCAGCACTTGTGACCAAGCTTGATATGTTGAGTCAACTAGCCGTGCAGTGCTTTGTCCTGGAAGTGCTTCAGATCACTCTTTGGTGACTTAATGTGGATAGCACATTATTATTATAATGAGAAACATTATTTTGTAATTGTAGACAGCTATGATTAGTTATTTTTCAAATGCAGTGCTCTTAAGTGGGAATTTGAAAGAGGTTGCATTTAAAAGTGTCTGTCTGTTTGGAGTTTATTTTGCCTTTCAGTATTTGAAAAATAAGAGAATGACCTAGTGGTTCACCTATTGGATCATTCAAAGGGAGCTTTGGGGTTCATAACTCACTCTGAGCATGTTTGAAGTTGGTGAGAGTAATTTGATTAATATTAGTTTTGAATAAAGCATGTTAATCAAGAGTGCTATTTCAAGGGGCAGTAATACTTCTCTGCTGCTTTTCACTGCTGTTTCTACTGCAGGGAATTATATTCAAAACTTTTTGTCTGTGATTTTCTTAGGTGCTTTAGCAGTAAAAATGCGAGCCTGATTTCCTACATTATAAGGAGTCAGTTGCACAGAGAATGTTGTTTGCAGGCAGAAATATAAATAAAGACACAGCTTTGTTTGCTGAAGTTTTGTTGTTGGTAATAATACAACTTGATTTTTGAATTCTGGAACGAGATTGCACTTCAGAAAAATGTTAATTCTGCTACAAAGACTGCAATGGATGTAGAAGCCAAGGGAATGCAAGTTACTTTGTTCCATTATTTTTATAAAGATCTTCTCGAAGTAGGATCAAAGCAGTAAAATGAAATGTGCTTTATTATCTACATTGTTATGCTACCAAGTGGAATGCTATCCTGCTTATACTTAACACAGATAATTACTGGCTTGAATGCCTTATTTCTGGTATTAAATCTTGAATTTATTAATTGGCACTTTCAATTTTGAGCACAAAGTTAGACCCTAAAATCCAAATTCAGATTTTTAATTCTATGGCTTGCTTTCTTCAGTGTTGAGATTCCATGATGTTGTCAGCAATAGTCAGGTCTGAAAACCTGTAAGTTGTGTTTGCAGTATTTGTGAGAGAGAGTCAAGAGACACATACAGGAATGCATAAATAGGCACTTGGCCAGAATGAACTTCATGTAGAGATACAGTGCTTTTGTAAGTACTTGCTATCCTTTATAGATCTCTGTGTTGAGAAGAACTGTCTCTAAATGCCTATGCTTGTGACTGAAAATTGATCTGTTGTGAGTTGTCAAGTGATGTGTTCTATTTACCCTAACGTTTATAAATGAAACTTGAATTGTGTGTATGTCCCTGTGTGCATGAGCACTTAAATATTTTGCCAGATGTTACTGTGAAGGTACAGTGTCTCAGTGTGCCTATATGAAGCAGCAAACTTCCACTTGTTTGTGAACCTCCACTGACTGTAATGTACATCATGCTTTTCATAATGTGTTTTTAACTACCTCATGGACTACACTCTATATGGTGTTCAGTGACAGCGAAAATGCTGAGGGAGTGGAAGGAAGGTGCCACTGAATGGTTCTTTTCTGGAACCATTAAGTGAGCATGGTAAAGAGCATGGGGCAACCCCCCAAAACAGTAAGAAAAAGAGCAGCCTCCCTTCCTTCTCCACTTTTTCATCCTGAATTTTGGATGGGTAGCCATCAAGTAATAAAACACGTGATTGGAAAAAACTTGATTTTGTGAATGAAGATTTTGAGGCTTACTTGGAGATTTATTTGGCAAGAGTAGAGTAGAAACTTTAAGAGCAGTTTGTGGTACAAAAAGGTGGAAGGAGCAGGAGAAGGGGAGCAAGAGGGGTGGTATAGCCTAAGATAATGGAAAACAGTGCTACTTAAGGATGCTGAAACTACGGTAAGATTTTTATGTGCAGATGGTGATATTTTTTTCTTAAATCTCTCTCTTGTGATTTTGAAAGTAGTGGGTGTTGGGTTTCAAAGATCCCTTGCAAAATATCTAACTTGCCTAAAATACTGTGTTCTAGAGTAAAATGATCAACCCAAGAATGTATGAAAGTTCAATTATGTTTTAAATGAGACTCAAATGTCATAGATATTTTGGTGCCTCCCTTGCTGTAAATGATACTGGGTCTCTGCCCTGGCAACTCAAAAGCATACATGTTTTCTGCATCGGAATGCTCAGCAAGGGCTGTGACCATTGATTTCCCTTGATTCTCTTTTAGTTTCATTTGCTTGACACTTCAAGCTGTGAGTGCTTACAAGTCCTACCGAGGTATTTCAGTGCTTCTGTTTCAGCCTTCCAGTGTATTAAAATGTTCCTGTGGGTATATAGCTACTGAAAACACAAGCCTCATTAACACATTTTTGTTTTGCTTTTTGACAAAGCAATTGCACATTTAAGTAATGTGCTACTCGCAGCCAAGCTGCTGATTTTCATAATCTATTGAAGATATTAAGTGGATAAAAATAAATGTGTCTTAACCTTAAAAGATGAGTTGCTAAAACTGCACATAGCGGGCGGCAGCTTCTTAAAACACTTTTTGCTTACACCTGAAGCTGTAAAATAGCTCTTTTCAGGAGCAATGTTTCTGAATTCAGGCTTATAAATCACTGGAGTTGGGATATTTTATTTATTGTATTTTATTGCAGAATTCACGCCTTCATGAATACTGCAATCAGATGCTTTCAGTATGAAAACTCCAATGTTGAGAGTGGTGCAGCCTTACTTAAAATATATACCAAAAGTTGCTGCTTAGGGAAAAGCATTAATTTTATTGCAAACCAATGAAAACAATAGGAAAGAAATGTCATAGCATTACCAAAACTGCACTTATACCAGGGTTGCTTAAAATGCTCTTGAATGAATGTATCTTTTAAAGGACCACTTAGTGCCATAGGCAGTCTTAGTAGCTCGTGTCACTGAAATAATTTAGCTTTGCAGTTGTTCTTTCTATTTTAAGTTTTTGCTTGAGTTTTTATAGTTTAATCTCCCTGAGGGAAGTCTTGCTTGTTTAAATTCTTAGTGGCCAGGCCTCTTCTTTATGTAAGATTGTGTGTTACCCTGTACATCTACTGTGCTGGGAAAACAGTGCTGTGAGGGTGGGGGGGAAATGTTTGTGTGTTAGTCTGTGTGTCTCTTTTTTATTTTTTTTTTATACACATATAATCCCAGGTTTTTCTCTTCAAATTAATTATGACTTAGATATTCTCTTCATGTTTGCCCATGAACTGAATCAAAAGCTGTTGCAGGTCTTTTCAAAATTAGAAGAGGTTGAGATATTTCAATGCATACAATACATCTAAGGAGAGAGTGATAATTGTCTGTGTTTGTAGCTTTCTGCAGTTCCTTCTTAATGCTTCTCAAAAGCTGTTTGTGTAAAGTGATTTTAAAATTCAAAGAAATAGTCTGGATTTTATTATCCGTAATTGATTTTGGTCAAGTCTCTGCAATATCTGGGGAGGAAGCACACTCCCTGGTTATACGTCCAAGTATATCATGTTGGCGCTGAAGCCTGACTCCAAAAAGGTTGTTCAGTACTATTAGCTGGGACAACAAGAAAACCAATTTTACTAAAGCTGGAAAACTTGCTGTACCAGATGGTCGAAACAGAGTTATGTTGTTCTTTAGTCCCAACTAAGTGGATTTGTGGATTTTGCGCTCAGTGAACTCTTAAGTTGTGGGATGGGTTTAGTAACAAGTTGTCAGGCTGGTGCTAGATAACTGGAGAGTATCTCTTTCACTGCAGGCAGTTGGGAGTATTTAAGTTATACAATGAAGAGTCAGTTTCACAGTGGATGTGGAATCTGTAATGTCTGCAAATACTCTCTTTTTGAGACTACTCCAGCTCTAGCTTGAGGTGCATAGGTGAAGTGGAAGCCATTCAGTGGTTACTCCTTTAGCACTGCAGTCAAGCACTTAGATTTGTTCATATTCCCTGTGCTCTTAACATGTCTGTGGTTTGCTTTTGCCTTTTTTGCCTGCTTCTGATGTTGGAGCTAGCACTTCACCCTTGCTCAGTCATTTCGTCTTTGCAAATTCCACATCCTTCGCTCCTTCATACCTGTATCACTGTGACGTTTTAAAATGGACTTGAAACAGGAGAGTATTTTCAAGGTTGACTTTTTTTTCTCTACTGTAGTTAGTCATTATAAAGTACAAATTACTAGATGTCTGTATCAATTACTTTCTGAGAACGTGGCATTCCATACTAAAAAATAAATAAATGAGACTACAAACCAGAAGTTTTTTCCTAGGGAAATTCTACTATGGTGAGAAAAGATGTTAGAGGCAAAGAGCTTATTCTGCCTCAGTTGAGAGTGATTCCTCTATGTAGCAAAAGTCTTTTTTTTCATGTTCCTGTGTTGAAAATGGCTTCTTTTTTTTGGTTTGGGGGGGTGTGTGTGTGTGTTTTGTTTTGTATCTAGTACTGAAGCTCTGAAACAGTTACAGGATTTACTTTCTCTTCTGGATTACAGTAGACCCTGGAGAGTTGAAGAGAGGAAAAGTTCAGGTTGGTGTTTAATTGTAACAGCAATGAGCAAGGCAGAAAGGTTATTGCTCCGCTTGCCTCTTGAGATCTGAATATTAAATTTGCTGTTTGTGAACTGAGGAAAACTTGTTATGAAATCAGTGACACTATCAGCCTGGAATTTTGCTAATATTTAAATCTTAGTACAATATTATGCTTCTGACTGGAAGTAAATTTTGGTTAACTGTTACGTGGCACTGTTAGGTTGTTGAAATGTAGTTCTCTGTGTTGCTGTCTTCTGCCTAGTGGAAGACTATAGTTAAAATATTCAATCTGTCTTGGTTTTTTCCCATCATTGAAATGCAGATAATAGCTGTTATCTGTAGAAAAGGATTGGTTTGGTTTGGGTGGGGTTGTGTTTGTTTGGGTTTTGTACTTTTTTTTAATAATAAAGGAAATAGCTTGTCGTCTTATTAGTAGAGGAGGAATAAAGAACTAGTATATTTTGCAAAGTGGAACACGCTTTGTTAAGCAGTTTTGTCAAAAGTAGGCATAAGGTCTTAACTGCTTAATTTCATATCTGTGATTTTCCTTCCTATCACCAATATTTTCAGTGACTATATAGAAAATAGATTTAAAAAAAACAGTGTCTAGAAGAGTACTTTGCTAAAATTTGGTTCTTTATTATTGTAATCTGAAAAAGCCCTTTAACTAGCAGGAAGCAAGTGCTGCTGTTAGTGCCTTTATGTAGCTTGCCTTGATGTAGCTTTCCTAATGAACCTTAAAACACTCTGTCTCTTCAGACAGATCTGAATTTGTTTTGCCTCTGTATCCACAGCTGATTATATAGCACTTATTTTTTTTAACTTGTGTGTAGGATTGTTTACGAGTGTAGGACAGACATTTCTAAACTCACAAAAGTGGATGTAGGCCCAAAGCCTGGAGGTGGGAAAGAGAAGCCCTAGCAGTGGGATACAGAATTGTACTTTGCTTTTTATAAACCTGTTCCAGCTTGAGAATTAAGAGGAAAATGCAAATCTTCCCTCCAAAATCTGTCACTTCCCATATTGCTATCTAATTCACTGATTGCTGATAATATAATATTTTATAGAATCATAGAATCATTTAGGTTGGAAAAGACCTTAAAGATCATCGAGTCCAATCATCATCCATGCTCACTAAACCATGTTCTGGAGTACCTCATCTATGCGCTTTTTGAATATCTCCAGGGATGGTGACTCAACTACTTCCCTGGGCAGCCTATATCAATGTCTGACAACCCTCTCAGTAAAGAATTTTTTCCTAATATCCAACCTAAATCTCCCTTGCCACAACTTGAGGCCATTTCCTCTCGTCCTATCTCCAGGCACCTGACAGAAGAGACCAGTACTCTCCTCACTACAACCCCCCTTCATGTAGTTGTAGAGAGCGATAAGGTCTCCCCTCAGCCACATAAAATGTTCACATTTTATTTTGAGAAACTGGGATCCAAATAACAAATACTTTTTTCCTTTTGAGAGAGATGTTTTCCTGAACTTTATTTCGTAGATAAATTAAGTTGGTTGTGACTCCTTCGTGGTATAGGATATCAGGCTATTCACACAGGTACAGAAAGCAAGTCAGTTTGATTCCAAATAGACTGTACAACAAAGTGCTTTGTGGTAGACATACAGGGAAGCTAACTGGTTTTGCACTGAAACCCAACAGACTGAAGCTTAACTTCTGTATACTTAACCTGATTTGCTGTGAAACTGCACAGTTAATTTTAGTGGTCTTTTCACTAGACTTTGTGCTCTTATTCTATATGGACTGTGATTTTTCTTGGCCTGTAACGATTAATGGACAGTGGTAGAAAATGGAACAGTATCTCTGAAAGCCTGGCAGAAGTATTTCTGCTATTCTTACATGGCACTTGCTAAGGTGAACTCTTAATGTTTCTGTTAGTAAAGTGACAATACCTAAATATTTTTGCATGCTGGCATAGTTTCTCTTACAGCTCTATTGAAATGGTCACAGTGTGACCATTTCAAGGCTAGCTTGGCTGGGAGCAGCTGGGGGTCAGGAGTGAGGGCAACTGTGCCCAAAACCCTGAATGAAATACAGCAGTGGCTAATATTTAAAATTCAATTAGCAGCATAATTTGGACATCACAGATGATGAGAAATGTTCATGCTCCAGAATAAGATTCTTGCTAGTAACAGAAGAGTCATTTTCCTGCCTCTGGATTTTTAAAAGTCTCAAGAATAGCATTGACGGTCTAGCAGTTTGTATCTTCTTGCTAGCCTTCAATGCTGGCAGTATATACACCAATGTACTATCAGCCTGTATCTCAGACATGAGTCATTAACACTGTTCATGTTCCTGCAATCCACAGAACTTCAGATATGTCAGTGTTAGAAAAAGCTTCCCCTCCCCTCCTTAAATGATGTAGCTAGCTCTCTTAAGCCATACGTTTCAGTTGAAAAGACACAGCAGTAGTTTTCCTCTCTCCTCAGCCTAGTGTGTTTCTAAGTTACTTGAAACAAAGTGTGACTGGGTGTCAGTGGCTTCAGCCAACTTGCTGAACCTTCAGCTACCACTCACCTGTGTGAGGACTGGAAGCATAATCATGGACATGGAACAGAAGGTGTAACTACCAGCTTGTGTTCCTGCACGCTGCTTTCTGTGTTAAGGTATGCTCAACATCCCCATGCCTTTGGGTTTTTTGTAGTTTTTATTTTGTTCTGTTTTTAACATTAAGCAGGAGGTGTTCATGGATTGGGATTTTAATTACTTTATTCGTTAATTCTCTGAGAGCACAGAGCATTAATTTAAAATAGCAGAACACTAGTCTGTTTTTAAAGGTAAGACTGTCTCAGTGAGCACATGGGCTTGTAAAAGAAACTTCTATTAATTTGGGATTTAAAGGTGTTCTTCCCTTCTAAGTCTTTTGTACTTCGATTGTATTATAGATAAAAAGATTGGGTTAGGTTTTTATTCTCAATAGGAATGTTTTTACTTTTTGTGTATTTCTGCTGATGATGACTGGATTATTTTTTTTTCCTCAAAGGCCAAGACAATAATATTAAGTATTTTAATCTCTTTTCTTAGTGGTTAGTGCACACTGAAGAAACTAAGTATAACTTCATTTTAGCAGCCATCAGACAATATTACATGACAGTGACACTGGCTTTGGTTGTAGCCTGATCCACAAGGTTGCATAAAGAGACAAACCCAATGTGTCTTTTTCGCAAGAGAAAAATCTTTATGTAGTATGTTGTCTTATTCCTGTATGCCCGAGAGTTGCACGGTTCACCAAATCTTCAGTGGTATCTTTGGACTACATTTTAAAAAGAAAAGTAGCAATTGAGGAAATTCTCAAGGGAGTTAAAGCAGAAATAAAACCAATAAAGATAAATGAACTAAACATTGCTTCAAAACATCCAATTAAAAATAA
The DNA here is from genome assembly GCA_026937515.1 of Polyboroides typus. Taxonomy (NCBI): domain Eukaryota; kingdom Metazoa; phylum Chordata; class Aves; order Accipitriformes; family Accipitridae; genus Polyboroides; species Polyboroides typus. The sequence goes on along the minus strand of JANZLO010000007.1, from coordinate 9,494,051 downwards.
AAGGCAGCAGAAGGGTTTTTACAAACCCTGTGGGAGGAAAAAGTAAAGGCAAGCCACGTTCAATAAATCTTTTAGGCTAGCCTAAAATATATGGAAACAGTTTACTTTGTGCGTATGTGTTTCTTTTACACTGTGCTACTGCTGCTTCAATTGATTCTTAAAAAAAAAAAAAAAGAAAGAAAAAGCATCAGCTTGATTTCTGGCTGCCTGTAACTGGGTCCCTTGAGGAGAGAGGCAACAAAATAGATGATTTTCAGTGTCTCTCTCAGTATTCTGTGTACGCGCTACCTCTGGAGCCAGTTTGTGGTGCTGAACAGTCTTTTGGCAGCAGGCACAGATATTGATATTGTTATGGTTAAAGCCAGATTGTAGGATGTTTGAGTGGATTTTAATTAGACGGGAAACAACTACAGGAGCCAAGTTTTTGTAGCATGACTCATAATTTGCACGCCGTGGACCAGTTCCATCAGTGAGAGTTCTCCCAGAATAATGACTACAGTGACTGGCCCTCTGCCAATGAAGGGTGCGAGTATCTGGCTTTGTATGTTTACTGAGGTGCCTATTAGCTCTTTTCTGAGCAAGAGCTCCTCTAAATTCTTGATTTAAAAAAAAAAATCTACCTTTTGAAGAGTGTTCGTCCTTGTTCAGGACTAAATTCAAGAATGTGCAGATATCAGCGGACATGGTTGGGGAGGAGATAATTGCACTACTAATACTTCCAGTGGTAATTAAGATTTTGGTGCTCTATCATACCTCCAGGCCACAGTTGGATTCTTAGCATTTACCTTGCATAGCACAGGTTTTACTTGCAGTACTGTACATGTGGGAGCTGGGTGCATGAAGATTGGAGACAACTGTGTTCATACATGATGCATAATAACCTTGTACACAGTTCAGCAGTAATACAGTTTATGAATCAGACTTCAAGAATGTGAAATTCAGGCAATTCAGAGTAATGTTTTCCACGGCACTGTCACTCAGTTCTGCTGCATAGCATAAGGGAGTTTGTTGTACTCATTGTGCAGAAGTGAAAGGGTGGTGCAAGGAAGCTATTTAAGACTTGCTAATTGTGAAAGGTGCTTTAGCCCTAGTGTGCTCTAAAGATAGACAGTTAACTTAAAGTGTATCTGGGCTAGACTGATGCTGCACAACATACTAATGCTTCCTCAGTATAATACTTTCTCATCATTGATGCATTCATTTATGTGACCAGTCGGAGCAAAGATGGAAACAGAGACCTCACTTTTTAAAAGGAAATTTTCTGTTTCTTTGCAGATACTCTCCCCTTTGTGTTACCTGAGGAGCAAAAAGGGGGCAGATCCCAGAGGAAATCTGGTCAGCTATATTTGTGGTTGTGGTGGGTTGACCCAGGCTGGATGCCAGGTGCCCACCAAAGCTGTTCTATCACTCCCCCCTCCTCAGCTGGACAGGAGAGAGAAAATATAACAAAGGGCTTGTGGGTTGAGATAAGGACAGGAGAGATCACTCACCAATTACCATCAAGGGCAAAACAGGCTCAGCTTGGGGAAAATGAACGCAATTTATTACCAATCAACCAGAGTAGGGTAATGAGAAATAAAACCGAATCTCAAAACACCTTCCCTCCACCCTTCACTTCTTCCCAGGCACAACTTCACTCCCGGATTCTCTACCTAACCCCCCCAGTGGCACAGGGGGACGGGGAATGGGGTTTATGGTCAGTTCATCACACGTTATTTCTGCCGCTTACATCCTCCTCAGGGGCAGGACTCCTCACACTCTTCCCTTGCTCCATGTGGTGTCCCTCCCATGGGAGACAGTCCTTCACGAACTTCTCCAACGTGGGTCCCTCCCACAGGCTGCAGTTCTTCACGAACTGCTCCAGCACGGGTCCTTTCCATGGTGTGCAGTCCTTCAGGAGCACACTGCTCCAGCGTGGGTCCCCTGCGGGGTCACAAGTCCTGCCAGAAAACCTGCTCCGTGGGCTCCTCTCTCCACAGATCCGCAGGTCCTGCCAGGAGCCTGCTCCAGCATGGGCTTCCCATGGGGTCACAGCCTCCTTCGGGCACCCACCTGCTCTGGCGTGGGGTCCTCCACGAGCTGCAGGTGGAGATCTGCTCCACCATGGACCTCCCTGGACTGCAGGGGGACAACCTGCCTTACCATGGTCTTCACCACGGGCTGCAGGGGAATCTCTGCTCCGGTGCCTGGAGTATTTCCTCCCCCTCCTTCTTCACTGACCTTGGTGTCTGCAGGGTTGTTTCTCTTACATGTTCTCACTCTCTCTCTGGCTGCGGTTTCTGTCTGTCCCAGCAACGTTTTTTCCTTCTTAACAATGTTATCACAGAGGTGTTACAACTATCACTGATTGGCTTGGCCTTGGCTGGCGGTGGGTCCGACTTAGAGCTGTCTGGCATTGGCTCTGTTGGACAGAGGGGAAGCTTCCAGCAGGTTCTTACAGAAGCCACCCCTGTAACCCTCCCCGCTACCAAAACCTGGCCACACAAAGCCAATACAGTGGTAGATATTGTTGCACATTGTATTCAGTAGGTGCAACAGTAGGTGCCAGAAATCAACATCTATCCACACCACAGTCTGGGGAATTAAAGGTTTTTCTGCTATCAGCCTAATCCTGGTTTCCTTGACCAGTGAGTTTCTTGTCATGATGGACATCCTATTTAGCTAACAGATAGCTTGCTTTCACATGTAGTTACCTAAGCAGTCAGAAAATGGTATGATGTGTAAAGGTGGGTTACAATTAATTTGGACATCTCAGAGCAGGAAGTTCATGGCAGATTAGTCAGTGTTGTTAATAAAATAAAAATTATCTAAGCAGGAAACTTCTTTGCATTCTTAGCATGGGAAACATCTACTAGGTTGCACAAGTGGAATCTTGATGTACCAGGAGGTGAGAGGGCTTTAGGAATGCATGTGCTTTTATTAGTTCCTGCGGTGTCATTAAATGGGTAGTTGTCGTTTGAAATGGGTATTGAAGAGCTTGGTTTAATATTAATACAGACTTTGGAACACTCTCTGGAAAATGTTCATTCGAGGAATAAGGATCATGATCTCTGTTTGAAACACTTGTGTTTGAAGACACTGAAGTCAAATGTTCATAACAGCTGGTGTGGGATATCCAACATCTAGGTTATCTTCACACTGCGGGCTCACGGAATCACAGAATGGCTGAGGTTGGAAGGTACCTCAGGAGGTCATATGGTCCAACCCCCCTGCTTAAGCAGGGCCACCTAGAGCAGGCTGTCCAAGGCCATGTTCTGGTGGCTTTTGAATAGCTCCAAAGGTGGAAACTCCACAAGCTCCTTGGACAGACAACTTGTGCCAGTGCTTGGTGACCCTCACAGTAAAAGTGTTTCCTGCTGTTCAGAGGGAACCTCCTGTGTTTCAGGTTGTACCCATTGCTTGTCACTGGGCACCACTGAAAAAAGCCTGATTCCATCTTGTTTACACCTACCCTTCAGGTATTTTCTTCACATTGGGAAATCACACTTGAACTGCTTCTTCTCTAACCTAAACAGTCCCAGCTCTCTAAGCCTTTGATAGAATCATTTAGATTGGAAAAGAACCTTAAGATCATCGAGTCCAACTGTGAACCTAGCACTGCCAAGTCCGCCACTAAACCATGTCCCTAAGTGCCACATCTACACGTCTTTTAAATACCTCCAGGGATGGTGAATCAACCACTTCCCTGGGCAGCCTGTTCCAATGCTTGGTGACCCTTTTGGCAAAGAAATTTTACCTCCTTTCAGGTCATTGTAGAGAGCAATAAGGTCTCCCCTCAGCTTCCTTTTCTCCAGGCTGCACAACCCCAGTTCCATCAGCTGCTCCTCCTAAGACTTGTTCTCTAGACCCTTCTCCAGCTTCATTGCCCTTCTTTGGACACACTCCAGCACCCAAAACTGAACGCTGTATTCGAGGTGCGGCCTCACCAGTGCCAAGTACAAGGGGACAATCACTCCCCTAGTCCTGCTGGCCACACTATTTCTGATACAAGCCAGGATGCTGTTGGCCTTCTTGGCCACCTGGGCACACTGCCGGCTCGTATTCAGCTGGCTGTCGACCAACACCCCCAGATCCTTTTCTGCCAAGCAGCTTTCCAGCCACTCTTCCCCAAGCCTGTAGTCTTGCGCGGGGTTATTGTGACCGAAGTGCAGGACCCGGCACTGAGCCTTGTTGAACCTCATACAATTGGCCTTGGCCCATTGATCCAGCCTGTCCAGATCCCTCTGTAGAGCCTTCCTACCCTCGAGTAGATCAACCCTCCCACCCAACTTGGTGTTGTCTGCAAACTTACTGAGGATGCACTTGACCCCCTCATCCAGATCATTGATAAATATATTAAACAGAACTGGCCCCAATACTGACCCCTGGGGAACACCACTTGTGGACCAGCCACCTACTGGATTTAACTCCATTCACCACCACTCTTTGGGCCTGGCCGTCCAACCGGTTTTTTTACCCAGTGAACAGTATGCCTATCCAAGCCATGAGCAGCCAGTTTCTCCAGGAGAATGCTGTGGGACATGGTGTTAAAGGCTTTACTGAAGTCTAGGTAGACAACATCTACACCCTTTCCCTCATCCACTAAGCGGGTCACCTTGTCATAGAAGGAGATCGGGTTAGTCAAGCAGGACCTGACTTTCATGAACTCATGCTGACTGGGCCTGATGACCTGATTGTCCTATACATGCCCTGTGATGGCACTCAGGATGACCTGCTCCATAACCTTCCCTGGCACTGAGGTCAGACTGACAGGCTTGTAGTTCCCCGGATCCTCCTTCTGGCCTTTCTTGTCGGTGGGTGTTGCTTTCCTTGTAGAAGAGATGATCATGTCCCCTCATCATCTTTGTGGCCCTTCACCGGACTCTTGCTAGTAGCTCCTTAGTTCTCTCATACTGAGGAGCCCACAACTGGACACAGCTGGTGTGGCCTCACCAGTGCAGAGTAGAGGAGAAGGAATCTGTTAATGAATTATTCTGAAGAGTTTGTTTTATAAGCTACGTTCCTGTCATAGACTTGTTCTCTCAAAGGCCATAGGCAGCTGAAAAAATACTGCCACAGGTTTCCGTGCCCTCAAAATTGGAATACGTCCAGCTGTGTGACAGGTGGTGGAAGGCACTAAAATGCAGATTTGGTTTTGAAACTGATGTGCTGTATTGGGAAGAAGCAGAAATTGCTGAGATTTGCTTTTGTGCATTACCAATGCTTTCTGTGTCAGTTCTCATGGATGTTGTAGAAGAAGTGGAAGTGCTGTGGTCCTTTTTCTATGCTGAAATACAGAGCCTTTCCATTTCCCAGAGCTGTTCAATACGCATACTGGCTGTGAGCTCTTGGAATTAGCTGAAAGGGCTGTGGGCAAATACAGTGTATGAGTAATGAATTTCTGTTTTATAAATTTGGTATAGCACTGGTACTATTTCCCCAGCGCTTTGCCAGCAATTTAATTAGAAGTGGCAGTTTTAATTAAATAACACAACTGGAGGCTGGCTTATTTCCCTCCTCCAGTTCCCTTACCTCAGTTTCAGAAGAGAAGTATTTTTTCTACAGTAGATTCAGTTAGCAGAAAAGTGTGTATGGTAAGTAGAATATTCAGCTGTACCATGGAAGCCGCATTAAATTTGATTGTTTAATAACAGTGGTACATAACATTCATAATTAAAAGTATTGCCACTAAATAACTTTTTCAGATACGCAGCAGATCCTAGAAGAAACAACAACAATACCAGAGGCTGATGCTTAGAGGGAACTGGAATTGAACAAAACACCACTTTTTCTTGTTGGAAATAACCTCTATCTAGTTGAGAGTTTTGCTGCTGAGTAAATTGAAATTCTTCCATTTGACTCTGAATTACATTTTATTGTTGGTCAGGTGTGGTTTGGGCTGCGTTGTTTTGGGGGGTCATGGGCTTTTGCTTTTTTTGCCAGAGCCCTGTGGTGTGATTTTTTTCAAAGACATACTCGCATCAGTGATTAGGGTTAGGCAATAGAACACCTCAAACATACCATCTGTAATCAGAATAATAAAATTTCTGACTTAAAGTGACAGTGTAGATATTTTGAACAAATCATGTTGCTGTAAATACATTCGTATATACTTGTTTTTTCTAAATCATCAGGCTAATTAAATTCAATAATTTCCCAATTATATTATTTTCTTGTTATCTTTTGTAATATCAGTAGAATACTGTGCAATGCTTACCATTTTAAATATTCCAGTTTTACCCTTTCAGACAGCTAATATCGATGATATTCCAGTCTCTTACTCTTTCAGATAGCTAATACTAGTCACTGTGCCAGCATTTGGACTCTCTGGAATATTAGAATATCTTCCCTGGGGTCTTTATTTACAGAAACAAGGGATAAACATTCATTACCTAGAATGGCCTATTGACTGGCTTTGTTTTATCCCTGAAAGTTGCATGTGGTTTTAAAAGATTGATCACGTTTTCAATGCCGAAGTTGTACCAGGGATGAACCTGACACCGTGAGAAACTGAAATGCATCAAGTGTTCTTTTGCATAGTAGGATTATTGGGTTTTTCTTCTTTGACAGCTTTTCCTGACAGTTCTGTTTCTCTCTCATGCTCCATGTAGTCTAGGATCTTTTTATTTTCCTGAGGCACAGAATTATTTACTTACCCTGTTTGTTTTGCCACCAGAGAGATAACCCAGTTTTATAGCGTTTCCCAAGAAGCTCAGTAGCTAGGGAAAATGCTAGCAGCTTGGGAATTAACACTACACGTGCAAATACGCAAGTGTTAGTGGCTCTAATAGTAGGAAAAAGCTTAAATGCCTTTAGTCAGGTTTCGTGCAACCACTGACCATTAAAGAGGATAGCTTGCCTCATGGGACTTCCTGCTTGCAGCGCTAGATGGCTTAATCTGAGACAGGATTTCTATATACTTACAGTTCCTTTGATTACCTTCTGGATATGACGTATGGGACAGAGTGCAGAAGCTAATGAAAGCACACGTTTAAGGAAGAGAGCTTGTTTACACAATAAACCCCAGAAATTTGTCAAAAGCAAAGGTTTAAATACCTAGTAATGCTTGCTTTTACTTTTATCTGTCACTGTTTTTAAAAATCCTGTTTATCCCCACCTTAATTAAAAAAAAAAAAAAAGCCTCAGACTTACTTGCTTGGGACCATCTTCATTCGCTGTCTGTAGAAAGAGTGAAATGACGGCAACTGTTGAATTAGGCAAGCTATTGAGGTGTGAATGTCTTACTGAAATTAGACAATTTAGGAATTAGGAGGCAAAACACTTGGAGGATTTGGGCATTTATCCTTTGTTTCAAGTGTTAGAGGCTTTTGTGTATTCATGGTTCAGTCAATTACAGTGGGTTTGCATTCTTGTTAGGAAAATCAAACTGAAAGAGTAAGAGATCTATTCAAACTCAGGGACAAAACTCTAGATTAATACAAATTAGACCACTAACCTTCAATAAAGGATTCACCAGTTAGCATTCACTGAAATTACTGTGGTGGTACTTTAAATCCTCTGAGATTTATTTTTTTATGAGAAAAGACTGCGTTTGGGTGCTATCGTCTAGTAGTATGTGTTTGCAAGACTAGAGTTGGGTTTTTTCAAAATTGCTTTTACAAACTCAGTGAATCGAGTTACAAGAAAGTGATTCTAAAAATAATCTCAAGGTGATCCACTTTCAAAATAAGACCATAGTCACGTAGCTTGGAGGTCATGACATCAGAATCCTGGTATCGAAGATTGCTGTAATATAAAGCTTCAGGTGGTTAAGACCTATTCATGCACATGGTATTTGAGGAGGAGATTTGTTAGTCTTATGAGCAAAGACTTAGTAACTTGGCAGAGCAGAAAAAAATTAATATGGTGGGTTAGTCATAAACCACTTCTTTCTTTTACAGTAAGTTAATAGAAGGAAGGTAATCAAATTACTATTTAATGTGGCACTCCTTTTTGAGTTTATTATTATTACTGTTTTAGCTTTTTATGGCCCATGTAGAAATAAATACCTACTTTACTTATGACCTAGTATTTGGTAAACACTGAGGTTTAGTCATTAGGATATTTTTATTAATGCAGTAGTATCTTTAGTCCTATAGTACAATTACAGCCTACTGTTATTTTTGAAGAAATATTCCTGTAGGCATGTGCTTATGTATTCTTAGCATTTCTTTTTCTTATGAAAAGCTTTGGCTTTGATGTGCTTAATGAATTTCCTCTGAGTCATAATGATAGTTGCCAAACCATCGTTTTTGTTCTTTTTGGACTTGATTCTAGTTCTACAGTCGTTTCCTCCTAGGGGGTTAAAGTCCATGAGCTTTTATTAAGATAAATGTCAGTGCTTTCAAGTGGATTTGCATAAAAGAAGCCCCTAGTCTCTGGTAGAATAAGTTGTGTGCAATGTTCAGTTTTAAAGTAATAATGACTACAGGAAATGTTAGAAATAAAAGTTGTTGACCTTTTCTGCACACTGGAATTTCTGTCTTTGGCTGCTCTTTTTCCTTTCTATTAAATATGGAATACTCTAGCATCTCTAAGCTATCAGTGAACTGAACATCCTCACTGGTCAACTTCTGTTTAAAAAAAAAAAAGTTTCTCCCTCCCAAACAATTAATGCACTGTCTTGTTCTAGAAATGACATCAAGGCAAAGGATGGTGATCATTGATGCGCTTTCTAAAAATAAGTTCTTCCCTTCAGCAATGTATAAGAGATCTTTGCAACAGCTTCAAAATCAGTAACTTACTCATGTCTATCCAAGCCAAGTGGATATCCTAGGCAGTCATTGTGACTTGGTGTCTTACATGGAGTAATTGCTCATTTATATCAAAATGAGCTAGTGTCAGTCAGTAGGTCATGATTTATTTCAAGTTAAAAAATCATTTGCTACCATAGTTTACATATTGCTGTAGCTGACAGTGGGTTTTGGGCTTATAGCAAGCTGCATTTTTTTTTCCTTTTTACTATTAGGCAATATTGTTTTATCAACATTTGGAGGGTAAATTAGTATGTCTCATGTAAGTCTTGCAGCATTATTTTAGAAACCTATATACTTGAAGGTGCCTTCAAAATTTTAGTTGTCAAACAAAAGTCTGTTCAGAATTTATAATGCTCTTAATGGATTTAATGGGTTCAACTATTCCTCTTTAAGATGGGGTCTGTAGGACTGGAGTTCAGCAAGGTATTCAAGTATGTACTCAAGCCCATCCCTCTCCAGTGAAGTATTTGAGGGCAAGCAGATGCTTTAGTGCTTGTTAGACTGCTGAGTCGATGCCTCAAATTCCAGGCATCTCTTGTATATGATGTGTTTTTCTGAACTTACTTTCAATTCCTAAGAAGACTTTTTCAAATACTGTTGTTTCCTGCAAACCTACTGCAACTTTCTGCAGGAAATTAGTTAAGAAATGGAAAAAATATTTCCCTAATGATGGTTTAGAGCTATTCATTCAGGAGCAGTTATATAACATGAATTTTCAGTGTTGGTATTATAAACAGGGTATATGAAATTATGTGGGAGCAAGTACTCAAGGATTTAGTGTTTTGCAGGCCAACTTCTCTTCATTTTGACTCGTTGGAACATAGGACTGGAAAATAAAACCTCTATACTTAATATAACACAGCCATCTGATTGCAGTGTTATACAAATCTAATAAATTTATCAAGTTCCATTTAAAAGCAACCAGGCATTAAGCTGCTCACCAAGTTTGAAGTGTCGCCCATGTGGGATAAAGCTGTCACTTCCGTTAGCTGTACATACTGACTCACTTGTGCTGCATATACTCCTTTTACTTCAGGCAGTTCTGACTGAATCAGGAAACCAAATTTGTGATTTTTGTGAATACGTCATATGGCTTTCACACCTACTAGCTCAAGGGGATATGTAGAATGGCTTTCAGGCAGATGCTTCATGGAACCGAAGTGCTGATTCAGCAGCATTTCGTAATTACAAATTATTTCAGCATTAGTTTCAGAAGCTCAGTGTATGAGACATTTAGAGTTTCCTTCAAATTGCTCTCCTTTAATCTCATTTTCCACACCTGTCAAATAGTACAATGCAAAAAGGTGGTAAGCACCCGGAAACACTAATTACTGAATTGTTACGTGTTTCTCTATAAAGTCTGAAAAATGGAAGCTGCCATTTGGCTGAAATGTGTTGTGCTAAAGCAGTCTCAGTGCTTTTGGTCCGCTTAGTGCATGCTCTGCTTTAACTCCTGCTGAGAGTAAGTGGAGTAAGCTTGCATATTCTGGAATATAACTTGTCATGTTTAATGGCTGAACTACTCAAATATGAATCATGACTGAGAAGCCTAAAAAAATTTAAAGAAACCAGGGGAAAATAGAAGATAGGACAAAATGAGAAATACCATATGTACTCAGATATTTATCAGCAGAAATTTAAAAAGCAGAGGTAGAGGGCATACAGTCTAAAATTGAGAACCAAAAATGAAAGGAGGGCAGTGAAGTAAAGGAAGAGTTCCCACTGTGCAAGACGAAGGACATCCATTTGTTTTAGAGATGGAAGGGGAAAATGCAGAGGGCAAAGGGCTGCAAGGACAAAATGTGAAGAGATTTCAAAACCTAGTACATAAACATCATGCAAAAAGTGACAAGTCAATTAAGGGACTCCAAGAGGGTCACCTGGTAAAAGTGGTGGGGAGCAGCTGATTTGAGGTGCCACATGAGGGAAGAGTTCTGGGAGGCTGCACTGTGTGAAGTAACAGTGTTCCAGCCAGAAGTGGGAAACTGAGGCAATACAGAACAAAAGTAAGTGGTCAGTCTCCAAGAAGCCTCATTGTTCTGCTTTTAAATATGCTCAAGTCTTGCACGTAGACTTGTTGCCAAAAACAAATTATAGCCCAAAAAGAGGAAGGGTTGAAGAAGATTTGGCTGACTGTCGGTTGTAAGAATTTGCAGGTTTGAGTCACAAAGGAAAATATACTGCTGTAGTAGGGACAGAAAGAGGTAGTAAGGAGTAGATTCAGGATGAAAAGTGCATTCAGGTTTTCCTGTTACGGCAAATGTAAGTCTTGCATGAAGACGTATTAGGGAGATCGTATAAGATGCAGCTCTGGGCGGAAGAGCAGAATAAAAGAGGTGATATAGAGGAGAGATGACGGGACACACTGTAAACAGAGTTAAATGTCAGGTGAAGATTGGTTGGCAAACAGTTGTAGGTGACTAGGTGATCGAACTTGCACTTACTGGCTCTCAGGGCCTTTCTGTTTACATTGGCACTGAAGAGTTTCACAGCACATTACTCAATTTCCGTACATGTACTGTTTATATAATACCTAAAATATATAATATATATAAAATGACTATGTATAATTGTGCATATATTTTTATAAAATATATAAATCATAAATTAATACATATATTATTTTAAAAAGTGGAGATTTATCTCCTCTAACCTGATGAGGTAATCCAGAAATAGGCAAAATGCATATAAATAATAACTACTTTTTGTTCTCTAGGGACTGTTGTTTAAAGTTGTTTTCACCTGTGCCAGTGTGGCTTGCTGGGACCGTGCAGCAGTTCCAGAATTTTACTAATGTTTTTCTTGCTTTTCTAAGTCACTTCTCTCAGAAGAGTGAAGTGAGTGAATCACCAGCTGGCTGTTTAAATCCACAGCAAATTAGAGTATTGGGGGGGGGGGGGGGGGGGGAGAAAAAGAATTTATTTGCTTGAAAACA
>JANZLO010000007.1:9427051-9475237 GCA_026937515.1 Polyboroides typus | reverse complement strand
CACCTTTGGCCAAATGACAAAAATGCCCTTGTTTTTTTTTCCCCCCCCCCCCCCCCCCCGAGACACTGATCGTATTTCCATCTTTCTTCTAAAACAAGCTTAGTTTAGTTTGCATTTCAGATCATCTCCCTGTGTGCTGTGTATGATATCGCAATTGGTCAATCCATGATTAAGTTACGGCCAAAGCTGACAGGCATTAAGATGCTCTAACTGCATATGTCTGTGCTTGTGTTTCAAACTTGCTGAAACTGAATTTAAAAATCTTAACATAAAACCTCAGTGGAAGAGTTAAAGTTTATAAAAGAACTTTGAGCTTATCTTGCAGATTCTTTTAAAATATTTTTTTATATTTTGAACTTCTGAAATTTAAAATTACTTTTTTTTTTAAATTAACAAGTAAACGCAGAAGAGGGCTAAGCTAACAAATTTTCTCATGCAAGTGGCATAGGCTTTGAGGTCTCACAGAGAATTATGATGATTCAGTTGGCAAGTGGTGACTAGCTCAAGAACTATACCTCTGGGTAGAAGACTGCATACTTCTTAAAGGAGCGTAAAGATAATCTGAACTGTTAACATATGTAGAATTGATTCAGTTGTTCTTATTGTTAAAGTTGATTGAAAATATTGGGAAATACAAATTATAGAAAAAGTGATGAAGTTTCCTTTCCTGTTTTTTTTTTCCTCCAGATTTAAAAAGTGTTTTACAAACTTGGAAGTGCTAACTATTTTAAAGATGGAGTTTGCTTTTTATACTTTATTTTAAATCTGCTGTTATAGTTGTTTTAAACATACATATGAACTACCTGGACACTTTGCAGTAAGGATTGAGCTTTTTAATTTTCTTCTAACATATGATGCTAAATTATTGACTGTAAGAGTTGTCATCCATAGCAACTTTTTCTAAACTTGTTCATTTCTTAGTATTTTCAGAACTGACCTTACCACGCAATTATTGTGACACGTGATAATTTTATTTAAGGGTTAAATCACCATATTTCAATTGTAGCATATTTTTTACATTCCGAACAGTTGTATTTTCCAGATTAATATTTTGGGAAATTTTTTATGCTTATTGTGGTTGCATCATAGTAAATATTATAATTTAATGTTCACATACTTTATTTTAAAAAGTACCATTATTGTAGAGAGCACAAACTGAGTTATGCTGTACATCTCTGTGGGCTTCAGAAAGTCGTGGAAACTTTTCTTTTAGCAAAGAATACTGTATTAAAAAATTATGTCTTAATTCTTGTGATTTGAATGAAAACTGCTAGCTTGTTATGTGTTTCATTTGTATATTTTTTAAATATGGAAAAAAAAAATGAGAATAGCATCCCTAACAGAGGGGAAAATGTACAGAAGAGCTCCTTTCTAATTAATTGGTATTTAAACATGCTTAAACTGCATGTTATTTGCCTTCAAATTAATTAATTTGGCTTAATTATTTCAGACATATTGCAGGATAGTGCTTATTTTTCTAATAAAATTGATTTTTTTTTGTCAACATACTACGTTAGATTTGCATTGTAGAAACCAAATACTTGGATTTCTCTGAGCAAGTATATTTGCTATATGTTTCTGTATTTATTTTTTTGATAATCCTGCCTGTAGAGGCTAACATTTTGCATCGTGACTTTTTTTCCCCTTTATTATAGAGAGACTTGCTAGACGAGCAGAACTCTGTGTGTTTGCCTTAATCTCTACTACTGAATTAGTGCCTACTTTATCATTATTTGATTTTGGAAATCTCTTTTACTTTCAGAGAGTGTAAAAGTAAATAATGTGCCTTTATATTTAGTTTTACATCATGTATTTCTCTATCAATGTCCTCGCATTTCCTTTTTTTGTTATTACAGCATTTAAGTGTTACTGACAGCTGTGTCCAGGATATTTTGATGTTTCCTTAACATTCATACCAAATACAATTTCTGCTGTCTTTTTCTTCTTGCAGTCAGTGGTTGTCCGATTTACATTCCCTCTCAATTAATGAAAAGGCCCTTTACAAATGCTATTTATGTTTTCTGCAAAAAATGATGTCTCTGAGCAATCTGATTATGGTACTACTTTTTTTTTTTTTTTTTTTTTTTTTTTTTGGTTTGTTTTTTTACACATCAGGTCTGTGTTGGTAAGTCGCTAGCCAGTTTGTGTGTGAAACCTGGTACTCTGTTCCTCTTGGAACAGGGCTTTGGCATGCCTCTCCTAGTATCCTTTCTGCTGGAGTTGCATGGTAGTGCTTGTGTCACAAATACAGATTTGCTTGGTTTTAACGCATGAAATTTGGTGGATAATGACAGCGTGTCCCTCCCTGCCCTATGTCTTGAAGCTGTCCTAATTTAAAAATTGTTGCAGTAGTTGAACAAAATTTTACAGGACTTCTTGCATTCAAATTCATTGCTATTTGCTAATGACCTCTCTGTTGACATTATTAATTGTGCTTACTGAAGTCTTTACTGCTTATGCCTAAAACAGTTGGATGGATGAAGTGAATTACCAAAAAAATAGCGCTCATTGAGGACAATTACCTGATATGAAGTTGTCAAGATCTGTCATGAGAGCCGGAGACTTACTGTATCTCTGCTATTACGATTTGATATGATTTAACGGTTTGCTTTCCAAATCTATGTAAAATAGGTCAGTCTGTCTTGCTTCACCCAGATTGGTGTGATGTTAGCTTTAAGGAGCTGGTTCTGAATGTTTCAGACCCAGAGTTGTCTGCCAAGTGTCTCTGTGCTGTAAGGGTACATGCTACACCTGAGACATCTTCCGTAGGAGAAAGTTAGGATTTTCCTGCCTGGCTTGTCCCTTTATCTCCATGCACTTTTAAACATGGTGGTCAAGAGTCATCTTCTTGAGTGTGTTAAATAAGCTTTTACATTTTCTGACTTCTATGCACACTGTGCTCTTCAGGCTGTATTATGGCACTTTTCAGAGGTCAGCTTGGTTGCTGTTATTTAACTTCAGCGTTCCAGGCTTATGCTTTGCCAGAGTGCGACACTTGCGGTCTATATGTATAAACCTTTGGTATTCTGCCTGAGTTTCTAAGAATATTTTAATTAAGTGCAGCAGGAGGGTAGTAGGAGTTGAATCGTTTGGTAACAGTTTACTTAAAAAAACCACCCAAAAAACAAACGCCTCCCCCAGCCACCCCCCAAAACAACCAACGACCCCTCCCAAACCCCAGCTTCCACAGTTCATCAATAAATTAATCTTTGATATATTCCTTTAGTCATCATTGCTTTTGTAAGCACTGAAGTATCCCAAAGGATTGGAATAGTTACTCTTTGTCATTTTATTCATATCATTGTCACACTTAGGAGGTTGTGTGTGCAGTCAGGAGCCGATTGCTCAGTGCATTGTGCAAACAGGCTGCCGAAGCTGACTCGCTGGTAATGAACACAGTCAGTGGCAGGAGAAACAGCACTCAAGATCCCAGTCCAATCCTTAATAGTAATGGCTACTGGAACAAGCAGGATATATAAGTAATTTTGTGACTTGAGCCGCCAACCTGGTGGGAAGATGCCTAGGTTGTGGTCATCGCTCCCATCACAGCTCGTGTTTTACGCAGGGGCTGTTGATGCTTTTCATGTGAAGCAATCCTCACAGCAGGGAGGCCGTGTCTTCCTGGACCAACGTGAATGCCCGGGGTCACTGCCACGTGCCCTTACACACCCACTGCTCCCATCTGCACCTACTGCTCTCACCTCGCTCATTCAGAGCGTCTCTCTGTCCTGTTTAAAGAGCCCGTGTAGAGCACCTCCACAGCGGGCAGGCTGAAGCCAGAGCAATCTTCAGGAAAGTAAAGTTGCGGTTTCATTAGACAGAATTTCTTGGCAGCAGCAGAGGCCACTGGCCATCCTCGCTGTCGCACGGTGCCACCCCGTCTCCCTTATGCTGGCACAGCCATCTGTGTAGAATTTAGTTTTCCCACTTTCAGGGTGACTCTGCTGATCTATGTTTAGATTAAATCTCTAAAAGGCGTAGCACCCAATGCTTGATTGGAAAGAGTAGAGCTGGAAGTGCGTTTTCCACAGAGCCTGGTCACTGCCTGTTGATTAAATGTGACTGCAAATCTTCCTGTTGCCCTTTGGCTGATTTAGGAAGGAGAAGCTTCTGGATTGTGGTCAGCTTGAACAGGGAACATTAGGACCTCCAACAGAAGAGAAAGGTGAAAGGAGGAATGCTGAGGCAATTTGCGGAGTCGAGCACCGAAGAGGAAGGGTTTTACAGTGTGTTTTTTCTTGAACCCTATTCTGACTCTTGTCCAGTAGACTCTGATGTCAAGCTGGTATCAGAGGGACTATGATTTAGTGACGTGGAAAGATAACCTAATTACACTGATGGTATTACGAGAGAGAACAGATACCATAATAGATCTGTAAGAGTTACATTACAAAAACAGGTAATTTCTTCATTCTTGCTGTAGTATTTTGATGCCTAATACTCTTCTGTAGATTAAACTTTTTGTATTATCTAAATGCTGGTTATTCAACTCAAAACTTACTGTGTGGACTACTGTTTTTATGGGGTGGAAGGACAGTTAAGAATTTCCCCTTTCAGTTGTTAGGAGTGTTCTCAAACATAGTATGGTTAATTAGGATTGTGGAGATAGCACAACCCGAATTACTTGTGTGACGTTTGAAGTTTGAGTCCCTAAGAGGGATTGGTTATCATAATATCCTTGGATATCAAATTGGAGCTAGTTAAAATAATAGCAAAAGAGCCTCATCTCCAGGAACATTTTACAGTTTATTTCTCTTCTAATCTTGAAAAATTATTTTTAGCTATTATTATAAAATTGAATCTGTGCTGCTTTTCTGTCTTTTGACAAAAGCTTAGTATTCTTAGCAGCCATAGAAATTATGCTGCAGAAAGCAAGGATAAATGCACTAGAAGACTGTTGGAATTACAGCATTTACAGGAGGCAGTAGCTGGCTGTTTTTATTATCTCCAAGTTACGTATTTTATTGCCCGAATTACCTCTGTGTTTGTGTGTCTGTGAGATGCTGCCTGACACTGGACATTTTAGTATAGCTGAAGATCTTCAGGTATTTCCAGTATAAATAATTTGTGCACCCCACAACACTCTCATATGTATTCTATAAAACAAGTACTGTATTACTTAATGTTAACCAAAATGCAGCAGAAGTAGTACTATAAATGGTGGTGTTTAGAGCAAATGTTATAAAAGTGTGCTGTGTTAAAAAAAAAACAGCTTAAGTAAAATGGAGCTTGACACAGGTATTAGTATTTTATCTCCAGAAGTGCCGTTAGGGCTCGGTGGTGTAGAAGTTCAGACCTACAGCCTGCTACTCTACCCAAAGGTTAAAAAAAATCAAATGGTCAGGGGAGGAGGAGCCAACAGATGGTACACCTGGACCTGCATGTTCAGGGTATCTTCAGGTTAATGAATAATCAGCCTGAGAAGGAGATTAGCCCAGCTGGGAAAATAATAACCGCTGGTCATTAGTTATCGGAAGTTCCTGTAGCATCATATTGCAGTGGGAGTGCATGGTGGCAGGAATGCTGGCACTCTCTCGGGGTGGCTGCCATGTGTCAAACGGTGTACCTGGTGCACTAGGTATCACTAAAGCAGTTAACAGGTAGGATTTAAGGCAATGCTAGAGGTTCAGGTTGTCCATATTTTGATTAATGTTGTAACGTGGTTTATTGCCTGATAATTACAGGTCATGGCATGAATATTTCCTGTTCTCCCCAATAAATCGGCAGCTTGATTTTTCTAATGGAAATGCCTGTGATAGTCCATCAAAGAAGTGGTTGGATGCAGTAACCTAATTCAGTATTACAAACAGTTTGAATCTAAAATCTTAATGGATCTAAATAAAGGAGGTATTTTTTAAAGATAACATCAGATGATGTATTTTTTTTGCTTCTGTAAAGCAAATACACTGAACTATGTTAATTTTCATACTAAAAGCAACTGTTCTGCTTTCCTTTGTTGCAGATCACCAGAAACTGGAAAGAGAAGCTAGAATCTGTCGCCTCTTGAAGCATCCCAATATTGGTAGGAATATTTAAGTGCTTTATACAGTAGATATCAGTTTAGAAAACTGAGGGGAAAATACAAGGTAACAAATACAAATACCAGCTCAGAGAAGTCAAGTGGAAGTATCTCCCCGCCAGACTAGTTCTTTATAATGTGGTGCTCCTTTCTAATTCTACTATGGGATGTAATATCCCAATAGATCACCTAAAGCAACATGTACTGTTCTCATCTTCTTTGAGCTATTGCTCTGCCATCAATGAGCTATCTATGCCAGGTGTTTGGGGGTTTTTTTGAGCAGTGTGTAGGAGGAGTTATTTCCAGTACTGCTCATGACTTTTTGAGACCTGCAGGATTTCATCTAACAGCATATGTTGCAAAATGACACAGACCAATGTCGATAGAGTTAGTGTTCTTTTTACTGAGGTGCTTATTTTATCCTGTTTTGTGTTTGAGATTCTATTCTTCTGTAGGAAAGATAGGTAGATGCGGAAAGATCTACTCCTTTTATTTCCAGAACTGTATGTTTTCTACTCAAGCGTTCATGGAAAGCAAAAAAAAGATACTTGGGGGGGTTAGATGTGTCTGTTTCCTTGCTTTAGAAACAGTAGAAACAGATAAGTACCTTCATCTTTAAGGAGTTGTATCTGGGTTTTTCAGACAATGAATTACATGCCAAGGGTCGGTCTCATAAGAGTATTTGCTGTACCCAAGACTTCTGCAGAAGGGTGGGATTTTCCTGTCCATCTTGTTCCTCTACCCCCATGTAGTTCGTTTTTCTCCTTTTCATTTTTAACTAACAAATATTGGTCTTTGTGATGTTTTTAGACTAATATAATTGTTTCATGCCTGGGAAAGAACCAGCTCCTTCCTTTTAGTAATAATCATAAATTGAAAACGAATGTACCACAGTTCAAAATGAAATGTCGAATCTCTGAAAAAGCTCTCTTACGCAGTCTCAAAAGCTTAGAGGTTTCACATGCAAATTTGGTTAAAGAGTAGTGTTATCTACGTTATTTTATCCGAGCCAAAATTTTTGCATTGTAAAGTGATGCAAGACACACTTGTTGCAGGGAGGAGGTGCAGCTCTTCTGCAGTTATGGAGAGCAGTGGTTACACATATGGTGCTGGTCTGACTCTAGAGTCATTTACCTGTGCCTTGCTGTGACTAGAGTATATTTGTGAGTTTGAACAAGCCAGGGAAGATGACTAAAAAACAATAATAAACTGATGAAGAGCCGAAGTGCACAGAAGAACTCAGTTGAAACAAATGCCTAGATTGATTTCATGCGATTGCATGTCTTCAGTTTGTTGAGTAGCTGGGACCAATATTAGGATGTAGTCCAGATCCTCTGTGGCAGGCCAGCTATTCCATATACAGTGTTTCTATTTGTGAACATATGACTTGAAATGCAAACAGGAGATGACAGCTTTGGTGACAGGCAGGTAGGGTTCTGTAAGTCAGCACAAATTCCACGCATCATTACCTGCACCAAGGTGCACAACTCAGTCAAAGGACTATAGACAAATTCTTCTACTCCTGTTTCAGAAAAGACGCCATGTTCGAGATCTGTCTGAGAGAAGATTTTCATAACTCGGAATTAACATGCCAGGGTTTGGCAGCAGGTGTTATATTCTGTCATCGTCATTCCGTTTCTACTGTCAGCTGTTCTGCCAGCCCTGCCTGGGTATCTGCCTGAAAAAAAACTCTTCCAATTACTGTGGTTACAATAGTTCCTTGTTTGCATAACTGCTCGAGTGAAGGCCACTTTGTATCTGGTTTCTCTCTTGGAGGAAGATCATAAATGTGGCCTGAAATTGAGAAACCGTTTTTGTAAACTTAGAAAGGTAACTCTTTTCGAAAGTAATAATTTCAAGCCTCTGAAGTCTGTCACGTAAGCTGCTGGGCTGAAGAGGTTCATGTTTGCGTGCTGAGCTGGCTGTCCAGTCCCTGCCTCGGCCAGGTGCCTACCCTCTCCTTCGCCCTGGGGCTGCCCAGCCCTGGCAGTGGTTTGCTCTCACCCTTTCTCTGGCAGTCATGCCCTCAGCCAGCTAAATGTCAACCCTAAAAATCATTCTAGGTGCATGCTGCCGGTATCCAACCGAATGTCTTATTCTTGGGTCACTAACGCATCCCCTTTTTAAAAAAGTCATCTTTAGTGGGTAATAATACTACATCACACTAGAAAGCACTAATAGTGAAAAAGGAAGTATACCAGAGTAAGGTAACTCAGCTGTAACAGCAGAGATTATAGTGTGTTTTATATGTCTCAAAATGGTAAAGATTAACCCTTGTAAACAGGTTTTACTTGCACTATGTGTATGACGAGTATGCATGTTTAAAAAAATTAGCAAGTCCATGAATTTAAAATTGATGCTTTTCTCTTCATCTGTATTTTCTCCTGAATTTACTGCCACGGATTAATTTCTAATAGCTCAGAAAATAAAAGGTTTTTTTGAAAAGGAACTCGTCATGTTAACAATAAGCATGTATAATTTAAGAAAATTAAGAAAAAAATGTAAAAAAATTTCAAATGTGATCTCTATAGGAAAGCAGAGACCTAGTTTAATTGATTGGGCAGTTTCTAAAGATGATCTCAGTGGTTTCCTTTATTTTCCTCCAACGTAGGTTTTTTCACTTGTCTTCTTGAATTACAGATTTGTTGCAGGATGGCAGATTTCTGAAGTTAGAATTCAGTAATCCTTTCACTTTTCTTTCAGGTTTATCCTTCTTTATTCTTCCTAGTTAGATTGATTAAATATCCCTTCTAAAAGTGACTTAGTGTAAAGGTGTCAGTTTCAGGATAACACTATTTCTAAAATAATACATATGTAATAGTACTTGTTTTTAGAGTGTTGTATGGTCTCTTCGGTTAATTAGCCTTCAAGTCTTAAGACTGTAGCAGATACTTTAGGGTGAAAAACCCTTTTTAGTTACCTTTTTCATACTTCCCCTCCAGTCAGAGTAAAGCAACACAGCTGTGGTGAATCACATTTTTAGATTTCAGCCTGTGAGTAAACACGTTGTAGTTTTCACGTGAGCAAGATTTTTCTTCTTTAGAGAAAGAGAGTTTAAAAAAAATTCTAAACCACTGGAAATATTTTCCCATTATCTTTCCAGAGAAAATAGAGAATTACCAAAAACTTTTACAGATTGCTGGTTTTGTATTTCCAAGGTAGGTGACCAATTAGTACCTAACTAGAAAAATATTTAGTATTTAGTTATTTCAGCAGGATAAGAAAGAATTCAGGACTAAACTTCTTAGCAATCGACATACCTATTTTTAGCTTCCCAACAATACTATTTTTATATCCATTTCATATCTTGATTTGATGGTGGTTTTATTAAATGGGGGCCATTATGCAGTTAGGAAATCTTAGGATGACATTTCAAAAAGGCTTTCAATTTTAGTATATATTCATATGCACTAAACTTCAGAAGTTCCTCTGGTATTGGGAGAGGAGTCTTAAAATTGGACATGAGTGTTTTAATTTTTTTTTTTTAAATGTAGAATTTGAACAAAAGACTTGGAAAAGCACAGCATATGGGGAAAAAAACAAAAGCTAAATCAGAATGCTTTCTTTCAAAAGGATAAAACTCTGAAATTTGGAATTACGGTGACACACATGAAAATACTTTCATTTCAGTTTTTGATTTGAATCTCCCCAGGTAGTCACTGTAAAATGTTAAACAAACAAACAAACAAAACCTGAAAGGAAACAAACATTTTCTGTTGCCTTTTTGGAAGTATTTATGACATCAGAATATTATTTCAGGAGTCAACATACCTACCAAACGTTCACAAATGAAGTATTTTAAGTGTGTATTGAGGGAGCTTAATTCTTACTAGGCTTTTCTACTGAAAGAATGATTTTGAACTAGGGTAAGTTACCAAGTTCTGAATTCATATATGAAAATTTAAATCGCTGATGATTATTCTCACTAGACATGTGTCAGGAAGGGAAGCTAACTAAATCAAAATCCAGCTATCTGGCACTTCCAAATCCTTACAAATTGAAGAAATCCACCATAATTCATTTTGATACACAGATGTTGTGTTGCTTGATGGGGATACATGTATTTATGCACAGCTAAGCCTATAGGAGCATACGGTCATTTGAAAAATGCTTTTTAGATGCAGCAATTTTTATTTATGTTTTTTTTAAGAAACAGATCTTGCCAAGTATGTTTGATACCCTTTTAATGAAATCATGAATGTAGGTACTAGTGTAAACTGCCTTCTGTAAGGCATTTGTTCTGCTGTGTTATGTGCTATTTTTTTTATTATGGAAAATCAGCATATTCTTTATTAGGGATATTAAGAAAACAGATAACCACGATAAAAACGTGAGATAGTAGTTCTCATATGATGGGATTATCTGTGGCAGAGTTCTAAAGAAGTGTCATTCAATATTTTTATCAACAGATTTAAAAAAAAATATTGAAGTGGTATCAGTTTGATATGGTGGGACTAAGGAGCCTTACAGCCAATAGATATAAGCCTACATATCTAAGAACAAAAAATGTATGTCAGTCTTAAGAGGAGTGCCTGGATGACAGGAAATAACTACTTGAACACAAATCTCATTGGCATGCTGTAACACCCAGGGGCAATACCATTCTCTGATGCATGGAAGTAACAATCAGAAAGAGGAAAATAGTGTTTATTTTGTATCTGCCCACAGAAGTCAATTCTAGAGTACTGTGCTGAGCTTTGACATCCAAATGTCAGTAAGTATGATCTAGGTAAAGGGGGTGATTTGAGGAGGTCTACCAAGATAACCAGAAAACGTTATTTGTCAAGCAAAAGGCAAAAAGAAGCATGACTATGGTGATGAAGTTAAACGCAGGCGTTAGTTTTTTGGCAGTAAAATTAGGAGGATAACTTAGTGGTATGCTGTTTTCTGACTCTAAGTGTGGATTGGTTTTTTTTAAGCTTTATACTAAGAACCGTCTATTACGGAAGATGTATATAGTCCTGGTATTCCGAACTATGCACAGGCCATTATTTTTGGAAAGCTGAGTATTGTTGAAGAAAGAGTGAAAGGTAATGATTCTGTTTCTGTAGTGCTTAGGAAGCTGGACAGTCCTTACTGGTTACGTTTATATCCAACACAGAAGTGTCACAGAAGTCTTCCCTGAAGAAGATGTTTTCACTTCACATACAAGTATAGCTCCAGGATATCTCTGAAAGCTGTCCAGACACTGCTTTGCATATAACTAATTCAGTTAGTTTTTCATCATCTCTTTATTTTATTCATTTTTTAATTTGAAGAAATCCATGATTTCTTCTTCTCTATCCAGCTATGTAGTCATGATGCCTAATGAATGGTGTAGGAAAAAAGCCTAAAGGGAAAGTGGATTAGAAATAGTATTTCCTGTTCTCCTTTTTCAAATCTCCATTTCCCACTTAAGTAATGTATATATGAAGGTTTGTTTAAAAAATGCAAGATTTCCTCATCCTTTTCACCTACAACTTATTCCTTAGCAGTACTCATTGCTTATGTTGTGATTTCTGCCTCTTCTCACCTCAGTTTTTTGTGTCAAAGTAATCGCAGTAGAAAGCGAGCCCCACTGAATTTTGCGTGAGAATTAAAATGATGCAAAATCCATTAGCTGAACTTTGAGGCCTTGAGAGAAAACTTTGTGGAGGCTCGGAGTCCTTTCTTCCTGATCAGTCTTTGGCAATACTGGTATTTTCTCCTTTTCCAGCATTTCTTGAGTAAACTGGCCTGCTGCTTCTGTTATATTGTGGTAGGAAATTTCTAGGCAAACATAGCTCAAGTTCCTTTAGTAACAGAGCTCCAACAGTTTGTGCTGGGCTGCAGTAGTTTGTACATTAGTCTGATTTTCAGCACCGCTGTATTTCTCAGGTTCTTACCATGATGAGATGACTGTAACAACATCAGTGCTGTATAGGTTTTTTTACTTATTACAGCTTGCTAACATAATAGAGTTTAAAATGGAAGATGTAAATGTAGGTTAAGCCTTACTGTTTGGAGATCCTAGTGCTTTTTCTTTGTAAGATTACACATCAAGTTATGTTAAAAGCTTACCTCCTTTACTGGACAAATACCCACGAAGGATTTGTCATCTTGTGTGACTATTAATTTTACAGCTGTTACATGTACTAATGCTTCCAGTTTTTAATTAGGAATTTGGAAAGAAAATTTGTAAGGAAAATAATAATCTCTTTACCAAGAAATCCACTTTCATTGTGCCGTTTTCTGGCCTTTATCTTCTTTTGGTAAACTTTGATTTCTTGGTCCTCTTTTAACTTTAGGTAAAGTTCTATTTTAGCACTGTGACTTCTAGTGTAGCAATCCACATATTTTTGGTGGTATAACGCTGTTGCACCACCTTATTATTACTTTTGATGTTGATTTAGAGCCCACTTTGGTAATTTTTGTTTATAAGGTACCAAAAGATGATAAAAACTGCATTAGCTTGCTGATGCAAGTCCTGACCCAGTCTGGAAAACTGCTGATTCAAACCTGGTAAAAATGTGGCGTTTTTCCCAGGTTGAGTTTGCTCTTGCAGGGTTTGTGCTGAGTTTGGATAGTATTTTTCTAAATCAGTGTTACACTGTCTCTCTCTGGAGCTACTGGAATGGCTTTTGCTGTCTTTACATTCCCACTTGTCAAAAGCTACACACAGCAGAATGGTACGTGCAGTGTAGTAGGATCATGTAAATAACCAGAATCTCCTTGTTTTCACATGGCAGCGCTAACATGTCTGGCTTCATTACAGCACATCGTTCCCTGCCTGCTGCTGCCTCCTTCCCTTTGCTTTATAGACACCGTACAAGATATGGCAAGCAGACAGGATCCATTAGCCAACTACATCAGGCTCAAGTCTGACTCTGATGAATCTTCATCCTTCCCGAAAGGCCACAGCAGATTTTACTGACATGTGGCAGCCCTTCAGGTGATAAATGAAGTCCTTTTGGCAACAGGACAGGTTGTCCCTGAATGGCTTTGTAAATCAGGATATTTAGAGGTAAGTAGGACTGCCAAGCAGAAACGGTGCTATGTCAGCTCTAATAGGCCTGAGCCAGCTGTGCGCAGATCTGCTTGCGTAGCCTAGGTTGGCGTGGAGCTGTGGCATTGCCGACTAGCATGAGTTGCCGTGCTTTGGAGGGTAGAAAAGTCTTTCTTCTATGAAGGACTATAGCTGTACCAGCATATGGGAATATGGAGCAGAATCTTTCCAAGGAAGGGTAGCTTTGCAGCAGGTCAAGAGGCAGGCTAGATGCAGGACAGTCTGGGACACGAGCAAAAAAGCCAAATCACTCAACTGATTTCATGAATGTGTTGGTGTCTATTTGCAGTCTGCTCTGGTTTCCATACTTCGAGCTGGGAACTTCTCATGAATTGCTGAGGAAATTGATAGCACCCAGACTTGGCACTGCTCCTCATGAAACTCTTCGTGCTTGTGTTCAGCTTACTTATTCAGGAGTGTACTCTTTTGCCTGAAGTAAAGGAGGAAAAGCCTGCGTTTTGGGCTTTTCTCATCCCTCCCCTCAGTAATGCAAAACACGAGCATAGAAGTTGTCAAATCCTTCATGTGGGGGAGAAATAAGAAACTTCGTATTGTCTTGTCCTTTTTGGACAGAGGGTAATTAAAGATATGTGGGTTTTCTCTGTCCTTTATGCAAGGCAATGTGTCCTTTATGTTTTATATTCACCAAGTTTGTGCATGGGACTTCACATAAATTCACATGAATATACAGCAAATGTGGATTTAGTAAATCCTTTCTGAATTTCATTTGACTTAGTGTGGTGAAGTCAGGAGTAGCTCAGCTGGCATTAGTTGAGTTGCTATATAAACCAAATATGGAATAAAAGTCAGGCCTGTTCAGGTTTGCTGCATCTTTCCTGATGCAGTGAAAGTCAAATCCTCAACTACATAAATTTATGCTCCATAAACATGGTCCTCAGGCATATATTAACTATATCTATACATATAAATATATATAGTTACACACACACACACACACACACACACACACGCTTTTGTTTACCTCAGTGAAACCAGAAATCTGTGGGACTGATCCATGTAGAGGATCTCACTTACTTTAATTATTTTTATTGCTTAGATGAGCTGATCATTTCAACAATTTTAAATCTCATCCATTCTGTTGAATTAATTAAATTTGTAATTTCCATGATGAATAAGATGAACCATAGTCCTTGAGAGAATTAAAATAAAACATCAAGAAACCAAATACACCAGTGATAGAACATAATTTCATACTTAATGTAAAAGCCAATTTAATGAGTACTATAAAATAACAGATTCAGTGTTTAAATTCAGCTGTGGCTACAGCGTGTAGCTGAATAGTCAAGTGCAACAACAGCATACAGAAGCTGTTTTTGTAGTAGCTATTTGTAAAATTAAATGTACTGTAATGAAACTGAACCAGGCAAAACACACAAGGAGGGCATCATGGGTTTTGTTGCAACTGGCTTTTCTGCAGTCTTTCTCTTCTCAGCAGTTTTTGTTATTACGATGCATTTGATTTTTTTATTGGTGAAGTTGTTGCGAATGCACGGTTGATGTTTAAGATAAAGAGACCGAAAGTTTTCACTTCTGATGTTGTAAGCATTTGGTGGGGGAAGAGCTTTCTGTAGAGCTGTTGGCAGCCCTAACAGCAAGTGAAATATAAAAAAAACCCCAAACCATAGTTAAAATACTGTAAGTTATTTAGTGCTAATCAGTGTGTCAGCCATTTTCAACGTGTAACATATTAAGCGTCAGATAACGTGGTGTGTCTAGTGTGAAGGCAGCTTTATTAGGTGTTAAAGCTTTTGTCTCTGTTTTGGTTACAGCATAATCCTTTTATTCTGGTAAAAGTGGCATTGAATCTTTAGGTTTTACTCTTCTGGGTTACTGTGGAGCATAAAAATGTCTTTTAGTATAGACAGTGACACTACTCTTTGCCACACTAGGTTAATTCTCTTTCCTTTTAATGGAGGACAAGATTATTCTAGCTCAAGTGAAGCATTGCTGGTCGTAATATCCCTGATAACTGTAGCAACATCCATAATATACCGAGGAAATGAGGTTTCACTAGGATTTGCCACAGATTTTGTCATTTTTTGCCTCAGAAAGTATATGCATAATTTGCACCAAAATAGGTAATGATAAAGTATAAATCAAGTGTGAACCAGACCTTGAAGGATTTTCCTTGCCTTCTTATAGCTGGTTTTGTACGTTTAATAAATGCATGAAAATTCTTTTCATAGTGTGTCCAGATTCTTCTAAACATCCTTTCTTTCCATAAAGTCAGTTATGCTTGTGTAGCCAGTCATTTTAAATGTAAAGTAGAGTAATCCACAGAAACGGGAAGTGGAATTTAAACATCTCTCTTGAGGAACCTGCTGCAGGGGGTGAGTACTAGGATGGCTGCCACACTTCCCATTTGTATTTTGATCTCTTGTTCTGTTTTACTTTCTATATATGCTTTCTGGAAAGAAGAGTTTCATAATTGCATTGCTGACTTCAAGAACCATATAAATAAGCTAGATTAAAATGAATTGCTCTCTTTTTGCACACAGAGGATGAATCTTTGAGAACTTAATTTTTTTGTTGTTTGTTTGAAAGCTTTGTTTATTATGAATCTGCAACCACGTGTTATGCATACGGATAGACATCATGGCTCCCAGCTAAACCACAAATATGTAATTTTCCTCTGGACCCTGTCCTCCAAAAACATAGATCTCTACTACTTAAGCTAAAGTAAGCTTTTTCTTTCAGTAAAGCTAGCACAGACATTTTTAGAGCATTTTTAGGAGATATTGTAAGTTCTGTTCCCTTTGCTTTGTACAGACAACGTTGGTGATTTAATAAGTGAATTCTGCACTGGTTCTTGGATCAATACCCAAATGCTGGAAAAAAATATTGTCAGCCTCTTATTTGAAGGGGGGGGGCGTGGATACGGGACCAAACCCAAACTGAAAAATGGTTACAGTATGTTCCGTAGTGTGGATGGGTGTCACTGTTTGGATGGCATTAGTGAAGCTCCTGTATGGGTGGTAAAATTGTTGTTGGGTAGTTTCCATTATAAACCCAGCTCCAGCCTTGGCATTTGTGGCTGTGGGCTGAACTCGCTCTGTGGGACACTTTTGTCTCGGCTTGTTCCCTTTGCCCAAGAGAAAACAGAGAATTATCATTTGGGCAGCATTTGTTTCCCAAGCAGCCTAAATCTGCCCATTTGGACTGTTTGGCATCCTAACCCAAGGAGGGTGGGCTGTCTCCCTTACCAGCAGGGAGGCTGGTGGGAGGAATCAGTACGTGCCTGCTTCTGGAAAAGGTCTCTCTGAGGAGAAACTGTTTGGCTGTTCGGACCACCTCGGAGCTCAGTTCCACCCTTACCCCTCCTCTCTTCTGTCTCAACTTCAGTTACCTGTGACATGCAGAAAAGGATAAGTTCAGACACGGGGGCAGAGAGCGGGAAAGGAGGAAGGGTGGCATAACCGGTGGGGAGGAGGAAGCACTTGAGTGAGGGAACAGGGGAAAGCTGGAGATCGGAGCTGGGAGCAGCAAGAGGCGAAAGGAAGGTCTCCCGACTTTGGACCGTGGATCATGTTTTGACTTAAGCATTCATAAATTGGGAGTGGCGCTTCGGGATCTCGCTGGGGAGCTTAGGGATGTCTTTGCTCCTCTTCCAAAGACGATACAAACCCAGGAAGCTCATGAGGAGAGGCGATGCTCAGGGCTACTCCCATCTGCCCAGACATCTTGCTTTACTTACATACCCTGCCCCCTGAAAAAAACCGTCATAAATCATGCAATCATGCGGGTTGGAAGGGATCTCTGGAGGCTGTCCAGTCCCAACCCCCTGCTCAAGCCACGTCCAGTAAAATTAGGTTACTTGGAGCCTGTGCTGCTGAGTTTGGAGAATCTCCAGGGAAGGAGGTTGCCCCACTCTGGGGCAATCTCCGGGCCCCACTCCACTGTTTGACCACCTTCCTGTCAACATAAATAAATAAATGAAAGTGTCTTTATGCCTAACTGGGATTTTCCATACTCCAACACGTGTCTGTTGCCCCTTGTCTTGCCATTTGCACCCTGGAGAAGGCTGTCTCTGCCATCTTGACAGCCTCTCCTCTGGTAGCTGATGGCAGGAGCGACACGTGTTCCAGCCTTCCCTTCTTACAGCCGGCCCAGCCCCTCCTCATGTGCCACCTGTAGACCCCTAAGCATCACGGTGGCTGTCTGCTGGAGAACGCCCGAGAGAAATAATAGCTAGCAACAAACTAAGCTGTCCTAAGTACTAAGACTGGGCTGAAATAAAAAGTTAATGCCACAGGTTATTTCAAAGGCACAAGGTACGATGTAATTCAGGGTGTGGTCTGTTTTCGTGCTCACAATTTTAGACCTGAGCATTGCATTAGTCTGGTCTTAGGATGCTTTCTCGGGCAAGATGCTGCAGAAGAAAATAGTTTAGGGCTAGGAGCAAGGCATTTGCAGTATGTCGTTCTCTAAAATCTTTCCTGCTGATCAGGAAACAGGGTACTGGAATGAAAAGTGGCTATCCTGGAATACAACTGCATCCCTGTTAGGATGTTGTTGTTCTTTTCTTAAAAATACATCTGCTTTCATGTTTAAATATTGTGACATAAATTCTTAATGCAAGTGTAATTTGACTAAAAACTGTAAACAGGGCCTGACTTTTTGGAATGCAGTTTTTAATCAGTTGCAAGGCGTGCATTTGGAAGTACATTTTATAGGCTGAATTTGTCTACTGTCATGTCATGTGCAGAAATCCCTATTTCCTCTTGCTTTTTGCATTTCTTATGCATCTTTTGCATCTCTACCAATGGAATGCCCATTCAGTAAGAGATTTTGTAATATCTTGGTTATAATATATTGAGAACAGCACATTGAAAATCTGGTTACTTACTAAAAATTTGAAATTTCACATAGAAGATAATGAACAAAGCACAGTGAAACTGTGTACTGCTGTGACGCTAGGAGGCTGGCTGAACATCAGTCCATGGCTCTTTATTTAGCAACATAGACCTAGGGTGTGTTCTCTGTCTATGCAAATGCACCTTGTGAGTAGTGGCAGTACAAATTAACCCTGTGTCGTGTTCTGGAAAAGTCATGAGAGAGGAAAAACCATAGTACAGTTTCTTTCCTTGCTCAGATTGTATAACTGTGGTGATACTAGTGATGACTGCAACTGCCTGCTAGAGACTGCTGGCCAGTACATCTCTCAAAAATCACCAAAATCTTCTAGATTTTGAAGAGCTTCTTGTCTACATCTGTGTTTTCCTAAGAGGAGTTCTCTTGTAAACTACTTACCACAGCAAAATGATTTTTTTTTTTTTTTCCTCCCCCACCCCATAGGGCTATACCACAGGTCTGTCCTCCTCAGGACTCAGGACTGCCTGCTTAGCCTAGCGTGTCAGTAGCTCTGCTGGGATGTTACCCTTTACTGTCCCCCTGCATGGCAGCGGTGTGCCAGTGGCTGGTGCCAGTCTGGCTAATCTTCCCCTTGTGCTGGAGGGTGAGGGGACAGAATCGATCAGTTCCAGGTTGACAGCTGTCCCCTTAACCATCCTCTGTCTTGTAGCAAATGTTTCAGGTGTCCTTTAGGATTTCCTCGCTCCTTCAAATGTTTGCTTTTAAAGTCACAAATTCACTTTTCATCATGACAGGAGGCTGTTGTGTTGCTCTGCTCCTGGAAGTACCTGTCAAAGCCATGGCATACCAAGGGATGCTAGCTGGACTGGTCTCTCGGCTTTTCATGTGCTGCAACCTAGCACAGAGTGAATGCTTTTGTCCTGCAAATACCACTGACCTCCATCACTGGCAATGGATAAATATCTTGTAATTGCTCAGTTCGGTCTTTTTTTTGCAGATTTCTGCACTGAAGACTTTTTTACTTCTACAAAACTGCTGATCCAGGATTTTTTCCAGTTGATAGGAGTTTAATGATACCTCTCTCCTCCCAGTCACCTTCCAAATTTGGAAGTTCTTTTTTTAGTGGCTTCACCAGAGTGTTAGTATTCTCATGCACTGCCCATGGGAATGTGCTTCTAATTTTAGTTTGTCCTCTACATGTCTGTCTCCTTTAAATACATCCAACTTCTCATTACAGCCATGCTGGGCCAAGCATGGCACTCTGCTACTGATACCTGTGTATTGAAGATGTTCTGGTATTGTTTTGTAATCAAATCCCCAGCTTCTGCTCTTGTGCTGCACGGCAGTGAATAGCACTCACGTATCAGCAGTTGTATCATCGAAGTAGTGTTTTTTGATTATTTGTTGTGCATTTATTTATCAGGTGACCTTGAGGGTTATTTAATTGTATTCCATCAATTTATACTTGGTCTAATATTGATGGTGTTATTGCTAGGATTATGTTGAATTTGGCTATGCAGCCTTACTGGGAAAAAAATGGTTGATGATCTAAAGTCATAATTAAAGCTAAATGGCTTGCAGCTATCTTCTGTAGCATATATGTTTTGTGAGTTACTGGATGTGCTAAATAAGAGGAATATTTAGAGAGATGCTTCAACTGCAACTAGTAGTCTAGCTTCGTGAATACAGACTGGCTTTCCAGCGCTCTGTTGCAGCTTCTCTTCCATCCAAGTTTATGTGGGTTTTCACTGAGCTAATTACAATCTTACAGATGGTCCCATGGGACAGGACAAACTCGCTAATTTCCATTTATTGTAAGACTGTGATTAAAAGACAATGGCAGTTTCTCATCATAAGCCTCAAGTTTGTCATCTATTAAGCTAATATGCATTCCCTGCTTTTTGTAAAACAAACCCTTTCAATCATTTAGGATCATCATTCACTTGTAAACTTGCACGTTAGGAAAATGATAGTAATTTATAGTTGTCTTCAGTTCTGGTAGCATGACTTACTGTGATAGTTAATTGATAGAGGGAGAAGCCACATTCACTCAGAAAATAATACAGATGGCTTTGAGCCTAGCCCAGTGGATAGAGATGGAGTGGGATTATTATGGAAACACCCTGTCTTGGTATAGTACTTTGAATCTCTCAGTCTTCTGCTCTGTTAAGTTACTGAAAGCTTCTACAGCTTATATGTTGTCTTGATTAATTGTAGAAACATTTGGTTATCTAGGTTACGGCAAATTTTTCTTCACCACATCTGATGCTGTATGGATGTCAGCAGCATCGTACAGATAGCTAGAAATAAGAGACCACTTATGTAACCATAATTTTTTTTCCTTGAGACTTATCACATAGTCTGCTTTTTCAGATTTGTAGTGAGTATAAGAAACAGACTTTGCATCTTCACTGTAACCTATGGCATAGTGTAAAGATACCTAGGCTTGCTTTTTGGTTTTGCTGTTGTTGAAGAGCAGGTTAAATAGGTCATGCTGATACAATTAAACTAATAGAGGTGCACACACCAGCTTGTTTAAAGTCAGTTTGGATATCTCTACACCATGTTCCCATTTGCCGTAAAGACGTGCCCTAGGAAACATGCTGTAACTATAACAATTACAAATGAAAATATTTATCTGTAATTGATGTGTGCTAAATCATGCCCTGCTAAGAGAAGGGGAAGTAGCAGCAGAAATCCTTCTGCAAAGTCAATAATCTTTGGAAACATCTTGATTTAGTCAGTGTTAGCTAGAAGCTTCCCTTTCTGTGCTACTGGCTTTGTGGGAAGCTCTAGCCCAGCTGCTTGTTCGGAGGAGGTAAACTCTTCAGCCTACCGTAGCCTATTGCTGTTTTGTGCACTAACCTAGCACAATGCTCAGTTAAAACAGGAGAAATTAATGGCGTAGTTTTACTTTAATACTTAGCAAAGAAGTGTGAGCCTATTTGCTCCCTGACCCTATATGTTCAGAGAGTTTGCACTGTGTAGTAACCAATATATTGTCATGAGAAACTAATCAGGTCCTAATAAAACCTGTGTAATTGCTCTTTTCACAATAGTTATGGCTTCCTCAGGAAACTGATGCAAGAAAAAAATGTAGTCCCTACATTGCCCCTGTTGCTACCCTAAAGAAGTTCTTCCACAAAGACTGGCTAATCTCAAGTCTGAGGGTACACCTGAGTTTTATTTACCGCACGCTGCAGTGGTATGCATTGCTGCAGTGGTATGCATAGAGCTGATCGCTGGGTTGATCATATTGCTCACATTCAGGATATTCAGGACTGATGTTTGTGAAAAAGGACACCAAGGACAGAGATGTGATTATAATTATGTTTTCGGTCTGTTGCATCCATTTTAGGTCTTTTTCCTCGAAGCTGATAACACAAAATTTTGGGACCCAATCCCGTGAAAGTGGCTTTAGCCTTATTTTCATGCACAGATATAAAAAAAGCTATCAGATAAAAGCACAGAGAGGCTAAATTTACAGTGGTACTGCGTAACATAAGTAAGTAATAGGTTCATTCCCCAAAATATAAAATGTGAAATGATAATAGGGCAAAAAGATGTTTCCTTTTGCCTTGGTTCACTTGGAAGACGTTATTTTAATTCACGTTCTGTGAATGAGAATCATAGAATCATAGAATCATTTAGGTTGGAAAAGACCTTCAAGATCATCAAGTCCAACCATCATCCAAGCCCACTAAACCATGTTTTGCAGTACCCCATCTATGCGCTTTTTTAATATCTCCAGGGATGAAGGTCATCTTACAGACATGTTCAGACAGACTTCATCTACAAAGAAAAAGTATAGCCATATGTAGCTATGTGATGAAGCAGTCCACAGAACTGAAAGATTTAGCCAAGTAGATGTAAACTGCAAGAAAATGTGCGTAGCACGATATACTAACAATTGCAAAACCTGAAAAGGTAGGAGTGTTCTGTTTGCATTTGGTCCTTTGCTCACATGAGACATGTAGGAACGGCTGGCTGCATTGGATCTGATCAAAGCCGGTCTGTCTGGTGTCTGAGAGTAGCTGTGGAAGCCTGGGAAAGACTGTGGAGATGCATGGAGTGATATTTCCCCTGAATACTTCCCTGGTCTCCAATAACGGCAGGTCAGGAGCTTCCGAAGGAAAAGAAAGCTTGTATGTATTTTAGTAGCAGTGTGGGTCTCTCCTGCGAAGTTGACTTTATTGCCCTGGAACTAACTTTTTTTGCTGGAGCAGGTCCATCGCCTGCAAATGCTGCCATCACTTCAGAATACAGCATTTTCTGATCTCTGTGGACTAGTGCGCATTAGAATAATATACAGCATAATCAAGAAATAATTTGGAGATAATGTTGACTTGGTATCTGAGCTTTTTTTTTTACTTATGGTTTTAATTTGGGAGAATACTCGTATCCCCATTTTAATGCCATATTCTGATATTTCGTATTGCAGTCAAAAGTGCTTAGAGTTTGTCTTAGTGCCTGTAGTAGAGGATAAGTGATTTGGTTGTCTTGTTACCAAACTAAATAAATAGTCATTAAATTCCAGATGCCCTCAAAAGGTGGTACCTATTATAAGTGAATCGGTGTGCACTGTTGGTGGTTGTACTGCATGAAGATAGTTGTGTGTAGGTCTTCAGAAAATAAGCTCAGATCTGTTTGTCTAATGTTTATAACCACTTCACTAAAAAATGTGACTACATTTATAATGTAATTCATGTGTTTTAAACTTCCCGGTCTTATAGAAAAGGTAATCATACAATGCATGATCTTCATTGCAAATCTGGAATATTTCAAGATCACTGATTTCTGTTGTCCACAAAGACAATGTTTAAATATGTTTAATCTTTCATGAGGGACTGGCAATAGGAGTTAAATTTGATATAATGCTTCTAGCACAATGGTACTTAATGGTGGTTAAACTTACCATGTAGGGAGTAGAGTTTTAGGTCTATCTGCATATAAAAGCTGCCCCCAACTTAATCAAAAGCTGATTTATTTTTAAACTGATAGAGCTATTTTTTTGTGGCCATCTACTGTTCTGTAAACTGGGAAATTGTTTCAGTTTAAATTAGCTGATATTTTGTTTTAAGCTGCATTAAAAGAGTATAAACTTTGTTTCTATGCCAACATAATAAATAAGGGAAAAATAAAGTTTCTTGGTATATTCTGTTGTCATCTTCCCACTGAGAGGGATGGCGAGAATTCCCCAAGACAACTTTATTTGAAAATAAGTTAAAGCTTTAAAGGCAAAAGAGAAAATACAGTAAGACAGCTGAATCCCTTTTGTTGTCAGAACTAAGGTTTGGATTTGTTCATGAATCAAACGGGATGGGGCTATTCCAGTTCACATTCCCGGCTGATGGTGGTAACAGGGGCGATGGTGCTCAGCGGCGGGGCTGGGGCGTTCTTGCCTGGGGAGCAGCTGGCTCTTGCTTCGGCCTCTGTCCTCCCGCTGGGAAACCCAGGGAAGCTAAAATAACGTTGAGGTCTCTCTTGGCTCTCTGTAATCCATTTGTATTTTGTAATAAGAAGAATATTAAAGTTTCCGTTTTAAAGTTTATTTATTCCAGCTTGAGGTGAAATGAACTTTGTAGTTACTG
Organism: Polyboroides typus; assembly: GCA_026937515.1. Classification (NCBI taxonomy): domain Eukaryota; kingdom Metazoa; phylum Chordata; class Aves; order Accipitriformes; family Accipitridae; genus Polyboroides; species Polyboroides typus. The sequence continues at coordinate 9,451,770 of JANZLO010000007.1, read as the reverse complement.
TTTACAAGGTCTTAAGTGTAATTTTTATGAAAAAAACAAAGCACAGTAGCAGCTTTTTCTGAACTTATGTATTTTCAGGAGATCAACATGACAGTAGTGATAATTTTGACATCTATACCTATATACTGAAGAACTACTTTCAACCTATTTTATGCACAGTGTCTAACATATTAACAAGTATTTAAGGCCAGAGCTTAGGAAGTACTTTGTACCCCCATCCCCACAACAGTCAGGAGCAAGAGGAGCATTCCTCGCACGTTACACTGTTACCTGCTTAACTTGTTAAATCTCAAAAGTCATTTGTTCCCAAGGATTCCCAAGACACACAGCCTTCCTATTCAAAGTGGTACGTGGCTTGTCTGTTGCTTCCTCATCTCAAAGATTTGCCTTGACTGACGGGGAGAGGGATCCCAGCGTGTTTTCATTTCAGAGAGTGGTTGTGGAGCAGTTTCACGTGGATGTCAGGCGACAAGTCCTGCAAGGTTTTCCTTTCTCGCCCCCTGGAAGTGGGTCCATTACAGAGCATTTGCTCTGACATTTCCTGGATGCTGGAAATGGATGCTTCATGCTGGGCTCAGTGACCGGCTTCTTGGCTGAGGGAAACGAAGCTCGGAGTCCAGCTTCCCCAGATCAGCAGCCTACAGAGAGTTTTTTTCCCCTGGTTCACACTCCACAGTTGGCAGTGGGATGTCACTGGGAGTTGAATGAGGCAATTCCAGTGCACTGGTGTTTTCTGTCCCCTAACACAGTAATGTTTTAGCAGTAAAATTCGTTTTGTTATGTTTTTCTCTCCAAAAGCCTGTTCTTGTTTCAGATGTATTATAGGAAATGGGAAGTTTCCAAAGTTTAGCCTCATGGAAATATGTTTCTGGTTCTTTGTTATAGCTGGAAATGAAATCAGTTGGGATTCCTTGATGACAAGTGTCAGGGATTTGTTTCCGTAGAGATAATTAGTCTTCCTTATTTACTTTAAAAACCCAGTTTGCGGAGCAGTTTTTTATGTCTAGGATGAATAATGTGACATAAAAACACATATCTGTGTGCACAATTATCACTTACATTAGAAGCTACTGTGGAAGATTATTGAATAGGCTTATTGACCTCCCGGTCCTCGTGAGCTGTTTTATACAGAAATCAGGGGAGAAACCATTTTTATGAAGATAGCGAGTCAAACTGCAATTGGATATATATGTTCTTTTGAGTTACTTTAGGGGTTTTTCAAAGATGTGAACATCCAAGTTGTCATCTCTTTTGGCTCACTGCGGACCTACAGCCTTGTGTAACTGTGAAAGGGATGGGGTGAGAGAGGGATGTTGCAAGTTGTCCGAAGGTTCTGTTAGCTGTGGAACCTGCTGGAATACTAGAATATGAAAGTACAACGGGAAAAACAAGTTTGCATGCAGAATTTCTTCCTTTTTTTTTTTTTTTTTTTCCTTAAGCAGATGCAGTCCATATGGAAAGGACTTCTGCAAATGTTTACATGTGTTTCTTTATTTGTATGAGCATATTTGTTACAGATTTTTGTTCTGGTCGGGTTCTTAAAGTGGTTAAGTGCCTTGCTACAATGAAGCACAATACTTTCTGTGGCCATTTTAATCACAGCTGGGGGGAAATGAAATTCTTAATAATTAAGGTCTGCATTCCATTAAATAGCAAAAGACCAGCTTGCTATCTGTGACGTTACATGATTGTTTATTAAATTCCTCACAAATGTAGTTTGTTTACAAACATCTTCTTTACCAAAGTTTATTGATCATATTCCACCAAAGTGACTGGGATGCTTTTCTAAATGCGTTCAAGAAGATTTTTCTGTTTCATTTTTTTTTTCTCCATAATATAACTGCTTTACACAGAAAATGCCTGTTTTGACAAAAATCTGAAAATACTTCCTTCAACAAAATGAATGTATTTTAAATCAGTTTTGGGGGTTGGGTTTGGATTTTTTTTTTTTTTTTTTTTCATTTTTGTAGACTGAAAAGTATTTTTTAGTGTTATTAGTAAAATGAAAAATTCTGTGCACCTTGGGGCTAAGAAGTGGGCAGGAATGTCAAGTTTTCAGTCAGCCTTCGGAGATAGGTGTGCATAATGTTTGTTGTAGCTTCACTAATTCAGTTAGGGTAAATTTGCATGCAATTTCTAACAGAAAGATTGCCATTTATAGTGCATTTAATATATTTATCAGACTATAGAGCTGATTCTTCAACCCTGCTGCATTTCCATAGTGTTACAAAGTAGATATAGTATAATGATCTGAAAGATAATCTTGGGGAGAATAGCTCCATGCTTTAGTTATGTCCAGCTGCCAGGATGACCTGTTTTAAAACTTTAAGGCCCTTGTTCTCCTAAAGCATTGAGAGACCAAAAACCAATGACTATGTATATAAATACTACATTTTCAGTATTGCCCTTGGTCAAATCAATAGTTCAGATTAATTACAAATATTCTTTGTTAGGATAGTTATATAGGAGTGGTCTCTGAATTAGAATTGCATACAAGAATTGGATTATTGCTCAGTTATTAAAAAAAATTCAATATCTAACATGAATATCAGTAAAGATCATATTTTATCTTTTCTTACTTTTATAAGCTTTCACGGTTCACATCAACTTTCAAATGAAGAATTTTACTAAGTTACCTTGAATACACAGTCATCCCCTTTTGGTTTTACTCGATGGTCTACTCTGATAAAGTAATGAATAAGCTTTAACAATTGGGTAAAAAAAAAAAGCTAAAAATGAAAAGTTTTAGGAGATTTAGCTATAGTAGTTGCTGATACTGACTGAAAGAATTTGGCCTCGGTTTTCTAAAAGTGATTGTTACTAAAGATGCCTTAAATACAGTGCTAATTGCTTTGACAACATTGTCTAAAGCTGCTTGGGGCATGCCTTGGTCCTTTATGAGAGGTTCTAGTGGAGGAGGTGGCATTTCTTTTCTGTGGTCCTTCCTGTCATGCCACAGAATTACAATTTTCTGCTTTCCTTTTTGTTTAAAATATTTAAAGTAGTGACTTCATTTTCATAAGCTGATGCCTTTAAATATCCTGGGGCCTCCTCATCATGAAAGGTGAGCATTTAAAAAATAAACAAACATACTTCTCTGAGTGGTCATTATATAAATTGTTTATACTTCTGTTTAATGTGTTCTAAGAGAGGAAAGCCAAGAAGGGAGGCTGTGTCCTGCCCAATGATTACAACCCCCCAGTATCCCATTTTGTGGATCTATAGGTCCTACATATTATTTATATAGATCTGTTTTCAGTGTTGGCCATCACTGTAAATATTAAAAGGGACATAGCCTCATTTTGACAATAGGGCAATTCTGTCTGAGGTTTTATTTTCTTGTAATGCATTCAGAATCTAGCTGAAAGCTTTCTTCAACCTCATTTACATTTGGCAGAAGTATCTATCAAAAAGATACAGAACTGTATCTTTCCAGCAGGGATTAATAGACTCTTTTGCTTGTCTAATTAGGATGTTAGATTCTGTGTGTTGAGCAGATTTCATTCAGTTTTACATTTGATCTTTTCCATCACTTCAGTTTCTTGAATTGCTAAAATTCTGTACATTGTTTCATAATGAATCTTGGCAATCGATGAGCTGCCCAACCATTGCGGCAATTTTGTCATCGCTGGTCTATGAAGAAGACTTGCTTTAACATGATAACTAGGCCCTTCTTTTAGAAAAATTAAGCAAATTACATTCCCTCCATTAAAGTATGCTGTGTGGTTTTCCGAACCTGTTGATTTTAATTAATATAACATCTCTATGTTACAGCTTGTCCTTTTATCAGCTAACACTCTGAATTGTCATTATCCCTCTTCTTACATGTTCCCATGAATGCTAAAATGGTTAAAAATGTTAGCGCTTAAAGCATCAACACTGGCAGCTGAGACATCAGTTTGCTCTTAGCAAAAATTTGTGTCAGACTTTCTTTTAATCCATGCAGCTATCCTCCCAAGGCTTAATCTGATGACATTTGTAAGGCTTTTTGTTGTGTTGTAAGAAATCTTGTTAAACTTACAAAATCAAGGCTTTAACTGCAAAGAGGAATTAGCTCAACCTGAAATACAGGATTTCTAGTAAATGACATGATTATATATTAAATGAAGACATAAAGATACAGGTGTACATTTTAGTACTCTGTTCTTTTTTTAAACAACTATATACAATTTTACTATTTTCATATATGAATAGTTAAAGGCATGTAACTCGAGCTGTTCCTTTTAACTTCAAGGATATAGGATATGATTCCACAGTACTCTTTTGTGCTTGTGTGCACACATACCTGTGTTATGGTGCACTGAAAAGCAACAAAAATCTGTTGGTTAAAGAAAAAAGTGTCAGAGTTTTTACAACTTCTCTCCCTGGAGACTGCTAATGCAGAATGATGTGTTTTGGAATACCTGTTTACATTTTATTTTAATTAGTTAATTTTATTTGGGATGTTTTATTTTTAGCAGCTAGATTTCTGATGTTTAGGCTGAATCGGCTTTTGTCTTTTAAGTTTAGTTTGTTAGCACTTAGTGCCTGAAGCACGTGTACAAGCTAGACCCGTGGGTCTGTCTGTGCTTACACATCACTGTTAAAGACTTGAGAAGCTGCTTGGGTTTTTTTAGGGCGTTTAGTAGCTCAGTGAGCCTCCTCTGATCACAAAACATACTTTTTCTAAAGCATTCTTTCTTTTTCCTCTCTCCGTGACATTTCCCACAACATGTATTGATGACCTGTTTAAACTGTCAAGTCTTTATCCAGCAGGAATGAAGCAAGAGTCTAATCATGACAAAACAGTTGGTAATTTAAGGCCATCTGCTTTGACATCAGTGCCTGGATTTACTTAGTCTCACTTCAAAATTTGGTCTTCTATCTACTTTGGCAAGTAATTTTTTATTTTCTCTGTAGCAAGAATCTTTTACCAAGGTTAACAGTTCAGCAAATTGACTTACAAGCATGCATTAGACTTGAGGGGTTTTAATGAAGGCAGTGAATATTCCTGGCATTTAATCAGAATACAGAGGTTTATTGTGTGAGGGCCTTGATGGGGGAGGGTTTTGGTCACAAATGAGTATTTTTAGTATATATGGCATTTTGTTCATACTAGTTAACACTTACTGTTACAGTGCCTTGGGGACAAATGTAGTCTTTCCAAATAGGAAATTGCCTAATTATTTTTCCATCATTTTTCATTATACCAGTACAGATGCAGATTAATAGGATTTTTTTCTCAAGTTGTTGACCCTAAATAACCGTGAATTCGCACTCTAATAAAAAGTTGTTTATCTTTTGAATTAATTTGGAAGCTATATAGTTTTGATTCACTGTTGCTGAATATAGACCTGTTAATAGCATACACAGCACTGCTGACTTGCATAAAGTCATTTAATGATAGCAAGTATTACAGTATACGGCTTGGGTATTTAACAGCATGGGGGAGGATTATTTTCTTAGATACGCAAAGCATTCTTTTATGTTAAATGTCTTTCAGAAATCAGCTGCCCTTGAGCATTCCTACTGTACTAATCTTACCAGATTAGCCTCTAAATATTTCAGATTGTTAGGTAATGGCTTTTATTAATATTTGCAAAGTTCTTTCTACTGTAACTGAGCAGCTTTATAATAGAGGGCCCCAGGCTTTCATGGTGTATAAGGAAGAATAAGCGTAAGGAGCAATCTCAGCTTTAACAGTACTGCCTAAATTTCTGACTCTGAGCTCCTGAAATGTGAGCAGGGGGAAAAGGACGCTACCCTGCACCCTGAGGAGCACTGCTCATCACTCATGGCAAGAGCCAAGTGCTGCTCTGTGACTTGGGCATCCCTCACTTCTGTGGCTCAGCAGATGACGAAGGACCTCTGCTTCACACAGCTGCCGGCTCTGTTTCACTCCGTACAGGGGGTATGTCTGCGTGGTCTCTTCTGTGGTCGTGTATCAGCTGTCAGCTGCCTGACTTAGGCACTGGGCATTGGTCTGTTAATGGTAGCACAGATTCAGTGCCGAGTACTCGAGTATTTAGCCAGCTTTCTTACTAGGTTTGACTGATATTTGTAATTGGTTGTTTTCAAAGGAGTATCTGAGCTGCACAAAGTAGGAGCTGCCTGTGTTATGCACTACTGATGTAGGGAGTTTGGTTGCTCAGCAGAGATTCTCTATACCATGCATCAAAAGAGAGGAAGTAGTGACGGTGATAGAAAAATGTGGAGCATTGAGGTATAGAGAATGAGGTTGCAGTGAAGATGTTTGGGGTTTTTTTTGAAGGGAGCAGATGTCTGATCAGCGCAAACAGCAGCACTCCTGAGCAGTGGTTCGCAAGCTTTTGTATCCGCAGCTCTGCTCCCATATACAGTTTCGTGTTTATCGTGTTTAGCTTGGGATCTAGACTAAAAGCTATAGGATGAATTTTGACTTTGGTCTCAGTTCTTGGCACTGCTGTGATGACTTCTGCACTGGCATTCATGTGAGTTTCAGATGAAGTTCTAGCAGTAGCTTTATTTCCTTCCCTCGTCACCTTGGTTTATTGACTAGAATGGGACAAGATGACAAAGGGTGACTTTGGAGGAAGATCTAACAGTGCTAAGCCACTGCAGATCTTCTACTTCTCAGCCAAGCAGTTTTGCTGAGTGCGAGGCATTCTTTGTCAGAGATGAGAGAGCACAAAATGCTTACAGACAAGTGTTTTGAAATAGAAGATGGAGTGGTTCAAATATTACAAAAAACCCATATCTGGTTATACCTTTTCGTTGACTGAGTTTTTTTCAGGTTTTGTTCTACCTCGTTATTTTCAAATGCAACAGCTTATCCCATACCTAGTGGCAGGCAGATACCAATTCATAGAAAACCCAAGATTAAATTAAGTCATTCCATCAAGTTCCTTCCATTAAGTAATTAAGTTCATGTTTTAAAGTTTTTTTTCTAATAAGAGTGATCGGCATAAGATCTGCATAAATACTCCAGTACACTTTTGGAAGTGAACAAGGAGGAAAGGCACGTCTGTCCCGTTTTCACTCTTCTTGCAGAAAGGCAGGAACTTGAAGAAATGATTTGCACATTTCAGCAAATACAACATAGGCTTTTGTGACTTTCAGACCCATTTTAAACTTACACTGCTGACGAATGACCCCTGTAACTTCCTAACAATGCACTAATTCGAGACATCTAGCTTCACAGTTACAGGATTAACGCTTCTGGGAGTCCATAGATCTTAATCTTTAGCACCAAAGGGCAAATGATTGTCTTTAACTACATTACTATTAACTACGTTATCCCTTTCCATGCGCCATTAATAAACACGATGAATGGGATTGTGTGGAAAGAGTCTTCCCTAATGAGCGGCACTCTGGCAGTTTGACACCTCCATGCACATTTGTGCAGCTGCTGTACTGACCATGGACCATAACTTCTGTTTGAAGTTCAGTCTTCTCAAATATTTTGTCTTTGTAATGTGAACTAAATCAGATACCAAATTTATCAAAATTACAACTTCAGCAGTTTCACAAAAATAAATTTTTTAGGCGGTAGTTTTAGATAAGATTAGATATCTTTATCCTGAAGAATTTTTATCTGACTTTATCTACTGTTTGACTTGTCTCCTTACCTGGAAGAATTTGAATTAGCTGGAATTACCTGGAATTTGAATTACCTGGAAGAATTTCATTGAAAGTATGTAGAATACTATTATTTTGATTTTTTTTTTTTTTCCTTAAAGGCAGAAATTCAGAAAGGAGATAGTAAGGTTGCTTGGCCATTATATCAAGCTGTTTTCTGTACAATGGACACAAAATACTATCGTTCAGCACAAAAAGTCAAATCAAGGAGATGTTTTTACTTTTCTATCTGATTGGAACTTGCCCAGACTAATGGCTAAATACAAAGCTAATAAAGCTAATAGGAGTTTTTCCTTAAATTATTATAATGACTATCACAGAGTGGTAATTGGAAAGTATTTCAGATGAAAATCAGTGCTGAAGCCAAAGGAATATTCCTGATCTTTTGTGGGCTTATAGTATTTTTCCAAAAGAAAGAGCTGTGTGCTCCCTGGATTCCTATCAGGCATTTGAAGCGGTTTGCTGAAGAGCAACAACTTTGTTGTCAAAGGATGTTAAACACCTTCTCTGTAACCCACTGGAGGAGATGACTGTAGTGCCACAGCAGGCAGGAGAGCAAAAAAATTACTCGTGTCCTTTCTGACATATAACGTGTTTGTTCATGACAGCACTCATGAAACAACTCCAATTAATAATGATTAGGTCTAACTGTAATCTTTTCAAAAAAGATAAATGGAACTGTTTCTACTGATGAATGCTTTTCATGTCTCTGGAGGAATAGGAATTGCAGTGTGGGTTACTGATGGGAGTTCTTATATTGGATGAATAATCTTTGTAATTGCTGCCTTTTGGTTTGTCGTGCCTGAATCCTGCCTCATATGTGTGTGTAAAGAACTATATATGTTTGCAATGAATACACGAGTACTTCTTGTAGTGAATCACCTCTTGAACTTTGTGAATAGCCTCTTAAATTGTCGTCATAACATCCCTTGTCTTTCTCAGTGAAAAGCTGAGTTGCAGGCAGAATGCAGTAGCAAAGTCTGGCCTATGCCGGACTTGCCTCTGTGCTGTCATGCACCCTTTACTCTGGATTGTCAGGCTGTCTTGTCTTCTCCACAGATTCTTCTCCTTTGCCCATGTTTATTTGGGATTTTCACCTAGCAGATTTACTGGCATAAAACTGTATCTGAACTGACCAAAGAAGCAAGCATAAGCACTTGCCAAAAGGCAGTTTTGTTCTTCACTGGCTGCCGCAGCCTGTTTTCCTTTTCAGAGGCAATCTGGGGCATGTGATCCTGATTCAGAGAAAGATTTATCCCATCTCACTTCTATGATTCAGACTTTTGGGAAGAAAGAAAAAGAAAGAACATGATCCTTGAAGATGATGTCCCCATGGACATGTGAGACTAGAGTTTGGCTAGTAAGGAAATAGCCTCACCAGGCTGAGAAAAAACGTCATCCATCATCTCAAATAGCAATCCTTTTCTAGTCAGAAGGGAGCTATGGTTCTGCAGTGACACTGAACAAAGAAGCCCTTTTCTAGAAAAGGACGTGACAAAGCAAGAGCACCTCCTGTTTCAGGCAGGCAGTGAAGATCTAGAAGCCCCTTCACGTGGTGCTGGGCCGGTCTGCTTAGTGACAGGAATCTGACAGATGCCTCTATCCAAGATAGAACTTGTACTCTTGGCTCTAGTTTTGATATGCTGTGTGGTTTTGAGTAAGGTATTTATCTTCACTGACATAGTAGGAATATGCTACTGTTCTCTATGGAGCTTCTGGTATCTATATGTAATGGCGGTAATAGTGTGTCTATTTCAGTCTGTATAAATATGAAGTATTTATAGGCTTAAATATGGATATTCCTAGCAGTACAAGTGGTAGACATGATTATTTAAAAAAACAAACAAACAAAAAAACAAAAGAGCAAGAGAGGGGTTTTGTACTGCCTTGAACCAAAGGCAATGAAATGCAGCTTATTCTTCTCCTATGACTTTGTCACTTCAGGATCACAGTTTTAAAACTGTGCCTTAATGACTGTAGGTTCATGCTGACTTCATTATTACCTAGGAGATGACTTTCTCATAAATGCATGTAAGAAAGTCATTCTGTGTTTGAAAAATACAGCGGTAATTAAAAATACAGTCCTTTGCTTCAACTGGTTGCTAGCAAATCCACACTGGAGCAGTAGGAGTGAACCATGAACTTACCAGAGTAAGTATGCGTATGAGTATAGGCTGTTGACTGTTCTGTAGCTGCAAGCTTAAGCCAAGACTGTCTGGTTTTAATACCAAAGTAATACTTTAAAGGTGGATTTAATTTCTAAATGTTAAGATTCAATACTTTTTTTCAGTTCACTAAAGATGTTTCAAAAATCTGGCTTGTTCTACATGCTTCAGAGCTCTTTGAAAGCAGTTGGCAGCAAATATTCTGCCTCACCAGAAGTATTCGGTAGTTCTCAATATCTGTACATGATACGGGAAATGGAATATGAAGGCTTCTGCCTGTTTGAATAGAATGCTGTTAGCAAGCAGCGAGGAGAGGAATGCTGCTTTGAATTTTAAAAGTCTGCACAGAAGAACCATGCTTTGAGTTGTTATGAATCTATTTCAGGAACAGGCAGTTTCAAAAGGTATAATTTGCTATGTATTAAATCTTTAAAAGTTTTTTAAACTTTTTTGGAGAGGTATATGCAAAACATACTAGATGCACTCCAAAATTTACTATTTTAGGGTTATGTTGCATCTCTGTGACATACCCAAGGGTCTGTACTAAATCCCTTTTCTGTGCACTCATTCATGAGTAGTATCTTTGATGCTACTGTATGAAGTAGTGTACTCAAAAGCCAGATGTGTTAGGGGTCTCTGTTCTGAACTAGAAATTTCAGTGTACTGTTCTAGGCTAGTACCTGGTGTCTTAGCTCACGTTTGATTTGCTTTAAAGACCAGACGTTTGGGGGTATTGAAATCTCAACTCAAAGTAATGCAACCAGAAAATAAGTTGATTTTGGCTGGGGGGCAGTTCGCAGCAATGTATTACCTTGGTCTTTTATGCTCAAGGCTTGCACTTTGTAAAAACTTAAGGCAAATCTAGAATGTAGAACCAGCCAAAACCACAAATTCTGATTTAGACCTACTTGGCTCTTCTGAATCATCACAAGCTCTGGGCAGTGAGTCAGCCAAGAGCTGGTTTTCTCTTCAGTACTGTGTAAACACAAGATGTTTCCCTGGGCTAAATATTATTAAGTAAAAAAGTCATGTTTATTTGATCTTATTTTTTTTTAAATGTCATGTATTGTATAAAAAATGATAAATACATAAAGCTACCATCTAGGGAAATCTGAAAATCCTTTTCTTTTACACTTTCTTCATCAGCTCAGTTTTGAACACGAAGCAGTTTTAGGGTACCCTGCTTTTTTTTATTTGGTTCTGCATGTGATAATGATTTGGATTGAACTACTGACAAAACTTCATGTATTGTGGGAAAATTAGCTTTGGAAATTGCCATTACATTTAAAGTAATTAAGAAAAACTGCAGGACTGAATTCATAGTTCTACCATAATGTGATTTGAATTCTTAAAATTCAAAGTGAAGGTTCTGCAGCTGACTAGTGCATTTTCAGGGAAAACTTTACATTTGGATACATAGGTGTATGTAAACATGACGTGGGGTTTTAATCTTTAGGATGCTGTAAGTTTGTTGGCTGTGACAAGCACTGGAAAAGCTAACGACTATTTTCTAGACATCACATCCTTTTGCTTCTGGCAAGTCCTCTCACGTACCTTACATCTTTCCAGAAATCACTCTTCACAGTGATTTAATGAGAGGCAGTTACCTTGCCGAGCTGTCACACCCCCAAGCACTCGCTCCTTTTCTCTTCCTGCCCACCCTTGCTGTCTCTAGGGCTGGCTAAGCATCCGCAGCCGGGGGGTGACTAGTCCCAGTCCCATCGCTTTAGTCTTTCAGCGGTGGTGTGGGCTGCCCCTGTGGAAATTCAGCATAGATTGGTGGGCATCAATCTGCCAGTAGATTTCTCTCTTCGTGGCTCTTCACCATTCATGTGGTTGAAATGGATGGCAGGTAAGAAGATTAGAGGGAAATAGATATATATGTAATAGAAATATGAGCCAGAATATAGCTTACTCCCTTTTTGACCCCATTTATTTTAGTATAGTCAAATGCTTTTTGTTTGCAATGATGCTTTCTCTTTCAAAATCAGCATCTATTGTCTGATGATGGAATTTGTTAACATAGCCCTTAAAGTTTGTTATTCTGCTGAAATCTATGATTAATTGTGGCTTCTTTTTTTCCCATCTTGTTTAAAACTTTTAAGATGTAATACTGCTGAGAAAACAGTTGTGTATCACATTAAGAATACTGTTTTAAGATAATAAAAGTCCAGTGACTGGGACTCCTGCGTACACTATTTAAAAGATTGAGCAGAGGTTCTGCCTAGGAAAAAGGTAGTTGAATCATATTAATACAATATATTAAGATGAAGTCTGACTGTGCTTTTATTACTTGTTTAGTCATGATTCAGCATGAAGGGCAAAGGCAAGGTGCAGTGTGTGTGTATGTGCCCATACGTGCAGGAGGTGGTAGGAAATGACTGCAGTGTTCTTCTGTGGCATAGCAAAGGCAGAGCTCCTTTAAAAATAACTGTACAATGAGCTGCACATACAGTCTTTTGGTTTCTTTGTTTATCTCACCTTATGAAAAAGATGATTCTGAGGGTAAAGAAAAAAAAAACAAAAAAACCCCCACAGATGAGAACACACACAGATGCAATACCAGCTTTACAGTACAATTATAATCCTCCCTTCTCCCCCAAAATCAAAGACAGACATTAAAGACATGAAAAAGATGACTGGTGTTTATCTTTTTTCCCCCCTTTCTATAGTGCGGCTTCATGACAGCATATCAGAAGAAGGATTCCATTACTTAGTCTTTGACTTGTAAGTATGTGTTTTGCAAATGTTTAGCATGTTGGGGATGTGGTATTCAAAGTTTTAGATGCAAATACAAGCTCACAAGATAAATGCATGGTTCTGGTGCAGTGAGTTGGACAAACAGATGTAAACAGAGCTGGAAGAACAGTAACATATTTGGTCATTTGCATGTGCAAGAACTGATTTGTAAGTGTCACACTAAGAATTCCATATTAAAAACTTTGACTAAGTAGGGCCACGGCTGAAATGGATTTTAATGTAAAATATAGGCATGCAAGTAAAAGTTGCATGATATCTGCCAAAGCTAAGCAAAAGTATGACTCGGAAAAAAATAATTTGCTCCAAGCCAATTGTCTGTAAAGGAAACATTTAAAAAAAACATATGGAAGAATAGTTTTTCTACAGAAAAACTCCATTGCTGGATTGCAAGGTAAGCCTGACTTTCCTAGAGGTAAAGACTGTTTCAGTATTTTATTCCTGATTCATGTCTTACTGATACAGAGAGTGTTTCATTCTGACACCATTCAGAATGTAAAATGCCCAGCATATAGAAAGAAAGTTTCCTACTTATTTCCCATTTCGCTTCAGGAATCTCAGTCCTGTGAGCTCTTCATGTAGTGACTGTGCGTATGTGGAGCTGTTTCTTCTAGATAGGCTGTTCAGTGGAAGAAGGAATGGTGGCAACATGAACTATGTGTCTCAGACTCTTAACTTAAAAAGAGACACTGATGTTCTTCATTCTTCCCTGGGACAGGCAAACTTTTCTGCTCACTTGAAAAGTTACTGCTTTTGGTTCTGGGTATGGGCAAACATGAATGAGTAGGAATTGCCTTGCGGAACTGACTTATTTAAGTAAAATTACCTATTTCAACTGAAGATTTTTCCAGGGCAGTTGACAGTTTTGACAAACAACACCCCCCAACCCTCACCCCCAAGAGCTTTCTTAGGCCCAACATGGTTTTGCTGATTAGGAGGAGAATATATTATTTCCCCTAGAACTGTGAAATAGCTCATTTCTAAGCATACAAACTGAAATATTTGCATTCAGCGTAGGTAAGTTAGAACCTGGATCTTCACAACCAATTGCGTGCTTTCATGTTCAGGTTACATTCTGTTCTATTTTCGGACTTAATTTTTTTTAAAGAAATCTGTGAAGACTTCTTCAAGACTAGATTTCAGACTAGCAATACAAAAATATTAAATAGCCTATCTGCAGTGAAGGCATTCAGGATTCAGTACTCAAATCCTAACTGGGCTTAATAGGAACTTATATCTGATTTGTCTATATCCCAGGTAAGTGCTCTGACTGTTGACTTGGAAATAGCTCTAGGGCACAACATGCATACTTGTTCTCTGACATGCACTAGCGTTTGTTTTGCCCTTTTTTTTTTTTTTTTTTTTTTTTTTAAGGGCTACAAAGGAAATCTTTCTATGTGGAATTGGAAAAACCTTCTTAATCCTGAACATTTCCAAGAAGTGCACGTAGAATTCTTAGTTCTAGGGACAATATCCCTTCTATAAACTGGTGGCATTTCTGTTTCTTCATTGTTCTACTGTACTATTAGAAACTATGGCCTACTGTAATTGCAGTTAGTCCACTTCTGCCTTAAATTGAATACATAATGCCAGACATATCTCAAGGGATTATGACTGTAATGTGAACTAGAAGGCATTTGAACAACTTCAAAGTTGTAGATACCAGTATCTGTATCTTGATAATAACAGAACAAATAGAAGTCTGTGTTCTGCAACAAAAATTAATACCTAACCCAAAGATACTGTCTTGGCAGAAAGCTAGATTCTGCAGGAAGCATTCTGCACTGGCAGGAACTTCCTCTGTTTCCCTGTCAGTCCCATTCAGGACAAACATAGGAACAGACTCAAATGTATGCCGTTCATCTAGAACAGTCTACATGGTTTTGTTTTTCATCCTCTTCAAAAAAAGAGGGCTTCAACATATATATATGTACACACATATATATATACACACACAGCTTTTTATGTTTTGATCATGTGGTTTGGGTTTTTTGTCAAAACTAATTATTTTGCAAAAAAGAAAATGTCTAAGTGGTAGAAGTAGTGACTGTACTGACTGTTAGTTGTCTTTGGAAAAGCAACATGTTGCATTCTTGAGGAACTTTTGCCTAATTAGTAAGGATGGCTGTTCACAGTTAATTTTTAATTCAGACTAAGAAATTTCTGCTTTAATGCTCACTAATACTATTTATTAGTGAAACTTCATCTTTTACTGCAGTTAAAAATATGTGGGTTAGTGGCTTGTTTAAATGCACATAAAAGACTTGCCACAAAAAAAGGTACCATATGGACTCCTTTAATATGAAGGCCAAGTATATGCTTTTATTTATTTATTTAATTTTTATTCAACAGGAGCCTGACTGTGGTGTAACACTGTCACTCCACCCACGCATACCATTATGTCATTATCTTAATGATTTCTTTCAGACTGTGTGGGATTCAGTACGCCTGTTTTTTTAGAAATTTCTTTTAGACTGCATCCCACATCAGAAAGTGAAGAGGAAGAGTGCTTTTTCTGTGAATAGAAAAAACCCAATCATTGTCACCTTCTATTTTGAATTTCTAATAATCTCTTTTGAATTAATGTCATAGAGATGTCTGCAAATTGAAGGAGAAGCCTGTTGCTTTGCATGTATACCTCAGTGATAGCTGTGCGTTTATTTTGTGGAAAAAAGTGATTAACATGCTCTGTTACAGGCATGCATCTGGGTGAGGAGTTCTAGTGTCTAGTGGAAGTCTTTTAAAATCCATGTGGAAACTGGACATTGAACAATGAAATATGTGCTTTCTGACAAAATGCGATATCGGGGTGTTCCTGTAAGAAGCCCTGCATATAAGAGAAATAGATGCACTGAAGTATTGACATATCATATACACACACACATCCACACACAAAATTTATCTTTGGTTGCTGACTCCTCATCTCTGAAATATATGCATGGTGATGTCATTCTGGAATATGGTGGTAGTTTTGCACTTGACTAGGCAAAGTAGTGGTTTTCAAGGTCTCGTTGATGTCACTGCCAAGGAGCAGAGGCATCTTACTGATCTACCAATATGACTTCTACTTATTTTAGAAGATTAACAAAGGTAGCCTTCTGTGATACTTCTCCCAAGCAAAGGGCTTGCTCCTGTTATGTTTCTCTCACTAGGTATAGTGAAGCGATTTGCAGATTAATAAAATTTGCATTGTAAGATTAGGAATGGACTTCATGAAGTTTCTTGCTCCTCTTCCCTTATTGGTTAAGGCAACCGTAGTTAGGATTTGCGTGTCCTTATCAGCCCGTTTCAGTTGCTAAGCACGAATGAGGTTGTCTTCGGCGTTAATGATGCTAGATGAGTTCAAATCCAATCAATTCTGTCAGTATTAATTGCTGTATCTGAATGGAAACAGCTGTAGCACTTGAAGACTCTCTTGTGCAAGTCAATGAGATTCTCTTTTTTCAGTGTCTCCCATTTTAATGCACTGGATGAGATGCAACAATTGGTACATTTAGAACCCTGGTGTAGCTGTTGAATCCCAAGTGGAGGGACTGTACTGTGTAGAGGAAACAAAAATACAAAACAAAACAAAAAAAAAAAAAAAAAAGCCTAATTGCAGAACAGTGTTTGCCTAGGGTAAGTGCCTGAACCTTTCTTTTTGGAAGTAGAAAGGTCACAGATAAATGCAAAAAGTATATGGCCACTGTAATTTTGTGAGACTGCTTCCTCTCACCTTCATTATGAAAGCAATTTAAGAGTTAAGAGATAGAAGCTGGGAGGAAACAACACCAGTGTGATCATCAGCAGAGGCTTTTTTAGCTAGCTTTGCTAATTTGGGAGTTCCTTTTAAATATCTTTTTACATTTGTAAATTTTCTAATTGGTCAAATGTGGTACATGAAGTTGCGTATTTTTGTATGTGGTGTTACAAATGTTTGCAACAAAGAAATGTGGCATTTAATGCTGTAAATAAATGCAGTAATTTGTTTTAGTGAATACAGAAAGTCAGTTGAATGAAGCAGTTAAAAACTGCTTCTAAAGGTACCTCTTCTGAGAGGTAAATAGAAATAGCATCCTTTGTGCATGGAATCCTTCTGATTGCCCCTCTTTCTGCAGTTTTTCTGAAAGACATACCTGGTGCAGAGGGCCTTGGTGTTTCTACATGCTGCTTTTACTTCTTTTGTATAATCAAACCCATGTGCTTTATTTGTCATTTCAGTATGCTCTTCAGAAAATTACGAAAGATTAATAATAATTTGTGAGAACCAGTGGCTTTTAATTTGTACCCTGAAAGTTACTAGAGCTCATGTAATGAATGTCCTGTCATGAAATAAGACCTCACTGAAGCCAACAATATATCTGTATCAGAAAGGCATCGAGTTCCATTTACTTCCCATTTTAATCTTGTGGGGAGAAAGTGGCTTGGCAGCTGTTCGTGTAGCTTTATAGTGATGGCCCAAAGTTGTTAGTGTTTTTTTTACTTTTTACCCTCTGCTTTACAGTCTTCACTTACATTGTGTATCGCCTACCTGGATATATTTGTAGATCTAACTATGCTGGTAGTTGCCTTCTAATTTAAGTACACAGACTAGAATCCGTGTATGATTCCCACCCCACCCGAATGGTACAATGTATCAGTTTTTCATTGTTTTAGCGTAGGGGAAAAAAACCCCTAAACGTTTAACAGAAGCAGCAGTCAAACTATAAGTAAGTCCTCTATTTTAATTTCCTTCTGCAATGTGATTTCAGAGATCAGCCTAAGTATTTCTGTTGATCAGCAAAACCTCCAAGAGTTCTGATTTCAGCACACCTCTCCATGCAAGGCTGTTCGGTGCCCTTACTGGTAACAGAGCAGTAGCACAGAGCCATGCATTCTCCAAAGAGTACATCACACTTTTGTTTCAGGTCATGGCCTTCGCTAGCCAAGGAGAACCTCATAACTAAGGACCTCTTCTATGTGTGTAGTTTGTATTCATGATAGGTATCTTGGGTCCTTCCCTAGCCATCGTGTTTCGTAACTGAAGATACAGGGGGCATAAAATCCACCTAGCAAAATGACATCTAATAAGGAGTAGAATGCTTTGTAGCCACTTTGGTATTAAACTGTATAGAGCATAAAAAGAAATTTATTGGTAACTGCTCTGTTCTTTATTTCTAAAATCAGTGAATAATGTAGGTTGGTAAGGATCCCTAGAGGTTATCTGGTCTAACCCCCTTCTTGAACAAGGTTTGATGGAATCAAGATGCTCAGATATTTGTCAAGGCTGGAACATCTTCAAGGATAGAAATTCCACAACCTCTTTGAGCAACAAGTGCATAGTGAATAATTATAATAACAATAAGGAAAGAAAAGTCCTTATATTTGGTATTTCCAGTGTTTCAGCTTGCCTGTTGCCTTTCATGCTGTCTCTGCGTATCCACCCATTAGAGAGTTGTAGACAGCAATGGGATCTCCCCTGAACCTTCCTGTCTTAACGGTGACCAAACTCATTTATCCCAGCTTCTCTACGTGCCTCCAACTCTAACGGTCTTGGTGGCCCTCTGTTAGACACAGTTCATTATGTCAGTGTCATTCATGTACTGGGAAGCCCAAAAGGGGACACAGTGCTCCAGGTGTGATCTCACGAGTACCAAACGCAAGGGAAGAATTGCTTTCTTCAACCTGCTGGCTGTGCAGTTGACCTTTTTTGCTGCAAGGGCACATTGCCCATGCATGCTCAGTGAGCAAAGGCCACTAACACGGCTGTCACGATTTTCTCAAGAGTCAGAGGCTCAGAAGATGCAGGTGAGTTCTGGCCTCTCTTAGTCCCCTGTGCTACCTTCCTTCATTATGGCCGTTTATCTGTCTTCTGAGGATTATTCCTAATGTATCCTTCAGAGTGACAGAGCGTGGGAATTGCTGACTACTTGTTAGGTTGTCAGTGAAATTCACCTGCTCTGTTCTTGCTTTTATTTTTTCATCATTTAACAATGGTTATGAATGCCAAGCAAATGTTTAGTGTCAGCGAATAAGAATGCATATCCCCATCTTTTCTCTGTGCTTAAGAACAAGCATCAGCTTGGTGTTCTCTCCCACTGACTTTGATGACTAAAGCTTTTTCTTTTCTTTTTTGGCTTGGATCAAAAATGAGTGTTTTAGGGAAGAATAAGATCAAAGGATGCTTTGTTTTTTCATTCATCACAAAGGGAGAATTATTCCTCTTTACCAGAACTGTGGTAGACAAATATATATACAAAAAGGAGGTATCAAAGACTGTCAAAATATGCATCAATCAAACATTTTGTGTAACAGCAACCAAAGCCAGTTTCTGGAAGGTAGAAGACAAAAACAAAAAGAGAGAGAGAACAAATCAGGCAACCAGCTATTTTACCTCCTCCAGATTTCATTGCAGACTTTTGTACATAATAGCATTCTGTTACCTCAAAGTGATTACTTTGGAAAGTCAGTAAGGTGTAAACTCAGAAGGACGACGTAGCCCAAATGTAAATGGAAACATGAAAATAAAGTGTTTAACTGGCCTCCTTGGAGAAAGGAGCTATGCTGCTGGTTGAGCAGGTCATTTCTGTCATCATCTTACGTGACTGAATAACTGGGATCTACAACAAACTGTTAGTACAGCAATTTGCAAATGAATGTTATGGTTCTGAAGATTCAAAGTATCCTCATTTTTAATTTTTTAATCCTATTAAACTTAATTGTATTCAATAATGATCGTATTCATTGAGGTATAGATTTTTAAGCATCTTAATCTTTAAGCACCTTGTAGCCCACTCTGGCTTTTACACTTGGGAATTTATTGAGAATATAACGTGCTATATGAAAGTTCTCTACACTCATAAACAGTAATGAAATACGAACATTGATCTCCCATATAGGAATTACTTATGTTGGCATATCAGTAGGATCAAGGTTTTGGAAAGCTGGAGTCGGACTAACTTGTGCATCCTTCCTGTCCTTTGAGGCTGCGTTTAGGTGCTCTGGTTAGGCTGTGCGCTCGCGTGGGTACTCCACATTGTGTGCGTTTTCAAGGCTTGCATCTGTTTTCAACTGTTTAAAACAGCACCTGGATATACGAAGATTTGCATGTAGCTGTGAAAGTATGCCAGTGTATTCCATAAAAGAGAAATGTGACAGTACAGGAAAGGTCTTCCTGTTTCTTTGAGTCCACTCTCTTGTTGACACAGACAGCCGAGTTTTACAATTTTATTTAAAAGCTCATAGGTCTTCATCTTAAAAATAGAGCACCTGTCTCAGTTACTTTACTAAAAACTGTTTAATTACACCACTTTTATGATTGTTAGAAAACTTCTCCTGATTATAACCCTATATTTATTCACAGGTATTGTATGCTTATTTATTAATTGTACCAATATTGTCCCTTATGACTCTCCTTTATGGTGAGCAGTTTATGCTCTTTGTCTTCAGTGTTTATTTTCATCCCTCTTAAACTTTGTTTTGCCAAGCTAAACTGACTTTGCTTCTCTGAGAAGATATGAGGAGTGAGTGGATAGCCTAGTAGCAATTTTCTGCTCATATTGCTGTTTCAATTCCCTTTTCTGAATGTGAGTGACCACAAGTGTGTATGGTACGAGGAGGGATTTTACTGCTCTATCTAAGGACACTGCTGTCATCCTATTTCACATACATTCCAAGACCGTGGCAGCATCCTGCTGATGACTCATTCTGGACTGTTATCTTTGGCGTACAACACCACGATTTTATTTCTTTTTAACCAATTCCTACTATTAAACCACTGGTTGTACAGTGAAATCCTAAGCGTGCAACCATACACAGTTGCTTCTGTTACTGGTCCTCTGGATCATACAGTTCTTCCCTCGTACTATTAATGCCTCTTAAATTATTTTAAGTGGCACTTTCACTAAAATATTCCTACATTTTCAACAAAGATAACTGAAAATTTTCTAGGAAAAAAATCTGCCATTAAACTGATTAGGGTACTCTGCTTCTACTGATACTCTCCGTCCAACTCGGTAATGCTCTTTCTAGCAAAAGCACAAAAAGCAAGCCACTCAGGCACATGGGTACACCTCTGTTGTGTTTTGACCTACACTTAAATACCCTCTTCTCTTTTTAGCATTATTATATTCTCCTTTCTTACACCTGCCTTACGTGGCAGTTCCCAATTTATCCTGAACTGTTCTGAATTTCAGCCACAGTTTCCCTTGCTGGTCAGTTCCCTTTATTTTTGCAGTTTTACTATTTACTCTTGACATATCTTAACTGATGTATGACATCTTGCCCACTAAGCTGCTGCTCTTTGCTTTTATTTTTCCGGTTATGATTGCTCTTCCACCACATCCTTTTTATTCATGTAATGATTTGGATGGACAAACCCGTGACTTTAGTTCCTTCACCTTGCTGGTCAAGACCTCTTGCACTTCTGTACAAATGTTTCAGTTACTCCTCTCTGACTTCTCCCTGTCAAGTTAATTTAAGAGGCACATTTTCACTTCTGAAATCTCCTTTCTCACCTTGCTTTTTCTAACAGAGTCACTGGAGGTGAATTGTTTGAAGATATAGTTGCAAGAGAATATTATAGTGAAGCAGATGCCAGGTAAGTAATTTGTTTTTCTAATGTTGCCTTTAATAATTCTAGGATAGTTACTTAAATATCTCATGGTGTTTGGCATCAGTTTCACTAGCACTGTCTGTGAGACTCTAGGATTTCTGCTAGAGTTCTCTTAGACTTGGAAGGGCACAGTTTGGCATTTTGAGCTCACGACTGTGTGGTGGTGAACTCGTATGAAGTCTTGACATCTGTGGGTCTGAAAAGGCTGAAATTGGATCTCAGTTTGTTAAAATCTTTGTAAACTGGTGAAGGTGTTAAAACCTTACCCAGTTTTCTCCTCTGCAAACTGGACATAACATTTCAGCTATCTCATCTAGGGATTCTTCCATTTGCTGATCAAAGCTTGAAATATATGATGGTCTGTAAAGACTTTTACATTAAATATAATTTTTGTTCTCAGTCCAGAAGTACTAATTTCCTTTCATATTTAAACATTTTGTTGTGTTTCATCAATAAGCAATTATACTGTGCATCTCATAGTCTGAGCTCAAATTTGAAATCTCTAGCAATTTTCTGCAAGTGCTTGTTGAAAAACTTGAAGAATAAGTTGACGATTATCATAATTTGCATGCTGACATAAAGTATCAGGGCCATTTTCCCATCTCAGAATCTGTTTGCCCTCATATAATAATAAATCTTAAATATTCTCATATAATTATGAATCTTAAACATTGTGGTCAATTACTTTAAGGAAAATATGTTCTACCACTACACTCTTTACAGAAAATTTAACTCAAATTTAAAGAATCCTCATATTTTTGTGTGTTCATAGTCAGACACCACCCTTGGTCCATATTTAGTCCATATAATTTTCAGTTATTCCTTTACATTTGGAATTAATTGGCAGATGATTGGAAAGCATTAAGTGTCCCTAACAACAGTGGTAGGATAATAATGAACAAACAAGAAGTTACTCTCAGTATTAGAAAGCCTGCACTGTTTACTGCTCTTACTAATTTCTGTAGGAATGGTGGAAACATCATTACTTTAAGCATTTAAATGTGGAACAACACGCAGCAAAACACACTGTAGAAGAGAAAAAAACATTAGGAATTTAGGTGGGGTGGAAGGAGAGGGGCTACGTTTAAAAAATTTTTTAATGTTTTTTTGCCTGCTGTGTGATTCAAGCAAAATTTCTAATATTGATGCCAAAGGCCAGCATATGGTGTCATTGTGTGTTTTTAAGATACGTGTGATTTAAAAGGAAAAATTGCAATGATCTCTTTTCTGTTCTAGAATTATGACGTATTGGAAGGGGCTGTGCATATATATATATATAGGATATATATATGCATTTTATATATTCAGTATAAACTTGACCAAATAAGTGAAGTACCTAGTTATCAGGCATCTCTGTGTTTTTATATATTTTTATATATATATTCGTGTGTGCGTGTGTGTATATATATATCTATATATATAGTGCGTAAGTGTGTGTGTATCCCTATAGAAGTAGTTAATGGACTTTATAGATGCATATCCTAGGACTGTTAATACTGGTCTGCTCCTGCAAGCCCTTGCTCACGCAAGTAGTCTTTACTCACACAAGCAGTCCAGTTCAGTGAGTTGTGAACTACTCGCATAAGAAAGGGTTTTCAGGCTTGGGCTCCAGTTACTGATTTAAGACCATTCCTTCTGAATTCCACAGTCAAAACGTTTTGGATGAGCAGTATCAAATCCTTGGCCCTTGACTACTACGTATTACTTACAGTCACTGACTTCTGCCACAAGGCTATCTTTAAAAAAAAATTATAAACTCTTGTGGTGCTGAAAAACACCTGAAAAAGTTCCAGTGTTCTAAAAGATGAATAGTTGTACTTTTTGGCATCGTAGGCTGGCCAAAACTTGCAAACCTGGGCATGGAAAAATAGGTGCTAATTAAATTATTTGAAGCACCAAAGTAAAACGTTTGTCTACATTTTTAATGTGGATTTCCATTTCACGAGTGACTCCTAACTAAACTAGTTCTTGATGATATTTTAAATGAAAATGCATGCCACCTTTTTGAATGACTTGGCTTTATTCTACTAGTAGTTTTTAAGAAACCATTAGGTTCAAAATGAGAAATGTTTTGCTTTTCCTTAGCTTTTGACTTTTTTTTGTTTCATTTGTTTTCTGTATATCATTTCATTTCTGAGCATTTTCTTGTTTCAGCGCTCGTTGTAACGTTAACTTCACTGTAAAAATTTTAAAAAACCAAACCATATCTCTAATTTTTTTTATTGCCTCCACTTTATTTTTCCTATAGCAGTTTTTGGAAACTGGAAAAAGTTTCCATACTGCTGAATGAAAATACAATCTAATGGTTCTGTCTCATAGTTGTTATATGTTCCATGTTAAATGTCTTTCTTGATTTTTGTTTTTGGTGGGGTTTTTTTTTTGTTTGTTTGGGGGTTTTTTTTTGTTGTTTTTTTGGTTTTTGTTTTGCTTTGGGTTTTGGATGTGTTAGAGCTGGAAATATCTCTATATTCAGCATTGTTTTGTTCCAGTTCAATGTGCAATCAAGACTTGTCAGGAGGTGTAAAATTGTTTTTGTTCTTTATATTTTTTTTAAGTTTTATTTTATTTTGTATTTAATGTGATTATGTGCCTTTAAAATGTTCTCCCTTCCATTCTGCCCTTGTATCTTTGCAGTCATTGTATACAGCAGATTCTAGAAAGTGTTAATCATTGTCATCTAAATGGCATAGTTCACAGAGACCTGAAGGTCAGTATCTGGTGCCCATCAATTGGATATAAGAGTTTTGGGTTTTTTTTTCCGCTGGGCAGGGGCAGAGGGTGGGTTGTCTGCGATGTTCCCTTGCCTATCCTACTCACCCTCAAAACAACTAGACGAACGAATAATGCATGACGCCTCTTTCCAGTTTGCAAGTCTACAGGCCTAATATACATCATGGCAAAAGGGGGAATGGTTGCCAAAAAAACTGTCTCCTTCCAAGGCGCTGGATTTTACCCCGTGCTGTCGAACGTGTCTGGTATTCTATTAAAGCTGTCCATGTATCGCTGTGCACGCACATGGAGGTGAACTTTGGCTGTGATGTATGTCAGCTTGCAGATTTAAACGCCACTTCTGTTCTGAGACCCTGGGTTGCAGTAGCAGAACAACCGGTCGCACACTGCTGCATTAGAGTATGACGAACCCTCAGGCAAGTGATGCTAATTGCCAACTAAATTGGACCGCGAGAAGTTAATAATTTACCTAAAACACCTGGCTCAGAGTGGGGGTTTTTTTCTGTTACCTCCATGGCCGCTACAATTTCAAACGCCTCTGAGCGCGCTCTCGGTAAGGAAAGGAGGAGAAAGTGCAGAGGATGCCAAATACTTAATGCGACCTCGTCAACGAATTATTGCCAAAATTCGTACGCTTTTCCGACCATGTTCCTGTTTCAAATTGTCACTAAAAAAAAATAAAATTAAAAAAAAAAAAAAAACCAAAAACCTCAATTGAACATCCCCCCCCCCAAAAAACAAGCAGCCGACCCGAAGCACGTCTCCGAGGCTGGCCCCTTGCCGCCGCCACCGTGCGGGGTCCCGCCGCGGCGCTGCCTGAGGCCGTCGTGCTCGGAGCGGCGCGGGGCGGCGCGGAGCGGAGCGGGACGGAGCGGAGCTGGGAACGCGGCGCCCGCCCG
>JANZLO010000007.1:9401979-9423854 GCA_026937515.1 Polyboroides typus | reverse complement strand
CCCGGGGCTGGGGGGGGGGGGCCACAACCAAAACCAAACAACCAAAAAACCCAGCAGCAGAAAACACAAAACTGCTATTTTGAATGGAATCATGTGTTGCAAAGTGGTACGCGCTTGGTAGGTTAGTGCTTGTGTTTCAACCAGGAGGGCGAGGCATTTCACTGCTTTTGGCTTGCTGAAGGTCACAACCAAATAGGATCATCCATTGCTTTGAGAGGTTTCTATAAGAAGTGCATTCCAGGAAGTAATTACTGTAACTTCTGTCTCTCTGATAGGAAACCTTCAAGAACTATGTGACTGTATGTTGAAATTAGTGTAGTTAAATGACAAGCACTGTGGCGCTGCTTAGATCGGTGTTGATGAACCTAGGGAAGAGTCCTCAGCTATTCAGTCAGTGTTTGATAGACTGCAGTTGAAGTTGTTACCGATAATTTAAGTGGATATAAAGATTATGTTTTATTCTGAGAGACCTTAATCTCAATTTTAAAAAACTGTGGAAGTAGAAGATTCATCAAGTAACTATTAATGAAAGGTTTTTAATAGTGTCTTTTCTATGACATAGCAACAAAGGGATGAGTGGGAGAATGGTGTTTGTAAATGGCTGAAGAAATGTTCCTTTACAGTTTGGTGAGAGGGAAAAAACCACCTTTAGACTAAAGAGTTTGTCAGGGTCAGTTGTGGTGTTAATTACTGGAAGTATCACAGTGGTTGAGGTCTTAATTAGCTCAAGCATATTTTGCTGGATACTTGACAGTTGTATTAAAGATAGCCTTTGCTGAAAGTAGCTTATGATCTTAATTGTTTCCAAGCTCAGTACCTGCATGGGATTAACTGTAATCACATAAATAGTCCCTTGGAAACCTATATCATTGCTGCTGGGTTTAAAATGAAGTATGCGGTTAAGAGTTTGCAGGATTGGGTCCCCAGTGCCAGACTGGATATAATGAATTCGCTTGTGATAGATCACTACAAAAATTGCTTCCGGAAGGGTCACAGTCATACCCTTGAAAGTGAGGTTTTGTTGTTATGTAAATATAGAACAAAACCTTCTTTAAAAATAATGGAGATAGAAGAGAAAGAAATGGGAAGAAAATACTATAGAGATTGCGAAATAATCTGTTGAATTCTGTAGTATTTTGTAAGGTTTTTTTGATTTGTTTTTTTAAAGTTAAGGGTCAGAGAATAAAGTTATCTTTGGACAATTTGCATTTGATGTATTTGCTAAATCAAGTTAAAAGGATACATTATGAACAGTAGAATGAACACCACTGTTATGTTCAAATCCTTTACTTTTAATTGTGTGAGTGTGCTGTAGCATTTGATTTCAGATGTGACCAATGTACCTTAAAAAAAAAAAAGCAAAGTAGGAACTTTTGCAGGCTTACATTGTTATTTGTAATAGGTTATCTGCAAGCACAAACGTGGGCGTGCTGGTTTTGCTGAAACATTTGCAATGTAAATACACCTGCCCTCTAAATACAAATACAATAGTATGTCTGTTATTGTTGAGCTGTCATGCAAAACATTGATGTTTGACAGTTATAGATGCCTAATCCTGCAAACTGCATAGGTTAGACTAGTAATCAAAGAATATGTGTCTTTGGGGGTTTTTCTGCAGCATTTTTCCAGTAGTGAGCTCTTGGGAGTCTCTGCATTGTCCTATCATGCAAACAGGTGTCGCAGTTCCATCTGACCATTCTGGCCGACCTCCTTGTCTAGTAGATCTGCACGCTGTCCTTTCCTTAGTCTTGCTGTCATGGGATCATGAAGGCTGTTTACAGGCCTAGTGGTTCTGTCCAAGTAGGAATGGAAAGTGCAATTTTTGCATTGTCATGGAGAAAATGCACGGGTTTTTTTCTCTTTTTCACTCCTCTAAGTATTTGTTCTTTTCCAGACTACCATAACTAAAAAAAAAGAGAAAACCTGTCTAAAATATATTTACTTATCTTTTCATCTCAATTTTTTTCTCTCTCTGAATAAAGCCTGAGAACTTACTTTTAGCTAGCAAATCCAAGGGAGCAGCAGTAAAACTGGCGGACTTTGGATTGGCTATAGAAGTCCAAGGAGAACAACAGGCTTGGTTTGGTAAGTAATTTTTTTTTTTCTTCTCGCCATTTATTCAGTGTAGCCATTAAGCCTCCCAACCCCCCCAGCTCTCACCCTAGTGTAAAATATGCACCTCTGTGACTACTTGATACATAGCTTTAAGGGATATTTTGTTCATAGTTCAGTCTCTACATCTGACTACACTTTAGACCTTTTTCTCCAGGAAGAATGTTACCTGTATGTCTCACCGAATTAAACAGAGCTTGGCAGCAGACCTTATTTGTTTAGAAAAGAAAAACAACCAAGAAAAAAACCCCAAACAAAAATCCCTCAACACTTCAAAAATGACCTGTGGCTACATTTCCAAACCTCAGAGCTCGCTTAGACAAGAAGTGGCTCTGCCCCGTAGCCTCTTCTTCACCAGCAAAGGTAAATCACCTTACCAAACGACGTAAAATAAATTGGAAAAGGTCTCTTCTGTTGGCACAACTGTATTCCTACTAAGGATTTGCCAGCACAGCAGTACTGATACAGCGTAGGATGGAGGGACAGGGTTTTTAAATTCATGCTTCTAGTAAATACAGCTTTACAAATGTCCCTTTTGCATGTAGTCTAAGTGCCATTGACTTTCTTGACCCTGAAACTTAGGTTTCCTGATTCCTGGCTTGTTCTAGCTTTTGTCAGCCTGTAAGTTTGACTGAGAGGTAGGTGCACACAAGCCCCTTCTCCCCCGCTCTCCCTTGTGTATCTACAGGAGGGAAATATGGGTGTAGAGCCTGAGAGGGAGATGGGTAGTTTCCAGTCAGATGCTCGGGTGACTGAAGAGTAAAACTGTAGTTTAATACTGCTGAGTGTACCTGCCCACTTATTGAAACATTTTGACTGAACAGTTGTTTGTCAACTGGAAATACCAGAAAATTTTATTCTGCAGCGCTTTAGAATGTGACTTGAACAAAAAAAAAGGGGGATTGAGTACCCGAGACTGTAGACAGCTGTCCACATCTAGATGTTCCTGTGACAGTACAAGTTATCTGTCCCAGCTGTTTATATTGCAGTCCTAGAGGTGACTGCCCCTTCACATCTGCACGTAAAACTGTTCATAAAACTGTTCTTTGACCCACTGAGGTCAAAATAAGCTGGCTTATTAAAAATGTACAATCATTAATGTATAAGCAACTCGCATAGTAGATCACGGAGAGCATAAACCCAGGAAGGTAAAGGGTGGTTAAAAGCATTTGGTACCTTGCACAATAGTCTGGAAAGAGTTGACTATCCACAGCTTACAAACATCTCCTGAAGTTGGAACTGGAGTTTTTCAGCCACTTCAGTGATTTTGAAAACACTACCTTCGTCTGGAAGGGATCAAGAGTATGCTTGCTTGATGTTGAAGGTGATAAAAGATGTATGGGAATGTGGAAGCAAAGGCCGTGTGTGCGTGTGACCACCAGAAGAGAGCACATTCTGTGCCTCAGACCTGCTCTTGAAATGTTGGAAAGGGAGGGTGTCTGCCCTCCTGAAGGTGGCAACTGACAGGGTAAACCAGGTCTCCAGAATCGATACCTGGAATATGTCTTACGTGCCCTGTACAATGCTCCACTTCAGGTTATGAGAAGAGGATAGGGGGTAGTGAGTTAAATGTTATGCACTTCTCTCCAGTTCCACTAAAATATTCCTTTTTTTGTTGTTGTTGTTAATTTACAAAAAAATTGCTAATTGCAGGTTGGTTGTTACAGTTAACAGATGCCCAAAGGAAAATGGTGTGAAAGATTTAATACTGGTCATTTTAAATAATAGGACATGTACAAACATGATACATCTACCTTACACACCACCCTCTTTGAACAGATGTGAAGCACAGGACAAAATTTAGTGTAAATCCCAGGAGGTAAAAATATAGAATAAAATATTTATAGCAGCTACCTATTCTCACAGCAGCTAGAAAGTGCACTTTAGAATTGAACAGAATGACTGTGAGCTTGCTGTCAAAGCTTAGAATAGAAGCACAAAGGATTTTGTGCGGGCAGTGGGGCTCAGAGATTGCGTGTTTGAAATCTAGGATGTAACTATGTGTGGATGCACAGGCAGTACCGTTGGACATATGTTGGTAGCTTTATAAGCTAGCCTGTTGTTTTAAATCCCAGCTTTTATATAAATGGATTTCAGTAATCCACAAAAGACAGAGGAGATTACTCTTGCAAATTAACAAATAGATCAGTACAAAAGAAGTGGAACAGAAATAAGACAAAACACAAGTGATTTGTTACAATGACAAAAACACCAGGTAAACAGCAGGAAACAAGAAAAAATTTTTTCTCAAGAAAAAATCAGCAGAATGAACTTGACTTCAGGGATATTATCTGTAAGTGATACATCTGTATGGTTGCAGATGATGCACAGGAGGTTGCAATTCCCTGTAAAATCTTGCACTTTATTTTTTTGTCATTTGGTTCTTGTGAATTGCTTGGTTTAGACTTGTAGCATCATGAGGACTGCCATGCTGAACTTGGTAGAAAGGATATTGAACAGAATGTCTTCAAAATATGTATGTAAGGAAGAAGAAAGCTGGCAGTGAGGTAATAGAAAGTAGTCTAACGTGGCTCTTTTTTTAAATTTGTGGTATTCGGTAAGACTAGCGGGTTGTGTACCTTTGCTGGAACTTCCTCTGCAAGACCTTTTTGTAATGGTCTGAGTGCCTTTCTTCATCTTTATGACCGCTTTAACAAGGCAAAACATGAACTCTGATATGCTCGAGATTTTGAACTTTTTCTTGCATCCTTCCAGAAGACTTTTCTGCTTTCCACTGGGTTCTGCAGCACTTAGTGACTCATGGAGTGCTCTGATTCTAATTATAGCTCTGCATGAGTGTGGTTTTCTTTTTTTTTTTTTTTTTTGTCTTCTTATTTTTCTTTTTTTGGGGTGTAGTCCTCTGGTGCGATGGTCACTTTTCTGCTTAAACCATGGCTATGCCTCAGCGGGAAACTGGCTGGAGCTCTGTGTGTTTGGATACAACGGAATACTTTCCTGGTTTGGATGTTTGTAGAACGAACCTGTTCCTTGCCTGTTTGTAGAAAGTGTTACAGGGTTTAGTTGAAACACCCCACCCTGCTAGCAGGTGTTTAATGTACTGGGAAAGTGTCAGGCGGGCTCCACTGACTCACCCAGGCAGGTGGCTCATTGCCCAAGTCAGTGGAAGTATTGCAGTTAACTCACTGGTAGCTAGATTTAGTCCTAGTTGCTTCTCATCTTAAATTAAGTCCAGCCCTGCAACTAGGACTAAAATATGCACCACTTAAGTCATTTGAGTAGCTTCACTGAATTAGTTTGCTAGTTGCATTAAATTTAGGTTGTATACAGTCAGTCTTTTGGATCCAGCTGTGCAGGAAGAGAAGGCTACTGCCTTACACTTACTCTCTTGCCCCTTGCTGCCACCTTCTCCATATCTTCTCACCAGACAGCTTATTTGAATTTTTATTCTTGAGTCAAAGGGAGGTATGTTAGCAAAGATGTACAACTTACACTGTTTAAACTAACATGGTTTGTTGTCCCATTTACTTTGGAATCCTTGCATGAGAAGGCTGTAAGTCTAGCAGAGGGTTGATGAGAGCATAGGGCAGATTGTAGAGCAGTAATCTGTTCTGCTGTGTGTTTAAGATGCATCTCTTTGCATTAATTTAAGTTTATGTTATGGGATTATAGTTAACCTTCAATCCAGAGACGTGCTCACCATTTATGAAGTTAAGTATATGTGTAATCTTTGCATAAGAGGGTTTTGAGACTGTAAGCTATTTAGGCTGAGTAACATGCCATCTCATGTACCCATGCACCACTGAACTCAAAGCATGGCATTTGTCTTGGGCCTCTGGATACTTATTTAAATCATATGATGATAGGAGCACAAGGTGATGCAGTCTTTTCTAGACACTGTACAGTCACAAACAGTTCCTAGCTTTGCGAGTTGTCTTAGCTAAAGTAAATACTAGTATTAGCAATAGTTTTCTGAAAAGTACACACTTGTATGGGGATCCCTTTGACCAGTTACAGGATTACCTGATAAATAACAGTTAACAATTTCAGTATGTTTTTTCTTTTTCACTGAAATCGTGACTGTGTACTCAGCTATGTTTGCTGCTTTAAACGACTTCAGAACATGTACTAAAACCATACCAGTTATTTCTGTTCAGACCCATTCTGTATCTTCATCACGAGATAGTTAGCTAAGTACTATATTTATTTTTGCTTTAAAGTTTATTTTCAAGTGATGTGTAGTAATGTTTATGGAGCTATAGTAAGTTTGAAAGTCGAGACAACTTTATTTGCCCTTAAAAATGAACAAAAATATTAATGTAGAGCACTACAGCCAAGAAGAGATACAAAACGTCACTCTATTTAAAGCTACTTGGAATGTATATTTTTCAGCTTCTCAAAGGAGTTTAAGATGTGTTTCCCGTATGATAGTACTCTAACAATTCATAGATCTCATATCATGAGACTGTAAAAACCAAGCTTATTTTTCATAAAAATATTCTAGCTATGTTCTCAGTAGAACATACAGAATGTGTTCCTTCATTTCCTCCTCCATTCCAAAATGATCGTCAGCTGCAGGGTGAAGGCTTCCTTTTTCTGTAGCTGTACCCTTTATACATTATCACCATCTCTCATAAGTTTTGTGGGATCCGGTGTGGTGTGTCAGAAATGACATGTGGTCCTTCATGAAAGCCACCAAATTCTTGCCTTTCAAGAATTCCCAAGCATTTATTTTAGGCAAAGATGCTTGAAAGAACAGACATACTAACTGAAACGGTACAGAATGTTATTGGTCATTAAATTTTTATCATTTACAGCGTCCTAAGAAAAGTCTACATTTATACCTAACGTTTTGCATTTCTCTTAAGAGAAAGCAGCACTGCTGGTAATGAATAAAGAATGAAGAACATATAAATTTTAAAGACTAGACTACTTCAGAGATGCTTCTTGTAAACTTTTGTAAGGAGGTTTCCAGAAGTAAAATGACTTAACGGAAATTAGTTTTGCAGTGGAAAGATTGTATTAGAAGGGGCTGTGCTAAATAAAAACAGCAAAGGCTGTAAGAAGGCTGAGCCCTAAGTTGGTGGTCTTCATACTAAGTAAAAGCCAGTTGTGGGCTTGTGAAAGCTAATCCTGAACATCTCTGAGCATTTCCTTTGCCACCATCTGGCATTGGCTGAATTGAGATTCCACTTCTGTGTGAAGAAATTGGAACAGTGTTTTTACTTTCTTTTTTTCTTGTAAATGAGAGATCTCTCTATATGTGAGCTTTTCTTAAATCTAGCCGTACTAGATGTTGTTTACGCAGAAATCTGTCCTCCCATAAGATGGTATAGGGCTTTTTAAATGCTCTTTATAGTTACGATACTGTAGCTTAGCTGCCCCTCTGTTCTGTTAATTAGTTCCCCATAAATGTCAGCGGAAGTACTCTGTGGTAACAGTCTTCACAGCTGACGGACTCCCAGAAATCCCATGCAAGTCATGTTTACAGTCTTAATTTTCATAGTTTGGGGCTATTTTAAACTAGCCTAAATTAGGCTAATTATTAAAAAAAACCAAACAGTAACAGTCTTTGGCTTGCATGGTGTGAATTTTCTGTCTTTCAATTAATATCTCCAAGGGAATCACTCAGATAATGTTCCCCACACTCCCCCTACTCTGCAAACTTTTTTGACCTTGACCCTGAGCCAAATGTATTTGCACCTCACTACTGGATATCTCGCTACAGCTCACAGCAGTGCAGCAGTCATGAAAGAAATTTTGTCAGCTATCTTGTAATCTTTTTGGAAACCTTCCCCTGTTGCACTGTCACCAGATTCTTGACACCACTGTTGCATCTGGAGTGCTAGTGTAGTTGGGTAACCAGCTGGCTTATTGCTGTCCCCTCGCCTCTACCAGACGTGGTAGCAGAAAAGGATGTGCCAAGTCTGCATAAGCGTTCCCATTATTGTTGCTTCTAGGTGATTTGTCTTAAAAAGAAAAGTTCAAAATGAAGCTGTTAGTGGTCAATGGCTTGGGAAATAATGTCCTGTGTCTTGCGGACTGAGATGAGAATCACTGGATTTTTGCGTAGCATGTACAGCTTTTGAGAATAGTTGCCTTGCCTTTTGACAGGCTTTGCTGGTACTCCGGGATACCTTTCTCCAGAGGTGTTACGAAAAGATCCTTATGGAAAACCTGTGGATATGTGGGCATGTGGTAAGAAATTATTCTGAAAGACGATGTTCAGTCCACTGTAAGGTATTTTGAGGGAGAGAGATGATGTCCAGAATACATTATATTCTGCATCAGATAATATGTATTTAGTAAAATTCAATATTAATTTTTAGAAGAGGTCATCGGATTTTTTTTGTTATTCTACTAGCTTCATTTTATGGTTTTTTTTAAATCATTTGTGATATCATGGCATTCTTGGCTATGTCTACACAACACACATTCACAAAGTATTAAAAAAATAGCTGCAGGCACATGATGCCTGACTAGTTAGAAAACATAACAATTCATACTGTGAGCTGGGCCTTAGTTTTGGTTCACAAGCAGCCTGAAACCTGATCTGACCAATACACTAGAACTGCAGTTTTAAACTGTGAAACTAAAGTGTTTTGTGAACTGGAGTATAGGGCAATTGTTTTATTATTTTATCATCCAGTTCTTGAAACAGTGTAGTTTCAGGTGCTGGCAAGAGGCAGCTACCTAGCTGAGAACAATTGGTGGTTTCCTTATTTTACTTCTACCCACGCTTATTTAGTTGTATTTATGAAAGCACTTTTCTTTAGTCATAGTGAATCATCTCTGTAAGACTAGCAGATGGACTTTTTATTTTCCTGTTGACCATATATTTATACAGATAAATCGAGTTGCCCATATTTTATTTGCTTGAGATTAGTTAAAACACAATCTTACAGACACCAGTACAAGCCATGATAAAACCAGAGGTAAAAAAAATGGATTTTCCGAGAACATCCATGATCACTGAAAATTTTTTCTCCAGCTAGCTAGACATTTTCAGTGTTCCTGATCTGATGTTGTGTCAGATACTCATTATTGCCCATGCTCTGCATAGAAGGTTATCTTGTGAACCCTACATTTGCTATTTTCTCCGGTATGAATAGAAAGTATTTTTCAGTAGCTGGCATAATACTATTAAGCGATTTGTTTTACGTGGTTGTCAGGTGCAAAATGAATTTCTGGGGTTTGTTTCTTGAAATCACTTAATACTACTGTGAATTTTCTGCAGGTGTCATTCTGTATATCCTCCTGGTGGGATATCCTCCTTTCTGGGATGAAGACCAGCACAGGCTTTACCAGCAGATCAAGGCTGGTGCTTATGATGTATGTACCATACTCTGTCTATTCAATTATTTATAATTGTACCTCTAAACAGGAGTTTTCTGGAGTGAAAAGTGAAATTAGAGGTTTTATTTTTTTTTATTGGTTAAGAGCCACTCAATGCCGTAAATGTTGCCTTAGTAACATGAACCTTATTGGGATGGGAACATCCTATGATAATTTTAATCTAATTTCCCTATGGCTCCAAGCTTTCGTTGTCTGGTCCTTGTATAAATCATGCAAGCTTATGTTACCCTGACAAGCCTTTTCAGACCTCTGTGAACTCCCAAGGGCCTGTGTTTTTCCTTGGGGTTTATCACTTCAACCAATCAGTTATTCTAAATTGTTCTTAAGAAGTCTTAAGCTTCCTAAATATACACCTTAATGCTGTTGTATTGCCTGCTTTTGGAAATACAAGCTGCTATACAGCATTTCAAAAGGAATATTTTCATTAACTGTGTGTATTCCAACAAAAAGCATTACAACTGTTGGTAAGTAAGAACTGATGATTTGGTGACATTATGAATTTTGCAACATCGTCCATTTATATTATATTAAACAGACAGAAGGCTGTTGGTCCTCAGGTTTAAGTAATTTGTAAGTGATGAAGAGGAAAAGACAGAACCTTATAATTTTTAAGCTCTTACTTGAATCCAGTCCTGGACGGCAATGACTGAAAAGGGATTTGTTATGCTATGGCCTTTTAATGAAAATAAACTTACGGTCTGTCAAGTCTTCTTCCTAGTGAACAAGTAATCATACAGTAACAAATAGGGTGACATTGGGGAATTACGATTTCAGCCGAGAGGGCAAGAATAGAGGAAGTGCAGAGACTGAACTATGCATCTGCATTGTACATACTTGTGATGTACTGTATTTAGATAATACCAGATTCCTATTGTCTAAGAATAAGTATTTTTAATAGTGGAAAACACAAAACCCTCAAGGTTAAGGTCTGTTCACAAGAGCAGTTTAAGACATGGCATTTTTTCATTCCATTTGCATTTCAGCAGATGCTTTGAGTGCATGTATAAATATTTTGCTGAGCAGGGAGGTGTTAAACTCATAACTAGTTACATTTGTATACCATAACTGTACAGTTAGCATTAAGATTTACATTGAAAGAAAGCAAACAAGGAGTTTGAATAATAATGCTTAATATTTTTGTCTTTACTAAAAGAGAAACTAGGACTGTATGAAGTGCTGTAAGACCATATGCCTCTCAGATGACTGGAATTTGTTCTTCTGTCTGCCATTGTTATTTTATGCTAAGAATTTCAATTGGCATCATGTTACTGTAAATATAGAAATGCTTTGAATTTGAACCAAATAAAAAAAAGGTCAAAATAGTAAAGGAGAAAACCTTTATTTATAAAAAGGAGTAATTCAAACTTTTATAATTGTGGAATACTGCGTTTTTCCCCTTAAAGCTGGTTACTTGTGCTAGTAATTAATGTTACAGAAATAGTGTCAATAAAAATCCTTAGGTAAAATCGTGTAAAGTTTGTACAAGATAATATAGACATACATATTTTTTTTCTTAAGTTTCCCTCACCAGAATGGGATACAGTGACTCCTGAAGCAAAAGACCTTATCAATAAAATGCTTACCATCAACCCAGCAAAACGTATCACAGCATCAGAAGCACTAAAGCATCCATGGATCTGTGTAAGTAATTTCCACCGATTTAACAGGATAATTTGTCGGACAAATCAGCTTATGGTTTACTTCAGCATGTAGCGAAGGTGTTCAGAGAGTAATTTTTGTCCTTATTCATGCAGCTGTATAACTAGGGGAGGGTAAAATTGTAATTATACAGATACAGGCAGTAGTGTCGTATATTGAGGTCTCAGCCTGAGGTAAGATTTTCGCAGAAATGAACTCCTTTGCTTTGACTTGGTGGTGCAGAAGTTCACTGCCAAAATCAGAGCATTATTTTAAATTCTTAGAGAAAAAAACATACAAGAAAGTAACTTTGAGTTAGATAATGCTTTACATCTTCATTTCCCTATAACCATTATGATAAGCATGAACTGTAAAGGCAGGAAATTAAGGGACTTTTTAAAAGTCAATTTGCAGGTAGCAGAGGCTGCCTGTCCGTTACTGGATGCAGGACTGCTTTCTAATTCTCAGTACATTCTACACTTTGACTTTGCAGGTAGTCTGGGCTGGTGCTTTGAAAGTCACAGTGAGGCATCTAGCTGGTTCGCAATTCTTTATTCGTTCCAGTAGGCCACATTTATCTTGCCTTTAAAACTGTGGTACAAATAAAGTTGAGTTACAGGGAAAATGCAGGTACTGCTGAATTTTCTCTGAAATATTTCCTGCTGCTGTACCTCACCTAATGACGCTAATGCTAAAGAAAAGTTTCCTTCTTGTTTTAAAATATATTTTCCAAAATCATAATTCAGTATATTACTTCAATTATGTTTATACTGCATAACCTAAGTTCTAAGATTTTGTGTTTTTCTTAGTCCCTGTTTCTTTCAAGAGGATTTTACACGTGGAGAAGGCCGAGTAAAATGAGACCTTGGTTTTGTTGATTTGGAAATTTCCCAAATGTGTAGTAACCTGCACAAAGAGATAGTCAGACAGGGTAGAAATTAAAGGCCTAAGTTTTGGACCATGTAGGTTGTAATATGTATGTTGTAGAGTAAATAAAATGCTAGATGTCTGTCTGAGTGCGTTAAAATGATTCTTTTCTTCTTCTCTTAGCAACGTTCTACTGTTGCCTCTATGATGCACAGGCAAGAGACTGTAGATTGCTTGAAGAAATTCAATGCAAGAAGAAAACTAAAGGTAAGAATGAAAACTGCAAGGATGAATCGCTAATTTTGGAAAGAATGTTGGCTTGTGTTCCATGTGTAAAACAAATGGTCCCTAAGCAAACTTTTTCTTGAATATTGTGCTTAAATGAACTATTTGATAGACGATTGGCTTTTGGCACGAGGATTTTAAACTTCTCATGAAAGTGAATAGAACATAGCATAATTTTGTTGGATTCAAGATAATAACAATCATCTTCATTTATACACATGAAAAATACTTCATTGAAGTAAAATCCTTAAGGTTATTCTTCTAGATTATCCTTTGTTTTCTCCTGACCAGACAGGATAACTTTGCAGATGTGAACTTTTTTAATTAGCACATTACAAGTAAACTCCTCTTCCTACCTAAAAAAGAATCTAAGCACATTAGTAAAGTCTATTTCATATTCAGCTATGTATTTTGCTGATAATTACCGTGCCTGTGAGTACTCATGGTTTGTGCATTATGTACTCACAATTGGTAAATATTTGAGATTATCAGGATTGCCGATAGGTGTGTGATTAAGATTAAATTACAGTTTATGCACTCATGGCATTACGTATGATAGGTAATGCACAGACAATCCATTCTTTCAGGGTTAATTTAGTACTTGATGTAATTTACGTGTGTGTGTTCCTTTTTGTTGTGTCGTGTTCACATTCAGAATTTTATACAAGTGTGATGCTAATTTGAGAAAATGTATGTGTACACAGGGGGCCATTTTGACAACTATGCTGGCTACCAGAAATTTCTCAGGTATGTTCATTGAGCTCCAGATTAATATGGTCTTTATGTTTTGATGTCTGAGATGACTAAGATCTAATGAGGATTCATTAGTACAGAAAGATCTTTGTTATTCAGGAGCATCTAAGTATGATATATCTTAAGTTGTTTCCCTTGCAGAAGCGAACAAGAGAATTTAAACTATCTGGGCCAAATAGAATCTCTTGTAGGTGACAGTATAATTTTGCAGTAGAATGTGAGTTCTTTCTCTTTCCTTTTTTAGTGTTTATCTGTCAAAAGACAGTGTTTTCCTTTCTGTTTTGGTAGAAGAAAATTGAAAATGATGCATATAGCTCCACATGCATAAGTATCACCAAACAGCAGTTAAAAACTTAGTTATTTTTATCTACATGAAAAGTCATTCCAGGATTCTGTTGCATCCTGTATGAAAAACAAACAAACAAGCAAAACTCCCAAACCTTGTTCATTCCTTATTGCTTTGCTAAGGAGTAAGAAACGTAGTAAAATGAGTCCCTCTTTTCCTTCTCTTCTAATGCCTAGCTTGATATAACAAGAGATGTTCCCTCTTTATGAAATAATTCTGTAGTGGTATCCCTGGAGATTTAGATCTTTTTAATTTTAAAGATCTAAAATTTTAATTTTAGAAATTTTAAAAGCAAAAGCTAAAATAAATTTGCTGTTAGTAGAGTTAGAATTGTCCTCAATAGTAGTATTGTGAAAATTTTGATGCTATGCTGAATTTTTCATTTTGCCATTTGAGATTTCAAGTGAATAGTGAAAAAGTATGCCAAATTTAAAAATCAGTAATTTTACATATCCTCCTACTCTGTGATGTAACTGTTGGAGTGTAACATAAATTAATTTATGGACAAAAACATGATAGTGCTTTGGGCGTGTTTTGAATCATAATAAGCACGGAATCATCCAAAATAAATAACATAATCATGAATGCAAGAACAACTTGTTCAATTTGCATAGTACTTGAAATACAGTTTCTTTCTTAGTTAAGTTCCTATATTTAATACACACCTATAACACAGAAGACTACATTTATGTAAATTACATTCAGTTAATGCTTAATGAATTGCCAGTATCTGCCAATTCATTTTAAAAGTGGGAATGCTGTAGGCTGCATATCTTGTAAAAATGAATTATTATTAACTATGAAACAAATACATCATTTCTCATCACTTTTCATAACTGTCACTGTCCATATATGTAAGGGTCAAGTTCAACTGTAACGAACCAAAAAAAGCTGAAGTAATTTTAAAATGGTATTTCGGCATGAAAAGCAAACAGGGTTTTTGGCTTTGTTTTAGATTTTTTTTCACCTATCATCTCTGTTTTACACCATAATGACCCGTATTTTTCCTTGATGACATTTTACTTTTTTCAAGTTGTTTATTCATTGTATTTCATTGCAAAGCATGCTTTTGAAGGTCATTTGTCCATAACAATGTGGTTATAAAAGTGTTTTATTTTCCTTTTTCTTTCTTCCTTTTATGTGGAATGTATATTTCTTGTGAGGTAAGACCCTCAGCACGTGAAAGGAACATCTTTTCCCTCTTCTAAATCAAAATTGCTGGTTGTTCTAAATCACTTTAATTTCTACATGTTGTCACAACACCATTTCTTTTCAGTCTGCTTTCTGGCCTATTAGCGCTGCCTTAGGTTTTATTTATAGCTATTGCTTGTAGTGGCAAGAAATCTTTCATTGTGGGCTTAACTTAGAATATGCTAATTGCTTTGCTGCTGCAAATTCTTTAAATATTTGATTTGTATGCAGTATCTGTGCTTAAAGAAAGATGCATCAAATTATTACTAAAAATACATTCCAAGCCAAAACCAACAAAGGCAGTTGAGTATGGAATACGTCCTATAACATAAAATAGTGCATAATAATCCATACTAGGTACATTCTGAAGGACACGCTGGCAATGCCTTAAACACAATACTTGTAGTTATCGCTTTTGGTGCCCTCATTTTACTGGCTTTCATTTAATTGTTTACACATAACATGTCATGTCTGTTAAGCATTAAAAGAACTCGGAATTTTTATGCACAAATTTAGCAAAAGGACCTAGTTTCTTATGAACAGCAGCCTATAAGAATTAATTTGTGTTTTCCCATATTTTTGTAAGGGTTAATGGTATAAAACAGGCTTTGAAAGCAATGAACTCCTGGGGTTTTTGGCCTTAGGTTTTAGAAATGGCTCCTCCCCTTTGCTTTCCCTGAATGAATTTCTGAAGTTAATGGAGTGCCCACAATATTTGTGGCAGTGTAAAATCTAAAGCCATGTTGCATCAGGTCCTGTAAGTACACATTGCAACAGGGCGTATCCTGTCTCAAAAATATATGTAAACCAGTTTATTTTCAATATTACTTTACATGTTTCTGCAATGGTCCTGTTGCATAATACAGGCAAATTTTTTTTGTTCATTTTAGTTGGAAATCATGGGCCTTTTGAGAGTTTTAATGGTAATGTTGGCTGATGTCCATAATTAATAAACTGCATTTGGAGGGCTGATATATTAATGAAATTATAAACATTAACCTGGCTTCACTTTCCAGTTTTTTTAATGTAAACAACACAATAATGGACACTACTTATTTCCGTACAGTTGCCGAGGTGATCTTAAGTTTTCTGTACTCTGAACCAGAGCTAAATGAGCACTTAATGCAGATGTAGCCGGAGAATAAGCCACAAATTCAGAAATTAACTTCGAGTTCAAACCACGTACTCAATAACTCAAATATCCTCAGCTAGTTTGAGCAACCTTAGGCTTGCAAGGTCTAATTGTTTTGGGTTTTTTGTTGTTATTGTTGTTTTGTTTTAAAGAGAAGGATGCTGGTAATGATGGGAGCTCCATGTCAGGACTATCTCCCTTTGCTTATGCCAGATTGTTAGCTGCAGCATTTCCCTTGCAAAAAGGCTTCCTCCTTCTAAGCAAAACAGCGTATATAGAACAGCACTTTCTTACAACCTAAGCTGTGATATACTTTCTGA
The DNA here is from genome assembly GCA_026937515.1 of Polyboroides typus. Lineage (NCBI taxonomy): Eukaryota > Metazoa > Chordata > Aves > Accipitriformes > Accipitridae > Polyboroides > Polyboroides typus. The sequence goes on along the minus strand of JANZLO010000007.1, from coordinate 9,407,896 downwards.
TAGGAAGATTGAGTCATAAACAACAATAAAACCAAAAAAATTGCCAGGCTTGTTTTGTAGTTTATTATTCTTCAAGTCTTTGGCAGTGAGTCATGAAGCATTTACGCTTTAGTGAATTGTTTATTTGAATTTGGTAGGTCACTCAGCATGTATTTCTGCTGTAAATGTTTTCAGGTGTGCTCGCTTGCATATTAGCCCTCCAAATTTAGTAATTGGGAATGATTCAGCCCCGTTTTTGGTGCCAGTTTTACGTGGTGGAATTTAAAGCCTAACACATGGATAACATTACGGCAAGTGAAGTTTTGTCCAACAGTCCCCACAGCTTTGAAGAAATTTGATTAGTGTGCAACATGATTCAGGGAATAACAGGTTTTCTTCATTAGAAGTTGAAGCAAAGCCTACCATTTGTTGTTATTAACTCATAGGAAGCACTGCTCCAAAACGCCACTTCACTAGCATTTTGTTCTTCCTCATTTGCAACTTTCCTGACCTTTCACGCAAGGTGACTGGTGCTGTCATGGTGGGAAATCCCCAAAGAACCATTGCTCAGAGGTGCTTTTTTAAAACCCAGTTTACTTTTCATTAGGTGGAATAGATAGTATTGTACCTCACTAGGCTCTTTAGGTCCCTTATTGATCTGATATTGGTTACTTTTATGTCACTGTCATATTAATATCATCATTAAGGTACCAGTGGGCTCTACAAAGACCTGATCAAAGTCCGTGCCATCAGAACAGTACTTTTTCATAGTCGTATCAAACTATCCCCATCAACAATTGTAAACATACTGCAGTAGAAAAAATGAACGTATCCAAAGCTGCTGCTTCTACACTCACCCTGCTTCCATTTCCTCTATGCCACCCAAGGAGGTCTCTCCTTGTATAAGTACAGTTAACCTACAGCTTTAATCAATGGAAAAAGAGATGAATGATAATCTTAAGTGTTTGTAGTTGCTTAAATATCTCGTTTCCTATACTCAGAGCAATAAAAGGAGGAAATAAAAGCTGAAAATGTATCCGCAGCTGGGAAGCAATGGGGGTTTGCTGCGCAGCTGGTTGACCTCAGTGTTAACCACCTGACACTGAAATTATTTGTCTCATTTTACAGCAGCGAAGAGTTTACTGAAAAAGCCGGATGGAGTTAAGGTAGGTTAAACACGTGCTTTAAAATATATTTTATTAGTCACCACCTATCTGTAACTTCCGCCAGTTTTTAGAATTGATCCTTGTTATTTCTTTCCTTTATAGAGTTTGTTAACAAGTGCTTCTTACTGTGTATTTGAAGTGATTAAAGTTAGTAGGTGAAGCTTAAAAAAAATGAAATAAATTTTGAAAAACAAGCATTTTAATAAATGGAAGATAGAAAACTACTGGAGAAAATGTTTTTCTTGCTATTTTACTGAAGGATGATTGTGTAATTAATGACTCAATGTTATTAATTAGCTTATAAATATAAATAATGATTTAGTGGTGGGCACGTTAGCTTTTTAGGTATCAGTGTTTATCTGCAGCTCTATTGCCTCCATGTTTACCCTTGACTTTTCATTAGATTTCATGGAAGACTAAAAGTTTACCGGTAGTCTTGGCTCCACATGAGGTGTATTCTGCCAGATGTACTTGCTATATTTGGCAGAACTTGAGGGGTTTACTAGCTCAACAAATCAGCTCATCCTGACTAATAAACCTTGCTAAGAAGGGAACATTTTGGCAGCTTTCATACATGATTTAGAGCTCCTATTCTCATGTCACCAGATCCTGCAGGAGGAGAGATGCTTCACAAATGAACGTTCTGGATAAATACTTTGAAAAACAGCCAGAAAAAAAAAAAAAGCACTCAGCATTGAAAAATATTTTATTTCTTTTCCCAGAGGACTCCTGAAGACTAAAATAAGTGCTTCAAGCTTTCATTATATGATTCAAAAGATATTCTTCTGTGCTCTGTGTGTTTACTTACAAGTGTGTCTTTGACCTGAATTTTAGTTTTCTATTTAATCTTAACTTTTTACTTTAACAAAACATTGTATACTTAAATACCAGATTCATAGTATATTTGTTCCTGTTATCCCACATATGCACAATTTTCCTATGAAAAAAATCATGAGACTGACTTAAAATGAAGTGAGTACGCTACGATTTCAATGCTTCGTACTGCCAAGTGGTAGATAGCCTAGTTATATGGAGAAGCACACATTCAGTACTATTCTATCATTCCTGTGGAAAACCCTTAACGTATTTCATTGTGGAATACATAAATTTTACATACTCTATCTGACCAGCTTCTCCTTTTTAAATATCATTCCTCCTACAGGTCTACAATGGTATTTGTTATATCTCAATTTTGATTATAATATCGGAAACAATTGTTGCCAAAATTTTGCCTAAATTACACTTGTTGGGATTTGATACTTTGGTTTTTAGCACATTTGATGTGTCTGCTGTTTGTCTGCATGGTCATGTGGAGCAAAGGGAGTAAATTTACATCTGGGGATGTCTGGTTTTGTCATTTCCGTTATTGAGATACTATATACTCCATAGCATTTTTCCACCCCTTCCTACAGCTTAAGCTGTCTTTTTCTTAAAAAAATAAACGAACAAACAAACAAAAAACCAAAACAGAAATATACTGTACTCCATGCATTGATACTTCAAATCCAACCAGTCACATTTTCTTCTTTTCCTTTCTCTCTGACTGGTCAATTCAGAAAAGGAAGTCCAGTTCGAGTGTTCAGATGATGGTGAGGATCTTTATCGACAGATTTTTTTTTTTATTTTTTTTCCTCCTGTGAAACGTTCACACTTAGAAATCAAACAGTTGCATTTAGTTTTGTTAACATACTGTGAGAAGCTGCAAGACTTTAAAGTACAACCTTGTGAATTTTAAGCCTGCAGTTGCTGTATGCCATCCACAGTGAATTGTTCTGCAGTTCTTTCAAGCAAGTTTTTTTGTTGTTTTTTTTTTTAACCTGGGGGCATATGAAAACAAAAAAGTAGATGTAACATTGGCCAATGCAGCTGTTCTTAGTAAACAAAAATAGTAACAAAATAGTAATCTTATAACAGCCTTCTATTAATTTTTAAAACCTCCTTATTTTAAAAACTAATAGTATTAATATCATAAAATGTAACACAAACCACATTGCACAGTGAAATAGTATCGCTTTAATTGAGCCACTGTAGACCAAGATGCCATGCTAAATGCTCAGGAGTAAAAAAAGCAATTTCACAGCCTTTCCATACTACAGTTTCCCAGCTAACTTCCTTCACAGTTCAGGGCTTTGTCACAAGATGTCCCAACTGACAGTCAGTCTCAATAGCTTTTCTTCCTCCTCAACCTACTCTACAGTCTTGCGTTCATTTGGCCTCTGTGATCCCACACAGCAACTTACTCTATTCCTGTTTATTATGGTTTTGAATCTGACTTTTGAGATGTTCATGATGACCAGCTGTGATGTCCCAGCCAGCTTCTGTTGCTGCTGCCGGTAAGAGAGAAAGCAAATAGCCCTCATCCTCAGCTTTCCTGGGAAGTACAACTCTCCTTGAAAAGCAAAAACTGCTGGTCAGGTCTGAGCAGACATGTAGTTATACAGATAAATAGTTTATTCTTTGGGTGAGCGTAGATTTCAGTGACAGAGGATCAGTGGTTGACAGTGTCCAAATGAGGGTCACTGGAAAGGTACTGTGGGAATATTTCTAGTATCCCCAATGTGACAGGTGCTTTAACTTTTTGTTACAGAAGTAGCATGTGAAAGATTCAGTCCCAAGATGCAGGTTTTGCTTCCTAAAATATTTTTATAATATATTGAAGAAAGACCAATAATGATTCTACAGTCATGCCCAGCTGTTCGGCGCGTTTGTGTGTGTCTGTCTTGCACTACTGTCAGACCTAAGAGAGTGGCTTTTGACAAGTGATGTATTAGTATAAAAGTTTTCCTTCTTTGCAACAAATAGAAGGTCACCACTTAAGCACAATTCAACTTTAGAATAACTGATTCATATGAAAAGATTTTACTCCTTTTGGAATCATTTCCCTTTGCTGTTAAAAATATATGCAAAATACACCATGTGTGTTCATACATTAATAAAAGCACATGTATATGTTCTACGAGAGAGAGAAATTGTACAGGCTTATTGCTGTTTTCTCTCTTAAGTTTCAAAGGGTTTTACCAAGTTCTGTTTACACAGAAGAAATAACTGTATTTTGAATTACATTATCTCTTTCTGCTTTTACTAATGAATGTTGTATTCTCGATGTCTTACTGAGAAGTTTTGAATATATTTCCTGCAGTTTTCAGCAGTAGCTGTAATGGATATTGTTTATTTTTATAGGACTTTCACCAAGGGAGTATGGACCCAAGCCTGCTCTCCTTACTCAGGCAAAATTGGAATTGAAATTTGATTAATCTGTTTTCATTATGTATTGAACAACAAGCATTCATTTGGCATATGACTTTATTTTTTGTATTAAGCTACTACTGAATAGGACTGTGTGAAATCTGGTGAAATCTTAAATTTCTTTCCTCGCGTTTTTTCTTCATGTCTATCTGCCTTTTGTTAGGGCCTTTTTATTCGTAGTCTCTTGATGACTACAGTCATAAAAATGTGAACTTGCAGTTCTACAACTTGATAATGTGGTTTTTTTTCTTGTTTTGGAAGATGTGGTATCTCGTCAAGCAGCATTGTTTGTGTTCACGCTATTTCACGATTCTCCTGTAGAACTTTCATTTACTGAAGTGGTTGGGGTTTTTCTAAAAGTTTTTTCCTGAGTAAGGAGTTCAGGTTTTGCCCATCTCACAGTCCCGTAAATATCGAATGAAGTTAGTTGATACATAAAATATGTGCTAATACTTATGTCTCCCCATGAATGACTATGCACAAAGGTATTTATTCTCTCACTGCCTTGAGTTCAGACACCCCTGCAACTTATGGCTGTAATTGTGAATAGATAAATGAAATTTATTTGACAATAACTAGGCCAGGTTGGGGCATAAACTAAACACTTGGGACTCGATACTGACTCATATTTTCTCTTAATGACAATTTCTGTAGAAAGACCATTGTTAAAAAAAAGTTTTTCATCCTCCTGCTGTAAAGCACTGTGAACTTTGATTTTAAATCAAAGAAGATTATATTTGTTCCATATGGGAGAATGGTTCCTATCACAAATATTACCAAATAACATTTCGTGTCAAAATAATGTTCCCTGACATTAACTAAAGAGACTGCTTTATGTTCTTCAAAGCCAGTTAAATGCTGGTTAAGATAAGGAAATTTGCAATTTGTAATTAATTAATGCAAATCCTATTGAAATTTCCATAATCTAGACATATCCTAAGTAAGATTCAGTTCAGCTGCAGGGTTAATTCCTGCAACCGAGTCAGCCGCCACACCTGTACCAAACTAAAATAAGCATCAAAAACTACTGAGGACCTGAACTTCAGTGATTTTTCCCCAGTGGTGGTAACTTCTGAAGGATCAAATTTAGCAAAGCCCTTGGCACAGACAAAACTTAAATGTTAGCCTGCATGCTGTGAAGCTGAATACTTCATCTGAGACTACAGAGTCATCGGGAAGTTTAAATCAGAAGTCAGATGTTTCATACACAGCTCAGTTTGGTCCACTATTCTTAGACTTCCTCTTTCTTTATGCCTTTTCATATATGTTACTTAGCATATCACCATTTTCTAATTGATTTAGAAAGGTTTTCTTTTAGAAGAAAAAATACCACGTTTTGACCCCAAAATAGCTACAGTTTGTTTCTTTAAATGAAGAAGTTCATTACATTTTTACAAAAATCCATTAATGAAACAATTTTGGACTTTCTTCCTTCATTTTGCACATTTATTATTAAGTACTGTGACTAGAAGCTTCAATAGAATTTTTTTTTTTTTTTTTTTTTTTTTTTTTTCAAATAATTTAAA
>JANZLO010000007.1:9390177-9401879 GCA_026937515.1 Polyboroides typus | reverse complement strand
GCCTACTCACAGGCACAAGAGCCCTGGGGATCTGGCCTTTCCCAGAGACGCCACATGTCAACGTTCCCGTTCTGGTTAGATGTGACCAAAATGTACTTCATGTTTTTTTCTTAATTAATGTTAAAAAAAATTACATATTTCAAACTAGTTTTACTATACTTTAATCTTGCTTCTTAGTGCATGTAAAAAGTGGCTTGGTACATTATTTTCAGTATTTCTGTTCTTTTCATACCACGGTATTTATGAAAGCTGAATCTTAAAAATGGATTTAAAGAATCAGATACTTTTAAACGTATTGCTAAACAGTTTAATTTGAGTTAAAATTTTGTATAAGTAAAAGCCAAAAGTCTTGTGAAGGTGTAGTACTATGCTAAGCTTAAGAATTAACATGATGACCTACATGTAAAGCTAAGCAGATAGGTACTGATTTGTGGTGTAAGACTACAGATAACTTTAGTGTGAAACATTACACTGTCAGGTTATAGTACCAAAATTGAAAGGCTGATACACAGTTACTGCAGGATTCTTGAGACTGCAAAAAATCACAGCTGCCAATTATTTTTGTCTAAAACTAACACCAAAAAAAGCTAAAGGGGCACCAGTCTCTTTCTAGCATCGGTTGTATTTATTCAGATCTGGAATCAGTTATATTTATTCAAATCTATTCCCAGAAGCCAGTAGAACAAATCTATAGATTTCTGGAGAGCTATGAATAATTACATATTATTAATACTGTTGCATGTCAAGAAATCGCAATGGCTATTTAGGACTTTCTTCAAACCCATATTAATTCTTTATTTTTCTTATATGAGATTAGCTGCTACATAAAGGCGCTCTGTTCTTTTGAAGTGTCACAGCCGAAGTCATCTATACCTTACATAGACCTTCATATAGTACATCTGAAAACCCGTAGCTAGCATGTTTGGAGGAGTTGCAGCTAGCTATCGGACCTATTGTTAGTGTTCTTTCAAGTTCATAAGTTCATCTTTCTGTGATTCTTTATTTCCATATCTATATCTATATAGAGATATCTATATCTGTATATAGATGTTCTATACAGAGAGATATAGATACGGTGCCTACCGCAAGTTCTAAGGCCTGTCTGTTTCTATTTTCTGCATACCTACAGATAAACAACAAAACGAACGTGGTAACCAGCCCCAAGGAAAATATTCCTACCCCGGCGCTGGTATACCTGGAATCTTCCTTCTCATGCTATCTTGAAGTTTTTGACTGTCTTCTGTTTGTTCTTCCTTCTTTTTTGCTTTTTCATGCATTTACTCTGTTTGCTTTCAGAAACAGGTTTTGGAAAAGCTTTTTGTTTGAATTATGCTTTCTTTTTTTTTGTGAGGAAGTCCATTAGAGCGTGTTTATTAATAGAAAAAGTTACATGGAAGCTGGATGCGGTAGAGTCATAGCCTTTGTAACTGTAGTTGAATTTTTTGCATGCTGTGCCAGAAAGTGAATAGAATGCGCTTTATGTTGCTCTTAGCTCTTTGGCTGATGACGGTTTCCATCTTTTTAATGCTAACCTTTTGCAAAAAAAAAAAAAAAAAAAAAGGCAGCTCTATTATTTTCTCTGCTCTGTCTTAGTATAAGTATTGATATCAAGGAGAGCTAACAGGATTATTGCTAGGCTACCATAAAATAGACCTTATTCAGATTTTCATTCCATATTTCCTAAAACTCAGCAGGACTTTGCAAGTCTTCTCGGGGATCAAGAGGCATCTAGTGCTAAGCATTTTTGCTTGCTTCTCTTTACATTTAAATCTGCAGGAGACATTATTCATTAATAAGCTCTGTTAGGAACGTATTACTAATTGGCGTGCTGTTCATGAATGTTTCTACTGCAGTCTTGCTTTTATTAGTAGCTCCTATTCCTTAGGCATACGTGTATCAGAGGGCTCACAAATGTAAATGCCAGTGCATAAGTACCTAATTTTGTGAAGTATTGTTTCCCCTATGCCTGCATATATAGCTTTGAAAATGTGGATAATTCACACACATTGGGAGAGATTTTTCCTCTTGAGTTTTTTTGTGCAACTGGCACTGAAGCATACATCGCTATGTAATTTCTAAGGACCAGTTGACGGGTTTCATGCATGAGTATGTGGCAGTCTGTTCCCAGACATAGCCATGCACAATAGTCCTTGCTGAAAGTATGCTGGCTAACTGCCATTTCAGTCTTTTTTTTTAAGGGAAAAGGACTTGGGGAAATTACGCTTTAAAATGACACAAAGATCTCTTTCGCTTGCTTTTATGCTGCTCTGCCACGGCAGCAATTGGTAGTAATCTACATCTTCCAAAACATGGTAGCGTTTAGAGCTAGTTAACTCGTCCTTAATCCGTATCGATTCATCTGTATTTTGATTTGATCACTTAGTACTAATACAAGCAAACGTGCTTAAAGACAAGAGGTGATTTCTGGCCTTCTTGTCTGGCCTGGCTTGGACAGGAAAACACGCAATGCATTTAGTACACCCTTGTGCAAAAGAGAGCCTCTGTAGGTCTCCAGAACTTCAAAGCCCTGTATACATTGGTCATGAATAAGGTCTCTGCATGCTGCTGCATTAAGTGAGATGGTCTTTTTTGCTGGCTTGCTATTAAGGAAATCCGTATTTGAGACATCCAGTTTCACCCTCTGGCAACAGTTAACATTTGTTTTAGCTCTTGTCAGTGTTCAGCATTTGTGAGCTGGCTCTTCTTGCACTCCCTTACACTAATGAGAACGTATTTACCAATGGGAACTCTTTTTCTCTTTATTTTGTTCTCGCTCAGGAGCCCCAAACTACAGTAATCCACAACCCAGATGGAAATAAGGTATTCAGAAAGAATCAACTCCATCTTGCTTTTCCACACCACACATTTCATCCACTCTTCCACAGCAAAATAGGGCCATTCCAGGAATTTATCAAGGAAAATCTCATTCCTACATTTGTTCCACCTGGTGTCTCTTGAGCCTGTTTTCATGTGTGTTCATCTGCTACACGTGTCCTGCTGATTGCTGAGCTTTTGAAGCAATTGGCAGAGTTCAGTACCCTGTGCAGCCAGGCTCGGGGAGTGTGGTGTGTCTGTCGTTTCAGCCAAAAATGCTGCAGTCTAAGTAAAACCAAAGAACTCTGTTCTCAGAGCGTGGTGAGATTATACTGATGAGTTCTATGTGCAGTTGTCACCTTAGATAAAGACGTCATTTAAGTTTATTCCATCTGCTCTTTCTCAGCATGCTTGTACGCCACGTTGTGATGTGTCTTCTGCACAGGACTTTGGTTTTTTTTCCATAACATCACTGAGCAGTTTCAAAAAAATTTTAACATTTCAAGTGACAACGAGGTCTTGATTTTTATACGTTTTCTTCATGCTCTTTTCTTTTTCTTGTGTATTGTGATGTTTGCATTTGGCAGCTGATTCCTAAAATGTGTTTTGTTTTGTTTTTTTCATGCATGGACTTGAAAAGGGCCAGGAAATATCATCATTTACATATAACACATGTTACTAGGTTTCCTGGAAAGAATTTACTCTTCAACAAAAATTTCACTGTTTACAGTGTTGACTTAAAGAATTGACATTTCATTTATCTAGTCTTAACTACTTGTGGTTATTTCATATGAGAAGGATTGAATCTGAGTGAAAAAATAATGCATGCAGACGTTTCTCAAGCATGCAAGTGCTGATGGTGTGTATTGTGCTTGTATATCCCATTCCTTTATGTACCTTGCCTCTGTTGAACATAGAGCTTTTATTTTCGTGTTACTACTCTTTCAGCTCCCCAAGTTTAAACTCATAGGCAACAAACAGCCTGTGTTTGAACACTCATCTAATATTTATCGCTGAAGTCCACTAAAGGCCAGAAAACCCAGATAAAATATTGGCATGACTACATCTACTTCATTATATAATCTTAGCAATTAAGATACTCAATGTCCCAAAAGGTCACAGCAAACAAGCAAACCACTTAATGTGGAGAGTTACTCCTAAATTTGTCTGAGAGACTGATCGTTGTAGTATGGCAACTGGAGTGGATGCTTCAGTATTACAGGCTACATCTGCCATGTGAGCTTGTGCATGGTGTTTACAACTTGTATTTGGGGGGGGGGGGGGGTTTACTTATAAGTACTTTATCTAATATTTTAAGTGATTAGAGCATGATACATCTGTGTAGAGTGAAACGTCTAACACCAGCCAGCTCAGGAAAAGCATGGTGACTTGTTCAGTTTTGTGTGTGTGTGAATTAATTCATGTGGTTTTATTTATGGATGCACATACGTTCTGTTTTTTTAAGTTCTGAGTAATGCATTAATCATTTTGAACATTCCTTTGGCTCAGCCTTGTGAGGATAGAGTAAATAAAGGGCACTGTCAAATCTACCTTTTATGATTTAATTGTAAAATCTTTTTAAGAGTTGAATACAATACCAGTCCTATCTTCTATCTCTCAGATAAAAATAGACGAGTTAATCCTTTTTACTATTGAGTTGTGAATTAAAAACCAATAAATATATATATTGATTCTACTTTTCAAGAAAGTATACAGATAAAAAAATTAAGTTTAAAAACTTTCCAGCTTTCTAAAACTGTGTACCTATTCGATTTGACAGTGCCCTGTTGAATTTGCCCATAATATTTCATGTTTCTGGTAATTCATGAAAGACTGAGATACAGTGTCCTTGCCTTTTTAACAGTGTGGTGGCTGAAGTATGAACTGTCTGATAGATGAGTCATTCCTCTACGTGACTGGTTGTTTGAAGAATACTACTACAAAGATACCTTAGTTTGTCAAAGTCATTATGGTATATTTATCAATTCCCCATCTCCTTAAAAAAATTTTTGATCACAAAAACAGTATAAAAATGACACAATCTGATCCAATATCCTTAAAATCACTGGGATACTTTGTTTTAATATACATTGCATCAGTCATATGAGCAGAAAAACAGTTGTAAATTGTAGCATGCAGAAGTCTGCATATTTAAAAGTAGAAGTGGAATGACTTATTTTGCACAGTTGGTTTAATCACTAAGCTTAAAATGGCAAGCTCTCCTACTTGGCTGAGGTAATTCATATAACATTTTAGATGGACTTTGTACAGTCGGATGTTAAAGAAAGAAGTTTCCATTACATTCCTGTGAAGTAAAAGCATTAGGCAGCAGGAAATGTATTTATGTTCCCTACTGTAGAGAATGGCAATGTTTGACATCAGTTTCAGGTGGAAACGTCTTAATCGGTGTGTGACCATTTGTTTGTGAATTACATCCCACCCTGCTTCAAGCCTTTGCATGATACCTGTAACTAACTGTAATTTTCAAAGGCACGCAAATACGGCTTGGCTTGTTTTATACATTCTACATATATTTACTTCTCAACAGGAGTCAACAGAGAGTTCCAATACAACCATTGAAGATGAGGATGTGAAAGGTATGATTTTGAGCTTGAAATGTTTGGAGAAGCAATAACATGAATTACGTGAATGTGTTTCATTAGGTCATTAAACACAGAAACTCCTAATGAATCTTAAGAGAGAATACCATTTTTCCGTGTTTAAAAAATATTATCCTCTTCTGCATTACTTCTGAGATGTTTCAGACTTACCTTTGATTTTTCATTTCCCAAAACACCATCTGCCATGATGTTTTGGAATGAAGAATATAAAGTTACTGCTTATTAATTAAGATACTAGTTCCAGTAATAATAGTAGTAGATTAAAAATGTGTAACTCAGTGCTTTGTAACTCTTACTTAGTTTATGTACTTTAGCATGCATTTGTGTTTTGGGTTTGCTTTTTGATGTCACTGTTTTAATTTTTATTCTGTTCAGATGCCAGTGTTTTTTCATGTTTCTCTTTTGTTCTGTCCATACGCTTATTTCAATCTTCTTTTATTCTTTAAAAAAAACTAGAATCAATAATTTTTTTATAAAGTTAGTTCTGTAACTTCACAGATATTGTTTTTGTTTCCATTTTTTCCCCTTTAAATATTACACACTGATGTTACTCATCCTTATTTTAATAACAACGTGTTTTAAAACAAAAGGTTTTTTAAAAAAGACAAATTAGGTTTGTGTATCTCTGGTTCACAGAAAAGATTATTTTTCAGCCTCAAAGAACAATGTTACACATACAGGTGAAACACAAGCCAGAGAAAAATTGTGGAGAAACCCTTGTAATACGGGCTTTGCTTTATGTTGGAAGTAGTATAATGCCTAAGTCACTGTTAAAAGCGTGTATTAGCAAAGTTGTGCCCTAAAATTCAAAGTAAATCTGCTAAAGAGCTTTGCTGGCCTCTGAAGAGCATGGGAACATTGTAGAATTTAAAGAGATTCAAGCATAAAGTAGTTAGAATTGTATCAAAAGTATCTAGTGCTTAGTTTCTGACTGGTAGAATGGGTGCTCTGCATGTTTGATGAAAATATCAGTATTGCCAGGGTAATGAATTGATAGCGTAAACATGAAAGCACAGTCTGCTGGTAGTGGCTGTCCAAGGAGCGCGGTGTTGAAAATGCAGATTTTATATCATGCTCCATATGAGATTCATCAGGCATTTAAGTCATGGCAGCTTAGCTCAGGCTTGCACAGGAAAGCAGAGCAAGCCTGCGGCAGAGCCCAGCGTCTTGTTTCTGCTGCTGCTCTTCGCACTGCTTTTGGAAAGGCTGAGGAGCTCAGCTGGTGTACAGGCGAGTATCTCCAGTCTGCTGTGCTGCAGTAATTTTCTCTGTTTTTGCATAGTTGGTGTTCCCTCGGTGGAGAGAAGATTTTCTATCTGCTAGTAGCAACGCAGCGGTAAATTGTGACTTACGGTACTGTATGAGGGTCAGTTAGCGCTAATTAAGTCACCGATGTCAGCACTTTGTTCTCAAAGTTTCAGTGAATCATTTAACCCCTTCTTGAACGAAGTATTGGGTACGTTAACAGCCAGTACCCGCTCGCTTTAAATAAAAACCTAGTGATAGTGGTTTGAGTTAATGCGAAGCAATGGCTTGGAGAACAATTACAGGTATCTGCAGCTGATGCAGAGGAAAATACAATGTAATTTATCTTTATTCATAACACTTTGTACTTCTTCCTTCAAACCATTATGTGTAGTTCAGCAACTAACCTCATGAAATGAATAATTTAATTATAGGGCCTCTGTGTGATGATTTAACATAATGTTATAACAGTAGGATTTTTATAAAATTCTGTCTGAAGCTTAGCACACAGAATTCTATCTCAGGAATATGATTATAAAAAAAAACAACAATGAAAATTTTTTGCCTAATTCTTTTATATGATTCTGTAGTATCACAGTTCAGAGCAGATCAGATGGCCACGATGCACTTTATTCCCAAAACAGAAAAGAGGATCTTGCAGTAATCGCACGTCTGAGAGACAAGATGGTAGTTGTGTCCTTCTCTTTGCTGTACCTTAGTGACAGATGTAACATGTTTGGCAGATGAAGTTTTCTGTTTCCTGACCTGTTGCTACACAATAGCGATACAAAGGCCATAAATTGGATGAGCCAGTAAGATGAGCTGAGGCTGTACTCCAGAGAGTGTTGCGTTGTGTATTTTCTGGAGACGGCAGAAGGAGGAGCTAGCTGAAAGATGTTAACTGTGCTTACAGAAGAGGAGGCAGAGTAGTGTCGTATTGCTCTTCACCTGCTTTGGTGCGAAGGTGGGATGCTTTCTCCCCACCGAGAATGACAGTTTGAACTGCCGACATTCTGGAATGATCATGATAACCTCATACACTGATGCAGCTGTTTCAGCATCAGGTCCGTGGCCTAACAACCGGCAGTATCGCTACCCTGTTCACCAGACACCAGGTGCACATTTTATTCCAGCGTATTGGGATTTCGTTTTCTGTTTATTTAAAAAACAACTATAATCTCCCTGTTATTAATTGCTTACAAGCTTACTTGTTTCTCACTTTTTAGTATTCCTCTCACACTTCCAGTCTTTCCACCAGAGGCTGCTTTTCAGATTGTTTTATTATAAATGAAAGCTAACAGCACCCCTGGGGTCTAATTTCTAGAATGATTGAGGGAATAGGCAGTCCTGCAACCCTGACAGCTATTATAAGCTCAAGCTTCATGCTTTAGCAAGGCACTGAGGAAAGATACTTTCGTCCTACACCAAACTTGACTTCTGGATGTAGATTTTCTACGACAACAGTGAGAAAGCTGTTCTCTTGTCAGGAACTGGCTGCAGCTGGAGATAAGATACTCATAGGGACGAATGAATTTTGGAGGAAGCAGAGAGAATTCTCTCAGATTACTGACTGTCTGGGTCCTTATGCGTATGCTCATGATGGTGTTTGTCACCAAATTCAAGATCTAGAAGGAATGTTTCCCACCTTAGGTGATAAAGGACCTTAAAAATCTTTTTGCTTTTCTTCGCAGCATGGACTACAACATGGGAAGAGGCTCTCCTCTTCCCGTGAAGGAGAAAGGAAAAGGGGATGCCACTCTGTAACTGAAAAGTAGTATTAGAACATGTTTTATAGTATTGCAGTATGACCCACGCCTCACAGAGAATGACTCTTCTTTGCAAAGATGTGTAATCTATGCATTTTATTCCTCCGCTTGTTATTCTAACACCGTGCATAGATTGCACAAACAGGTACAAGGTTCCTTCCTTTGTACAGACTACTAGCCCACACATATTTAAAATACTCAGCTTTGCACCAAGTGGTTTCTTATTTTTTATTGATTTGACTCTTTAAGGTTGTGTTAAAGTTGTGTGGATCATGTGAGTCTGCGTGGGATATAGTATCTCCAGCACAGTTGTGTTTTTGTGTGCCCTGTGGGAATGTATGTGCATGTGCGTGTCTGTACAAAGTATTACAAATGTTGCAATTCATTAAGAAAGGTAGCACTTAAAAAAAGTCTTAAATCAGCTATCACAAACGTGTCTTTAGGAACATATTCTTAACTCATATCTATCAAGGAATGCATACAGTATTCTCCTCTCATGTCAGGCTCTCACCCTATTTTCACTTCTGAAGGCAGGTACTTTACCTTGAGGACAGTAAAATCAGGCTTACTGTTAATTTGTTATTTATTGAAAATCTTAGTGTCTGTAACTTTGTCTTGCTTATGCATGTACATCTTTTAGGACTGGAACATATTTCTTTTACTAGAAACAGTGCTTGGCAAACAACAGTGAGCTTTAATAATTCAAGGAATAAGCTGATTCTAGAATTTGAGTCTGAAATTACTTGAAGCTGTAGTTCAGGTTCCTTGCTAACTTAAATTCCTTACATTGACCATTGATCATGGGCTTATCTGCATGATGGTGATCCCTCCTAAATATAAGGACAGGAGTGGACGGAAACGACATGCTGAAAACTGGACCGTAGGCAATGCCTTCTTGTGGGATTTCTCCTTCCTGTAGTAATGAGACTGGAACTCTTTGGCAGCATCTCTTTGATATGAGATTGATAGGTTTTTTTCAGTAATGCTGTAGAATACCATCGTTATTTTTGCGAGCAGTGCACACAGACTTATAAAGCTGGGTTGTTAAATTTATCATGGTCAGGAAACCTAGGTTTCTCATGGTATTTTTTTGCCCCTGGAAATGAATTAATGAAAGCACTAGTAGGAATGATGATTCCCAATGGGAGAAATTGCTGAGTGTAGATTAGGTAAATTCTGGCTAATCTGTGCTACTTAATACATCTGTACATCACTTCAAAACATTCACCATTCAGGAGGCATGTATTTTTGTCTATTTTGCTAATTTATTTAATTTTATACCTGTTGTTTTTATTTTATTTAACAGTAGAAAGAAAGCAACTTAAACTAATCCATTTGGAACATACTTTCCTGAAGAAAAATCTTCAAATTTCTGAGAACATTTTTTTAAAAGCTCTTCCAAAACACTGGGTATCTTGGTACTGGATAGAGGGATAAATCTGCGCTGGCATCTGAACAGAGTCATTTATGGCTACAACCTTTACAACTGTTCTTTGGCACCCACACTGCCTTCCAAAAGTACATCATTAACATTGTTTGTGTGCTCAAAGATTTTATAAGTTCTTGTTGCTTGTAATTAAATTATCGTTATTTTTCTTTTGGCCTTCTCTTTTTCTTCTTTCACATCTACTTGACCCTCATACAGCTCTCACAAAGGAGGGTGACATGGAGAGGTTATGTTCCACCCACCACTCCTCTTCTTCCATTGCTGCTTCATCTCACTGGTCACCACCCTTGCCGTGCCCCAGCGGCCGCTCCTGCTGCCGGTGCCTGCTGAGGACTCTGATCACACTCTACCTCTTCATCTTTGTTTGTTCATATGTTGTGTTTCTTTCCATCAATTCAGCGGGCAAGTCCACGAAAAATGCAAATTCAGAGAGTCATTCGCTTGATTCTGAGCTCTCCCACTCCACTCCTTCCTCTCTACTGTGTAAGTTGAGAGACTCATCTGTTCAGATGATGTCTTTTGTCTCTCTTTCTCTTCCCTTCCCATCATCTGACAGTAGCACAAAAAAGGTAAATACTGTGATCTGTCTGATGTAGGAATGACCTTTTCTTAGGGTTTACAAAGGTATGGGGTATGGTTTTTTAGATACTTATTTCTTGGCCAGGTTTTATTAATTGTAAAAATATTAACATCAGCTGTAACAGCAGTATAAATAGGTATGTATTTCATCAAGTTGTATCTTGCAGGGGTAGTCTTTGCAGTAGTTTTCAACTTAGAGATAGATTTCAGTCTCTCCTCTGGCTTGGATCCTGGATAGGGTCTCCAGATTAATTACCTGTTACGTTTATGTATGTCATAAAGTTACTTTCTTTAGCATCACCATTGATAAACCAACCTTAAAGCTGCTGTGACAGCTGTTGGCTTGCAGCATTGATTCATGACAACTGAAAAGTTTCATGCTTTGCTTAGGAGGAGATGTGTGGTGATTAGTGACCAATTAACTGTAAAGGAAATCTTTAGGGTGAGGAGGCTATGTTTGAGCAGTTTAAATATGAGAGGAAAAAGGCATTGTGTTAGTAGCTTGTATACTGTCAGAATATAAAAGGCCTGCGCAGATGTATAGAAATTCTTTAGAGTGGGGGGATCTTGTGAGTTGAAATGGGGAATGACTTCTAGGAATGTAGGTTCTGCTTGCTGGGTTCTGATCCTGCGTCCTGTGTGTGTCAGGGTAGTTGCAGTGGTACTAAGAAGGAGTAGCTGCACTGGCAAAGGTGAGATCCAGATGGGCCTTTGGAAACACGGGCTGTGTGCAATTGGCCTGAACCTTATTTTAAATTTGAGTGGAATTTTTGGTAGGTGCAACTAATGCAGGTGAGAGGGGAATCGGTCCCCAGGATGATGGACTGTCTCCTGTCATGATTTTTGACAGGTAATGTTGAAAGAGTAGCTTCATTCCAAGGGAGGAGCAGGTTAGTATATATCAATATATAGATGACTGTATATCAAACTAGAACTACAAATACCAAGAGCACAAACTGCACAGAGCTTTAAAGCAGAGAGGAATTAGTAGGAAAGACATGAACCTGTATAACATTCAAAGCTAACACATGCCATAAGGCTTGTATTCCATCCACAGTATATATATCCCCATGTTGTGGTTTAACCCCAGCCAGTAACTAAGCACCATGCAGCCACTCACTCACTCCCCCCCACCCAGTGGGATGGGGGAGATAATCAGGAAAAAAAAAATAAAAAAGGTAAAACTCATGGGTTGAGATAAGAACAGTTTAGTAGAACAGACAGGACGAA
>JANZLO010000007.1:9376273-9390077 GCA_026937515.1 Polyboroides typus | reverse complement strand
AAAATAAAAAAGGTAAAACTCATGGGTTGAGATAAGAACAGTTTAGTAGAACAGAAAGGAAGAAACCAATAATGATAATAACAACAATAATAAAATGTCAATAATAATAATAATAATAATAATAATAATAGGATTGGAATATACAAAACAAGTGATGCACAATGCAGTTGCTCACCACTCGCTGACTGATGCTCAGTTAGTTCCTGAGCAGCAATCCCCCCAGGCCAACTCCCCCCAGCTTATATACTGGGCATGACATCCCATGGTATGGAATATCCCTTTGGCCAGTTTGGGTCAGGTGGCCTGGCTGTGTCCCCTCCCAACTTCTTGCGCCCCTCCAGCCTTCTCGCTGGCTGGGCACAAGAAGCTGAAAAATCCTTGGCTTAGTATAAACATTACATGGTAACAACTGAAAACATCAGTGTGTTACCAACATTCTTCTCATACTGAACCTAAAACATAACACTATACCAGCTACTAGAAAGAAAATTAACTCTATCCCAGCCAAAACCAGGACACCCCAGAAAATCTATTATGTACCCAACATTTTTGGATTTGAATACTAGAAGCCTCACATTTGCTGCTTCATTGGGTGGTTAATAGTGCTAAGACCACTGTTAATGTTTAAATGTAGATGTTCATTACTAATTCTGTTACCAAATTTAGGAACAGAGGCACCTGAGGTAATACCACTATCCTTAAAAAAGGTAGATTATTTTAGTTTCCCTGAAAGAGTGTGGTGCAGAAATGGCATAGTATGTATATACGGTGACATTTTAAGAAAGTGAATGATCTCATAGTTATTCTGTTCATTCTTTGGCTTCAGAAGCAAGCATGCTTCTTTGCCACTTTGTTCTACAAAATCAATTTCTCAAAAATCCTGTAGAAAAGTGCAGGTAGAATTCAGTTTAAGGAATGCTACAATGATCGAATTAAATAACCATCTGCTATGGGGCAGGAAAAGTATTAAGTGAAACTATTCTGGTAAAGCTACTTGGTAGAGACATGATGGTACTACTACAAAACAACTCAGTTTTGTTTAAATGATTTACAGATTAGAAATTTAGAATTTGCCAAAACACTAGGAGGCAAAGCAGCAGAAGTTAACCCAGTATCTGAATATGCACCAGACTTGCTTGTATTTTTTTATTCTGAAGCTTCAAAATAACTTCATCCCAATAACGGGAATATTTAATTTCCTTAAATAACTAAGTTTAGTGACCAAAGAAACTGTAAAGTCCCCGTAACCTCAACATGATTTTAAAAATGCGTGTTTCTGGTGTAATACGATTTTAGAAATGGCTGTGATATGCTGTGTTTTCTGTAGCTGTACATTTAATAGGAATCAGCGGTCCTGTGGCTTGAGAAAATTCAGAAAACCAAAAGTAGTTATTGTCTATCAAGCATACGATTAATGGAAGTACAAGTAAAAAGACCTTACGTGCTGAGAGAAGACGTTAGGAACATGATAGGCTAATAGCCTATCATGTAAGGGTAAAAACTGCTGGTGTGGCTAACAGAAGATGCGTTTGTGCTAACACCGTCTTGAAGTGGAGGTTTTGTTGGGATAGCTCTAACGATCTGTTTCAGAATACTGATCCAGATTATAGGGGTCTCTGTGATATTGCTGTAAAGAGGCTGTTGGAGTTGTGTACATTTGGCAGACTTACATTCACCAGAAAGAGGATAACTGCTATGAACAGCTATAATAATGAATAATTTTCACTAGCAGTGAGCAATATTAAAAAATCAGTGAAAGTTAATACTGCTGCGAGTTTTTTGGTAAACTACATGGGAGTTACAGGGCTTGCCGGAGACAATGGTATAGGCTCAAAGAATTATGATTTTTAATTTACATTCAAGTCAAATTGAATTCGAATCTAATTGAATCGAATTGAATTTGAACTGAATACTTGAATTGAAGTAGAATTCAAGTCAGTGTTTTCAAAGAGCAAATTTGAGAATTGAGAAGAAAAAAGTGATACAGTGAAGTCAGACTGCCAAGTTTAGGATGGGAAGTGGTGGTCAGAGGCATGTGCAGTTTCTTTATGTCAACAGTGTCTGGGAAATGAAAAGGGCTCCAAAGCTTAGCTGGATGAATACCCGTACCTGACAGCTATTTCATGACAGCATAGTGGTAAGAAGGTGGGAAGCACAATAGTCTACAGTGTTAGCTTTGTGTAATTCACTCTCTGTTTGTTGTTAAGTAGCGATTATTATAATTATTGGTATACATTATAATTATAATCATAAACAAGAAAAATACTGATTTCTTAGCTTGTAAACTTGATAGGCTTTGATCTGCTGTCAGAGACATGGGAAAAAGATGATGTAAATGTGGTGTGTTGAGAAAAGACAAGTTGCAGAAGGATTATCATATAGTTAAAGTAAGTCCTGGAGAATAAAACATCCCCATTCCAGCCCTAGGTGCTTGAGATACTGAGGAATATATTTTTAAAGGTAACACAGTTTTCCTATGAGTAAAATAGGTAAATGCCATATTTCTTAGAATTATTGTTTGGGGATGATGATGATGATGATTATTATTATCATCTCAACACATCTCAATGCTTTTTAAAGCTTATTCAAAAGGAAAGAGATGTAGAATCAAGGGTTATTGTTGATTTTCAAATGGAAAACATTGGTGGAAACCAGCAAGATTTCTCTGAATTAGTAGAGTGATTAGGTAGGAGCACAGTTTAAATAAAAATGTGCACAGTGGCAAAGGTTGTTAACGTCTTAGTTATCAAGACTTTAAATATCATTTCTTGAGACAGCAGCCAGATTCCATGATTAATGTAACATGTTGAGAAACCATAGTGCAGTATCTTTTAAGTGCAGTGACCATGATATAGCTTTGTTCTGAGACTGTGGGTGATTTGTCATTAAAAAATAAACATTTGCCAACATTTGCCACACAGTATAAATACTAGTATAATTGTATGGCAGCTCCAAGGAGAGAGCATCTTTAGAAATAATTAATTTCATATAAATAAAAAGAAACTACATAGGCCATATGGTAAGTTGCCTAACATCACATTATGATAAAGGTTTACATAGCAGATGCACTCATTTTGTTTGATCTTTTTTGTCAGTATAGGGTGGAAAAGTGCTGGGATAATTTTTCAGATATTTGCCTACACATCTAATGAATTAATTTTTTTTCATTAGGCAAGTAGTAGGCTTACAGATTTTCAGAAAGGTGAAAGACAGTCAATAGCCAAAAAAAAGGCTGCAAACCGTCCACCCGTATCATAATTTGATGAATCACAGTGAATCTTTGGAATCAGCAGGCGCTAGGAAAGCAATGTTACGTGTAAGATGACAACTCAGATGTCTTAGTTCATATCAAAGTTTAAGGTTAAGCGGTGGGGTGGGAAATAAGCTCCGATCTTACATACACTAAATGTTGATGAACTTCTTGAATGAGAACTCCCCTGGAGCATGCCTTATTATCTGAGGGTCTAGCTATTTTTTATGTAGATCTAAGATTCAATCAGTCATTTACTCATGCAGCACCTTCTTTTATTTTCTTCACAGAACTTACTTTCTTGGAATATTTGGGAATAAATTGTAAGAGAAATTATCAGCAGAGAATTTTCAAATATCGGTGTGAAGAGAATGGTTTTGAAAAACATTTTGTAACATTTGCTGTATTCCTCTGCTTCTGGGGTAGCAGTCTGTGCTGTAAAGTTGAATGACATCTGGTACATCCACATAGCCAGAGTTCATTTATACAACACAGGATTAAATTTCTAGTCTCTTCTGCTTTTGTTTCAAACTTTGGTTGTTTTCAGGGTACAGAAATAACATTAGTGGCTGTAAGCTTTCTATCTAATTGCTATTTGTTGGGATGGTGTTCACATTAGAAATGAGGCTAGGTTCCTCCATACTGTGCCATTGAATTTTAGCAGACCAATGTCACCTTGATAAGGACTGTACTGTTTTAAAATGATAGCACAATGGGTAGGATTTGTCTCCCCAGATTCAGACATCGTCCACAATGTAGATAGCTATATTTGAGCTAGTTGTCTAGAATCCATTCAGTCAACACAAACAGGTCAGATGAGTCACACTTGTCTTAAATACTTATTTTAGGATATGATGAATTGTACCCTCAAAGTGCTTATTTCTCTCCATTGACTGTAAGGGAGGGGGGTTGAGAGAAAAAACTCACTTGTCTGTACTTATACATGTCCAAAATATTGTGAGATTAATGCAGTCTGATGTGTACCAAGATACGTAGTTAAGAGTACTGAATTGGAAAGTTTTAAGGGTTTTTTCCTTGGGAAACAACATGTGAGCATGTCATTTTAATCATCCTTGAGTTCGTGTGCTAATCTGTAAACAGGCTACCTCATTCTTCTGGAAAGGTGCTTTACTGCTTAGCAGGGATTTCATCACTATCTGTTTCAAAGCAAACAGTAGTAAGGGGTATGCAGTTCCCTGATTTGGGTATTATTTGGAAGATGAAGGTCATTTGTCTTTGCTGTGGATTTCACAGGCCCTGTTGCAAGCAAGTGCTGTCTCCACTGCGCTTATTTGATAAGCTATTTGCTGAAGGACCAAAATACTGTTTTTATACTTCGCTAGTCCAATGACTGTTCCTAGGTTTATTTTGTGTTAAAAGAAATATGTCAAAGAACAATAAAAAAAAGCGTATTCCTACTTCTGTAAGCTCAGTGGGGGTAATCGATAACCATTCCAGTATAGTAATTACATAGTCAATCATCTAGAGTGTTGATAACAGTAGAAAGATACTCCAATATCTGAATGAAGCATAAGGTGTTCTAAATTATTATTTTCAGAACAAAAATACTGGTGACAGTGTTAAAAAAATTCATTGGTAATATGGTGGTCAATCAGTTACCAAAGATTCTTTTTTGTGTTTCACAAAACATGAAGTTTCTGGTACATGTATTTCTGAGGACTTCATTTTCACATACCTACAGCGCATTTTTATTCTGCACTTTCTCTCTGCAATTAAAATACCAAAATATCCGTTGTTTCTGTGTGATTCTTGTAGACTGAGTTTACAAACGTTGCTTGGGGCTACAGGAAGGGAAGAAAAGCCCCATAGTTCCCTCCTAGAAAAACATTTTTGCTGTTGTTTTGTACTTTTTTTTTGCTGTGGCACTTGATTTTACTAGCTGTGAGACTGCACCTTGTAGGTTTAAGGCATTTATACTGTTAGAAGCTTTTTGAGTAAATGGTGTTCTTAATTATTTTGTGTTCTTTAGACACTAGTGTTAATGATGTTCTCTAATTATGAAGGATTATCCCCACTTGGGAGCTGAGTGGGGAAAAAAGGTAGTGAAATACAGCTAGAAGTTAATAACTCATTTGAAGTTAACATATGTACTACAGCAGTGCTGCAGAAATAATTTTAGCCAGTGTTAGAAAATGTTCTGGTTTGTTCTTTTCTTCTTATTTGGTCTTTTTACAGCTCTTCTTCATAACGTTTTTGTTTGAACTGCTTTTGTATTGGTCATATACCTACCCACTTGCCAAAGCAGGGGTTGTATTTTTTTGAACTGCTAATATCTTAATACCTTAACTCACTGACCCTACAGGGGTAAAGGTTATATTTAGAGAGTAGGTCCATGGTCTTTTCATTAATGTATTTACTTCACTGGTATTGTGAGCAAAGAATGTAAAAGCTACCATCTTTTCCACACAAGTTTGCCATTTTATGGTAGCTTTCTGGTATACTATGTGCAGTCTTTTTCATTATTAGTTTTTCAAGAAAACGGCTCAGCACCTTTGACTTCTTTTAACGATGTTCTTCCCTTACACCTCAGTTGTTTTAAAAACACCAAATGTATTTTTGCTCAGATTATATAATTTTATGCCATAGAAAGCCATTGCCATATTCTAAGACAGTAGAGATGGGTCAGGCTTTAATTTTTCAATAGGCTTTTACCATCTACTTAGATGGAAAAAGAAGTTGGAGGTTTGGAAGAGCATACGTTACGTGGAGCCCATAAAATTCATGTGGCCACCAAGTCATGGCTACATTTTCCTTCCCAGTCTGCTTTCTGCTTGTTGTATGCCATTTCTTCTCTGTCTCCTTCCTCTTCCTTCCTCTGAGGCTAAACCTCGGCTTCCTAGACAATGTATTTATAGGCTTAAATACTTTTGGTCTCTATTTGTCCTCTGTGTCTCTGCACTCACACATGTACCTACACAGAAAGTATAAAATGCTAAGATAAAAAAGATCCCCCAAAACAATCAGTAGGAGGTTTGTATAAAATCACAGTGCCTACTGAGATTTTTAATTATTCTTTGATATCTGATGTTACTGAATATTTCATACTGCCTTGTTCTTGACCATCTTTTTCTTGTAATGCTCATTCTTGATCTTACATGAGTAAGGGCTGAGAATGAGGAGGGTTTTGCACACAGGATAAATAATTTCTGGAACTCCAGCTTCTAAATTATGCTCCATCTCTGTCTTTGGCTCTTAGTCACTTTCTGCCAATGAGATTGCATATCAGATCACTAAATAGGAAGAAATCTAATTTTCTAGTATGTGTGTAATTATTCGTGTGTTGCTGAAAGGGAGGAGTAGCGTAGTTGCTTTCATATACAGTTTCACATGGTGCTTGTACTTTTGTAGAAGAAAAAGAGAAGTGAGTTAGAAGGCAGATGATCTGGCAACAACTTTTCTGTTCCTGACGGTCTGCATCATGAACTGTGAAGTCTTTCCACAAGTACTGGAAGAACTGATGCTAGTGCTGGAGTTGCACAGTGATTGATTAGAGCCAGTGATACTGCCTTAATCTCCTTTACTTACTTTGCTGGCCTGTAGAGCTTCCTGATGGATGTGGTTTATATTCCATGGACAGGTCAGCAGACAGAGCTATACTAGATGTTAGTACTGCCCACAGAAACTTTGGTAGAACCATATTCTGTAATACTAGGTGGCTCCTATCAGAAAACTGCATGAAAACGTGTGCTCTACTGCAAATTTATTTTGGAAAAAAAGACAAGAAAAAGATAAATTTGGCAAAACGGTTCAACTTCTTCCTTCTGGATTGATGTTGAATTATATCTTGTAATGCAGTACAACATCAAAGGCATGATTGAAGTATAACATTTTGATTGACCCAAAACAATTTTTTTAAATGTATGTTAGCAAAAATTTCCATTTGCATTCCGATGGAGATCAAGTCTCAAAATCTCAAAGATTTGCAGAAAGAAACTTTTGTCATTCACATTCCTTTAACTCATACTATTGAAGGCATGAATAGATGCCAGGGAGTCAGGTTACCATCCAACTAAATTGAGCTGTTGCACACCATTCATTTAAGACAAAACAAAACACCTTAATAAGCCTCTGAGCTTGGATCACAGAATGTTGTGTAATAGAATATATTCAGATATGCACTGTTGTTTGCTGTTCCTTGTCAGAGTATGTATAACATGTAAGTTAACTGTGGGCTTCTCTTGGTAAAACTTCAAAAAGAAATGACTGATGTTAGTGAAAAAGGGAATATTGCCAATCTTCTCTAGCCAAGTGAAAATAAAATTACGCGTTCGTGTGGTTTTATGTCTCTTGCGTGTGGAAACTACAGTACCTTTGTAGACATTTTCATTGCTTACATTTACAATTATCCAATAACATGATCTCATGATTATGTAGCAGCTCATCAGAGATTTTTAACTCATTTTCCACTGTCTGATTTAATAGTCTGTAATTTCCTAGTCTCTGATTGGAATGTGTTACCAGGTTATTTAATCAGATCCTTTATTTTAGTTATATGTGTATGAGATGTAGCATGCAAAACTTGTGATTTCATCACTGCATGAAGTCTGCATATTCTGGATTTCTTTTTGCCAGCCTTTTCTAACACTGCACCATTATTTCTTACTCAACCATCCTACCACTTGGCTTGTGCTGACAATGCCATGCAATGTCCACAGTTTGGTCTATGTCATTTAAACATAAAACAATGGAGCCATTGCTGATCTGCAGTCAAAACATCTCTTCATTAAGATTCTTTGTTCTTTCCACAATCTTTGTGCAAAATGAGGCAATTCATACTTGAAATAGTCTGAAATAGTCTTACCCGTCATGCTATCTAGTAGTCAAGAGCTACTCACAAAAAGCCTTGCTAGACCTTTATATCCAGTTTTTTCTCCATCAGTTCTTTCCTTGCTGGTTTCTTTTTGGTGCTTTTATATATTAGGTATTCACTTAGTAAAAGAGATGGTGGAGCATAAAATAAATTAAAAGCGTTTTTAACACCACGATGCCAGTTCTTTGCAGTGCAGCATTGGAGACTTACATTCTGCCTATGCTCCCCAACGTTTTCTTTTCAAAGAAGAACGTGAGTGAGCTCAGTACTTTGGTTTTAACATTCCAAGCATATTTGCATATGTGTTAATAGTCTAGTCCACCTGCAGGAGTATGCAGGAGAATTACAACTGTTGCTTGCACAAGAGAGCTACTTCAGCCTGGTTCCTTGCATTTCTTTTTATTTCAAGCTTGGTCTTCCAAAATGATTTTCTGACTTTTCATAAGGAGTTGAATGTAAGTTAAGTCCTTACGAATATACCGGTAAAATCTCTTTCCCTTACCCATTTAGCATTAAACTCGCAAAAAATCTGTAATTGAGAGCAGTGCCACTGTGGTTGAACTTCATCCATATAAGGTTGAACTTTACCAAATGAGAAATGTACAGTGCAAAAATGTAAACATCTGTTCCTAAAAAACCCCAAGTTTTTAAAAGTAGAAGTCAGTTTTCAAAGTGAATTCAGTAAGATTTTCCATCTTGATAAAGTCTCTTAAACTTTGCCCTCCTAGAGTAACTGGTATCGGTAATAACCGTACCACCGTGCCGGAATTTGTTTACTCTGCATTCTTTTAGTGTAACTTGGATCAACATTAACAAATACTGAACTGTGAGCTCATTTCTTGACTGACAGATAAAGGAGAAACTGTTTCGCATACTATTGCCTTTGAAGCATATGCAAACACTGCTTGAGTTTGAATATTCTTACTAGAAATACATATTCTGCTTGTTTTTAATGTATTATTCTTTTGTTACTATTTAGCATCTATTATTAGTAGTAGATGTACTGTACTATCACCGAGTGATCTAATTGAGGCTAATTGTAATACAGGTCCATTAAGCATTTTACAAGCAAAGGATAGGCACAATCACCGAAGTCAGAGCTGAAAGACACTGTGTTGTAATTAGACCTGTGTGGATGTGTATGCGTTATATGTAATCCGCAAGCTTGGCACCGGACAACCTTGATTATAGGCTTAGGGCCTAAATTCCTCTTTCCTTAAATGTACACATTTGGCCAAAGTGAACACCACGTGTTACAGAGATTCCTGAAAATCAGCGTTAGACGCTTAAAAGGTAAAGGCCCCGTGTGTGTATGAAACATGAGAGCATTGCTTGTAAAGCTATAATCAGTTTCTTTTAATTTGAAGTTGAGTTGGGGTTTGGGTTTGTTTTGCTTTTTAAACAGCAGATCCTTCAGTGAAGGAAAGAAGATAGAAGCATGATAGGAAAGAGCATTGATCTTGACATGTGTTTAATTTCCTCGTGAATACAGGAGTACGCTGAAGCCAAACCAGTGTAAAGCAGCAATATAACACCATGTCCTTTGGTCATAGAAAAGGAAGAAAAATGGCCGTTGTGCCAGCTGAGGAATGACAGAATACCTTTGTTGCGGCTGTTCTTCTGGCAGCCTTTCAGCTGTCACCTTCCACTTTGCCTT
Organism: Polyboroides typus; assembly: GCA_026937515.1. Classification (NCBI taxonomy): domain Eukaryota; kingdom Metazoa; phylum Chordata; class Aves; order Accipitriformes; family Accipitridae; genus Polyboroides; species Polyboroides typus. The sequence goes on along the minus strand of JANZLO010000007.1, from coordinate 9,380,339 downwards.
CCATTTTAAGAGTTGTATTTATGTCTCTCTCTAGCTCGTAAGCAGGAGATTATCAAGGTTACTGAGCAGTTGATTGAAGCTATCAACAATGGGGACTTTGAAGCTTACACGTAAGTTTTCTCATTTCGGAGGGAGTGAGGAGAGTTGATGTATTGGACACTGTATATTTTTATCCGAGTGTGTCTGTATTTATGTATTGTTGAAGTTCATTCTCAGATGCCCCCAGCAAACACAAGACATGTTCATTGCTGTTTTGCCCTGGCTTTATGTGAGCCTTTACAAATGCCAATTTCAGAGGAGCTGCTAGTATAAATCCAATGTACTACTCTGCCAAGACAGGATCATAATCCTGACGCAAAATACGCAGTGATCTCTCTTGGTGTATGAAAGTAAAGTCATGTTTGTGATTTAGAATCCAGAAACACAGTAGAAGCCTCTTTTAACAGAAATTTTGTATTGTATGTAGAGACTGATAGTAGCTAGAATCCTATTTGTACTTCAGAGCCTGAAAGACCACGTGGAATTTAGTCCACCAGCCTCTGCTGAGCACTGTGCAAGAATTTGCTGGGGAAAAATAGACCGACTTCTCTCTCAGCTTTTCTCTGCAAAGACACAGTTCCATCACTGCTTCTATTCTCTTTCTACCTCAGAAGAAAAATTTACAAAAGTAGAGGAAAGCCCTTCTCAGCATTTCTTTTGGTCTCTCGTGTTTCTCTGAGTGGATTCTATCCTATTGCAGCACAAGCCTCACAGTTCAACAGTGACGCTGCTTGTCCTGTTTAAATGCTTGGCAGCACTAAACTTCTGTTTGGTATGATCGCATTAAAATCTTTGTTGTACAAATGTCAAGTGGAAACTTATTTCAAATTCTTACCTAACTTTTGTCAGTTAAAAAAAAAATTAAATCTTGCTTAAATAATGATGTGAGACATTAAAAATATCCTTTGGATTGCACAGAGGCAGTTTTCAGAGTCACAAGTAAAGGTTACTACTTGTAATACCATTGACTTGTGGGGCCTTCTTTGGCAGTCTTTTTTTTGGTCAAAAGGTGGTTTATATGAAATCTAGTCCACCTAAAGTAAACTGTCAAGTTTACTAATTTAGGCGAAACCAGAACTCCATTAGTTCTCCCCATTTAAGTTCTGTTCTTTTCCAGTGTGGTGGCACAGGTAAGTAACATGTCTGAGGGGAATAAAGAAAAATTTGAAAAGTAATCTCTCCAAAGTTGTGTTACATAACTGCATGTGTTTATTACAGAATTTCCTCTTTTCTACAGAAAAATTTGTGATCCGGGCCTTACATCTTTTGAACCTGAAGCTTTGGGTAATCTAGTAGAAGGGATGGACTTTCACCGGTTTTACTTTGAAAATGGTAAACATTCCTTTTTCGTATCTGTGAATCTTCATCTCTTCCTTGTGACTGTGTTTCTCCGGTCTAATTAGCATTTTGGTTTGGGAGTTAATTGATTTGGGCAGGGGAAGGGAGTTCTGCTCTATGTGTTTTTCTGTCTGTTTTTGCTGTGCTCATTCACACATCATAGGACACCTTGGATAGTGGAGGAAAGTTTCAGGTATTTGGAAAGAGAAAGTCAAGATATATAAAAGAAAAAACAAACAAACCATAGATAAGTAATTCTCATGCATTTTTTTTTCTATTGGGGAAATGAGAAAACCATGCTGTGAGTATACTTAAAAGAAAGGTCACTAAGTTGTGTGATGACAGTGATTGCAACTAACAGTCAGCACTTCAGGTGAGTATGTGATGTATTGGGGAAGACATTGTAGTCACTCAGTCTGTACTGCTGAGGATCTGATCGGTTGTCTTTTTTGTATTGGGGGGGTGTGTGTATGTATGAAAACATCAATATATATTAGATCTATCTATATATATATATTACAATCATGCCAGGTATAAGAAAGAAAAATTACCCATAGAGTGGATTTAATAAAGTTTTGGAGGATCATGTAATGTAGGTAACCATTTTAGAGCAGACTTGACTCAACAGGAAATAAAATATTGTAAACGAAGATACCAGCTTATCCAGTAATTTCTGAGAAATGTCTGAGCATAAAACGGGATTGTTGTATTCCTAAATTCTCTTCCATCTCCAAAACAGCATTTTCCATATTTTTGCTTAAAATGTTTCCTTTCATTACTGCAGCTTTTTAGTTTTCATAGATATCAGCACTTAATAATTAATACGTCACAAGAGTGAGTTAAAAGCTGAATTATTTTCACTGAAAATATTAAGTACAAATGTCATTAGACATTAGATACAGCAGTGAAACTGAAGTATTGGGAAACTCAAGATGGTGGCCCCCATTTTATTTAATCCATGTACACACATGGATTAAATAATATATACTATTAAACATTTGATTGGTTTCCTTATACGAAAGGGGAAAACATACTTTATGCTGTGACTGTGCTCATTTCTACAGCGTACTTGAGCTAGTTGTCAGTCGTGGTTATGAGTAAACAATAATTATTACTTTGTATCTGCTAAGCTTGAGATTCTTGTTTTGTAAAATGGGGTGAGATGAGTTATTTTGGCTTACATAGAGAAAATTTAATTTATCCTCTGTGTGTGTGTTCGCTTCCTAGCTTTATCCAAAAGTAATAAGCCAATCCACACCATTATCCTCAATCCTCATGTCCACCTTGTGGGCGACGACGCTGCTTGCATTGCATATATACGGCTCACACAGTACATGGATGGAAGTGGGATGCCAAAGACTATGCAGTCAGAGGAAACGCGGGTCTGGCACCGTCGTGATGGGAAGTGGCAGAACGTTCATTTTCACCGTTCAGGGTCACCAACAGTACCGATCAAGTAAGAAACAATTCAGATCACAAGCTTAAACTACATAGGTCAGATCAGATAGTCTAATAGCTGCTTTTGGCCTTAAAAACTATGAAACCATCCTCTTGATAGTATAATTTCTTGTGGTCATTTATGCAGTGTATATTTTATGCAGTAGTGTGCATATAGTTGGTGCAAATGTTTTTAAAATAATGCTTGCTTTGTTGTTTTTTTCAACTGTGATGCCCACTGATCCAACTCAGTCCCTGAACTGACGGCTTGAAGAGCAGAAAAATGTTTTAATGTAGATAAGGCTTGATACAAGTCACACAAAATAGGATCGGAAAACCTGAAATAGAATTTCAGGAAAACCTGAAAAAATAAAAAGCAATAGGGTACATGGAGCTGTTAGAGCTGATCAGAAAGTTTCATGGTAAAAAGTATCACTGTTCTGAAAAACTGAAGTTTGAGTAATATTTGTGGTGATTTCCAGCCACCTCTACTTACTCAGGCCTAGTTATGTTCACTGCAAGTTGATTTTGAGCCAGTTTACGTATGTACTTTGTAAATTAAGTCATACAAGTACCTATCACATTCTTATCTCTTTTCCCACACTCTCTTTGCTTAACTGCTCAATATTCGCTGTCTGATAGTTACAACATCTGTGTGGGTAAGCCTCAGATCTCTCTTTTGTTCATTCGGGCATCTCTGCATGCCCTCTCATACCCTGGGAGTCATGCCGTGGCTCAGCGCGCGCAAACCTGAATTCCTTGAGCCAGACTTTCAGCAGTGTAAATTACGGCACGCTCATAGTTTCAATAACAAGATAAAGAGTCACGGCTTCTTCAAGAGGTTCTTCTCAAGTCCTTTGCTTTTCTTCTGTTTGCAGCCTTCGCTAACGCTGCTGTGTCCCTCGGAGCCCAACCTCACTGACTTCTGGCTTAGGTTAGGCTGTTTCCAAATCAGGCAGCACTGGTATAGGCCGTGGTTTGCTCAGGTGCAAGCCCTCTTTGTAGGTTATAATTACATCTGTGTGAAGTGTCTTAATGTGGACAGTGGCTAAATTTCCTGGTGTGGATGTTAAGAGCTTAGATTCATCCTTCGAACTTCATCATGACCCATATTTTACTTGCAACACTGTTCTCCCATATGAAATAATACTAGATAAAGTAAGGAACGTGATAGGAATACTTTCTCTCTACAATTGGCTGACCAATCCCCAACAGTGCAAGTCCAGGGAAGAATTGGGCACAAAGCTGCCCC
>JANZLO010000007.1:9350097-9372875 GCA_026937515.1 Polyboroides typus | reverse complement strand
TTGCCTGAGCGTTCGGTTCCCCCCCCCCCGCCCCGGTTTTCTTCACAACATTGTGTTAAATGATCTTGAGAAGATTTTTTTTAATAGTATTGGCTAACACATGAGCATGTATTGTTATCTGGTAGTGATGTTACTTCAGTAATTGCAATCTTTTTTTTTTTTCTCCTTCCTCCTAGCTAAAAATATCAGCGGTGCCGCTCTTGCATTTTCTGTACCCAACGCACCTGGTTGATTACCATCTTGGCCATCCCGTTCTCTTCATGCATGTTTCTGAGTGCATGAAGTTGTGAAGGTTCTTCATGTAACACATTTGTGATGCACCATGTTGCTGTATATTCCATCTGTACACTGTTAACATTTCAATGAAGGTAATGTTCCATGCAAATAGAGAACAACAAGGTATAAAAGACAAAATAAATATTTGATGGACAGCAGTAGATACAGAATACATTTGTCACTTTCTCCATTTATGCCAAGTTTTGACAGACAACTTTAAAAATTATCCTGTTTATTAAGAAAAAAAAAAGAAAAAAAAAGAAAAAGTACATTTTACCCTCTTTTTTTAAGAACTGTTTTTTGACTCCTCCTTTTCCCCTGAGTCCCAGGGTTTTGCTTTGGTTCTGGTAGGAATGGTTAGGATTTCCGCTGGCAGCTCCATTACTGTAAAACAGATTTTTATTACAGCATGTAGATGGACGAAATCACTGATAAATGTGGAAGTGATAATATCTTGGCTTTGTACCAGCTGAAACCTTCTTAGTTTATTAGTCTGTGTAAACTGGAAAAATCTCATCGTTTGCTGGCTTTGTCAATTCAGAATTAACTGTCAATGTTCCGGTGAGCCAGCAGCTTCTGTTTTTTTCTTTTGAGTCTTTACCTTTGCTTTCTTACTATGCTAATTGAAAATTTCTGTTGGATGATTAAGCAAAATTAAAAATTGTAAGGAACTAACTGATGATTGAGGAGCAGGTTTTGAGGATTAAAGTGGAACAATAGAGAAAGATTTTTAATCGCTTTTAGGGTGCACTGTAAATTTTTTAAGGAGACTTTAAAAAATACAGAATTTTGGTTCAGCTATAGACCAGTTGTGTGGTTAATATACTCGAGAAATGTTAGGCCTTAAAAGCTTAGTATGAAGAGTTTACTTACTTTACGCTGCTGCTGTTGCTTCTCTGGAAATGTATTATGGATACACCAGTTTTCTAATAAGATTGTAACACTTTACCACAGATTTGTTTCTCCCCTCTCTTCCCCCTCAATCTGCTCTTGGTTTCTTAAAATCCTTGTGCAGCGTACAGTATGAAGGACAACAGTCTTCACAGCATTACCAACTTGGTTTTGCCCCTGACGCATTGCTGCGAACGCCTGTACGCTGCGCAGGGAACGCTCTCGGTGTCAGTTCAGAACACAAGCTTTGTAATAGGGACTATTTTTGCTTCCCTTATGTTGCTGTGAAAATACATCCTTGCAAGCATTTAGGTTTGTTCCCTTCCATTTTTAATAGAAAAATACAGGGATTGTTTATTTCTTTTTTTTCTTTTGTTAATTGTTCTGTTACCAACAGGGCTAACTGTTTTCTGCAGCGCTGTATAGTGCATGATATCTCAATCAATGTCCTTTTTAGCGGTTAAAAATTTACAACTCGGCAGCCTGGAGTTTTTAAAATGGGAACCCTTCCTAATTTGTATCATTTCACCTTTCTGTGTTGATTACTAATCAAAAGCAGTTCTTAAACATTTTGATGTTGTTACTAGTGGATGTATGGTAGATGGATTTAAGCTTCTCTGATAATTACTACATGATTTTAAACAATATATATTTAAAATAAGCATCTACAATAAATGTGTTGAGCCATATTAACCTGCCGATGGGATCTGTGAAAAAAGTAATGGCCTCGGTTTTTTTCTCATTAATTTCTTTACTTTTTTTTGTGAAGCGGCTATAAGTGGCATAACTGTATTTAAAATTAACAAATTAGGTGTAGGGTGGTTTTTTTTTTATACTTCTAACATAGCATGTGGTGTTGACGTATTACTGTAGACCAAGTTTGTCTTCCACACCAAGACGTGAGGAAATTGTGATTTGTTCTCTCCACCACAATTGAATTATACACTTCTGTCATTTTGGAACACTGCAGTTTACCATGGGACACAGTGTACATATTTCTTGCCATAATGGTAAATGATTGATATATTTAAGGATTAATAAATTTGTGATTTCTGCTGACATTGTGCTTGTGTTTTAATTTCCCAATTAATTGTGATTTTTGCATTGGAAAATGTGTGGTGTCTGTTTGAATTAAGAAGTCAGAGACACAGATGCAGTTTCTTACGAGCTGAATTTGCAGTTTGAAAATACGAGTGTTTGCTTTTGTTGTCTTTTGGTTAGTTCTGGACTGCCTTTCCTGAGGACCCAATGGCACAGCATTTATGCTTTACTTTATTGATAGGTTTTGCTTTTATAGGTCCATATTTAGAAATGTTTTAGGTAGTCTGCACATTTCTGTAGCTCCCTTACTGTGTTTCATATGCTAGCCTGTAATACAAGATGCTGTAAGAGCAGTTACTGTATGTTTAGCATTGCAAACTGTAAAATGCATTAAAGTTCATAAATAATTAGCACTTAAAATAATGTACCAGTTTAAAAGCTTTCATATACATCTGTAGTGATTTTAGGCTCTTATCCTATGCTGAGCCCCAACTGAGAGTAGCCCTTTATACCAGCAGAAAAGAAGGACCGAGGGGGCGGAGGAGAGGAGACAACTTCCAGCTTTCATGGGTCATGAAATGCAGAGCTGGATCATTTCTCTGGTTCTGTGCCAGGGGCAGCGTAGTTGCAAGCCAGACCTGTAGCAGCGGCGTTGGCGTGGCAGTGATCCAGGAGTACCGCCTGTCGAAGGAGCGAGAGCATATTCCTGGGTTTGTGAAAATTTCAGTGCTTCCTTTTGGGTGGCATTTTGCGATGTATTTGTAAACAAAAAGAAAAATAGTTAGGAGAGACCTCAGAGGTTTGGAATGTTTTGGTAAACCCCAGAGGAAGCAAAAGTGGTTTTGTCTGTTGGGAGGTTTTATATTTTGTCATATCACTTCTACCTACTTGTTTACTCAGTTTTTCCACTAAATGCTATTCCAGAAATCAGTTTGACTTCCATTTTAACTGTGCGCCTGCAGTAAGCTGTTTGACAACAGTGGAATTGCTACTAATTTCAGGTATGTAGAGAAGAAGAGAGATCAGTGTATAAAGCATAATGATGATGAATGAGGAGGATGGGGAGAATACATTTGATAAATAGCAGGTTGAAGATTTGGGTGAGGGCAGAGTTTTTTGGGGTTTGGTTTTTTTTTATTGTTGTGGATGTCCTTTTATAGCACAAATGTTTTAATACACTGCCTCCTGGTGGTGTTTTGTAATGATGTTTTCTATTTAGGCGTGCACAAGAAGGTGCTATTTGTTTTGAGCAGAAAGGAACCCAGTGCTTTCATGCATTCACTTCGTTAATGTGAGCAGGGAACACAGAATATTTCAGAGGCTGAAAATGTCCATTTGCTGGGTGTTGAATGTACGCTATATACACATAACTGGAAGAATCAGATTGATTCAGTTTTCTAAAAACAGGCTCTCGGGACACACTTAAGAAAATAAACATCTCCTAGAGTTGTATATCAAGTCTGGAGTTCATTGTGTCAAAGATTAACTTTACAGTTTCTTCAGTGTGCTGTTAATCGTTTGTAGTGGATCATCTCCTTGGACTGTGTGCTTGCAGAAAACAGAATTACTTCATTCTTTTCAGGGGTTTTCTTTCTTTCTTCTTAAATTTGTACAGTCATACTTGATACATAGCTCATCTTAAGAAAAGGCCATTGGTAAAAAAAATTAACTGTATTAGTTGGAGAATTGATCCAGATTGCTTCAGGTGATTCAGTTTCTTTCTTCCTAACAAATTATTGGTAAAATACAGACAGCTGTGGGTGAATGGGTTAAAAGTTCAGTGCTGCAAGGTCCAACTGCTAAGTGTCTGGTTTCTGCAGGGAGAGCCGCTGTAGTAGAGGCCTGACGTGCCTGTACAGGAGCATAGGGAGTGTTTGATTGCCATGAGGGGGAGACTTATCTGTCCTGAGGACTACCTATGCCTTGCATGAAAGGAATCCTACGATAGCAGACTAGAAGCCTTTCCTCTCTTCTCCCTCTCTTGCACAGATACCCGTGGCTGAGCAGAACAAGTTGCAGGATCTGCTTTCAAGACAGCATGCATGTAAAATAAGGAGAACGCAGCAATTCTGCGTGCTCATATGCTGCAGAGCAGCAGTGCAAGATTGCTTGTTTCCAGCCTGTTCGTGTCCAGACTCTGAGCCCAGGCAAAAGGCACTGCAGACAGTAAGTTTTGGGAAGAGGAGAACATTTAATCACAGAGTGTGAGGGGAGGAGAATCAATGCAAAAAAGACAAGCTGATAGAAAACAGAGTTTACAAGGTGAGGAGGGAGGAGAGCAGTATTTCTGTATTTACAGAAATGTCTCATTCTTCCTTAAAAATGTTGCCAGCACCCAGCTATGGGGCTGGACCATCTTGTGAACTAACTGGGAATTTGGCCCATGTAACCTTTGTCATCATAATGACCTCTGTTTAGTTCACGAAGTTAGATAGCTGAATGTGGCAAGTGGTTGGGACTAAGTTGCTTCCCTTAAAATAGCAAGGGCTGAGTCTGTGTAGCCACAAGGATATCCTCTGAAAAGTTGCATTAAATTGCAGTGTAGAATTTATCGGGAATCTGACACACCTCATGACAGCTAAGGGCCTAGGTCTTGTAATGACGCACTTTGCTATTTCCTGAACTCAGCCCATAGTGAAAAGATGCTTTCTTACATCAGGGCGGAAGAAACAGCAGTGTGTATCACAGAGTTCCCTGCTCACTGTCAGGTATTTCCCAGTGTCCTAGCAAGCTGGTACAGGAGGAGAGGGGAGTGAAGTTTATTAATAAACAGCCCACTGCATTGAGAGAGAGTTCATGATAAACAAAACAACCCTGAGCTGGGAAGGAAGAGACCGCTCCGCTCTTTCACCACTCCTTTTCCCACCCTTCTCAGGCATTCAGTATTGGCTCTCTGAGAAGACAGCTGCCCAGGACCAAGGCGCTGACAGTCACAGATCATTAAGTAACACATGTAGTCAGGGGACCATACTAGCAAGCAAGCAACCTGATAGTGGAGGTAAGAGCCCGTGTTTTTGTGCCTGACAGTTCATTTTATAAGCAAAGTTACTGCCAAACATTGGTACCTAAACAGAAGTCAAACTCTTAGCAAAGATGGAGAAGAGAGTGCTCCCAAGCACACGCCTGTCATGTTACAGCAAGACATCAACTTAAACACCATATAAAACTGTTGCCATGTCCTATGCCCTGGAGAGGGGGTAAGTACCAGAGCAAGAAGCAAGAGTTCAGCTCCAGGATGGATAGCAGGATTAAGGGTGCTTAACAGTTTCAGTGAAGAAAAAGTAAGTATATTAACACATTCGTGAAGGAAGATGTTCATGGAGTATTGAGCTATTGCCTCCCTTGCACAAGTCATTTGGGGGGATTATCCTAGAACGAAGGAACTGCAAAGATCAGATGTCAGTATTGTGTAGACATGGTGATGCAACCTCAAATACTGGTGGTAGTGCCCACTGCCCTGTTTTTAGCATGTGTTTTCTTCTGGTGGATGTATACATGTGCTTTCCATGGTGACTGTGAATCTGGCAGCCACTACTTCTAACACCCTGTACCAAAGAAGTCCCAGTATGCTCTGCTAGGTGATGGATCTGCTGAAAATTACGTGGAGTATGAGAAAAAAAGGTAGGAGCCCCAGAGGCTGGTGTAGGAAGCAGCTGATGATCTGTGCTACTGTTACTAGCAAAGTGACAGAGGATGTTAGGGGCAAGGAGCATTACTCTGATGGGTGTGACAGAAACTCTGAGTTGTGCCTGGAGCGAAACAGATTTGTGAAACAGTTTCACAAAACCCCGATGTAAGGGCTGGTAGACACAGGGTGAGATTTGGCACTTGAGTTCTCCCTGGTGCTCCATGTATCCCTGGAACATGCCTTCATGTTGTCTGTCACCAATGTCCTCCTGCTCTGCAGGCCTGTCCCTCCTACCCAGAGTACTTTTCTTTACTGTGATACCTTACTAACCCATCTGTCCCTGAACTATCAGCGTCCTGTTTTAACAGGATTCACTTCTAGCAGTTCTCCTTGTGACACTGTTTTAACAGGATTCACTTCTAGCAGCTCTCCTTGCACAGCCTCTGTGCTGAGTTTGAGCTTTATTTCTTTCCCTTGTGAGAAAATCTCTGTCTTGAACTTAGTTTTCACCCTCTCGCTGTACATTTCCTTGTGCCCCCATGTTTGTTTTCTCAGGTTTGTAGGTGGTGCCTCTGCTTCTCAGTGCCCCAAAGCAGGGATTCGTGAACATCAGGAGCTCGGCGTGTTCTCGGCACTCTTATTTGGTTAAGTTCCTCAGGCAAAATGGGCATCTGAACTGATGAAATGGGCTGAGGCTCCCTGGCCTGAGCTAGAGATTTAGCATGAGCTGAGAGCATGGCTACTCTGCCATTCAACCGTGAGTGCTGCTGGGCATACACTGAAGTGAAATCGTAAGTGCCTTGGACACTTCAAAAGTCGTGAGATGTAGGCACTGCTGTAGAAGGGATAGGAGTTGTGCAGCACTTTTACAGTCACAAGTTTGGGTGTAGCACCTGTTCCTGCTTCAGGTTGCAGAGGCATTGCTAAGGGGTGTAGCTTTTATATTTAATTTTCCTTGTGTAGGAGTTCCTGTTAGAAGGGCTGCCTGACAGCCCATCTGGAGCAAAGCAGGTTCTCCTTGGGATGCAGTTAGTGGGCTGGAAGTGCCTAAATGCTGAATTCCCCTTTCGTTTCAAAAGTCTGGTCTCCAGAGTCTCTGGCATATTCAAATGTTGATGCTCACATTGCAGTCTTACATCTTTCTCCAGGATAATGCTATTTCAAAAGGTGCCTCCTCTCCCCACTCCAGATACTTATTCCCACTTTTGATCACAGTTAAAAGCTGGGGTATTTTTAAAGAGATGGTTTTTTTAACTCAGGTCATTTTACTGGTCTGTTTTTGCAAGGTTACTGTGGTGGGTTGACCCTGGCTGGGTGCCAGGTGCCCACCAAAGCCGCTCTATCACTCCTCCTCCTCAGCTGGACAGGGGGGAGAAAATATAACAAAAGGCCCGTGGGTCAAGATAAGGACAGTTTAATAAAGTGAAAGCAAAGGTCGCGTGCGAAATCAAAGAAAAACAAATGATGTTATTCTCTACTTCCCATCAGCAGGAGATGTCTGGCCACTTCCCAGGAAGCAGGGCTTCAGTACGCGTAGCGGTTGCTCTGGAAGACAAAAATGCCTCCCTTCCATCTCCCTTTGCTTAGCTTTTATATCTGAGTTGATGTCATATGGTATGGAATATCTGTTTGGTTAGTTTAGGTCAGCTGTCCTGGTTATGCCCCCTCCCAAGATCTTGCCCAGGCCCAGCCTGCCGTTGAGGGGGGCAAAAATGTTGGAGAGACAGCCTTGATGCTGTGCCAGCACTGCTCAGCAGTAGCCAAAACACTGGTGTATTATCAACACCTTTCTAGCAACCGATGCAGAGCACAACACTACGAGGGCTGCTATGGGGAGAATTAACTCCATCTCAGCCAGACCCAATACAGTTACCTGACAAGAGGTTGCATCAGCATAACAAAGGAGTTACATAGAATAAGCTTTGGGTGGGAAAGGATAGGATTCTTAAACCAGTTTTACCACTGGAGAAAATGTATATGCAATTATTTCTTAAGTAATTGAATGCAGCATGTCTACCAACATACTAGTTTGTGGTCAAGGGTCCAGAGCAGGTGAACAACTTAAAAAATTAACTGTGTACAGTTACATGTCTTCATGTAAAGTTGATGAAAATGGTGATTTCTCCCTCAGTTATTGACTGCTATAAAATTCCAATTATTGTTTCCTACCAGTAGGTTAATTCTAGTTCCAGACTAACAGTTTGGAACACAAAGCTTTATGTTGCTTCCCACACCTGTTTTTTCTAGTCATCCCCACAGCATGCATTAACTGGAGTTCCCCTTATCATCGGTAGTTCTGTGAATATGTCTCATACCATAATATCGTGCACTTTTTCAGGTGCTTTATTTTTGGCTGGCAACAGAGAAGGATCAATAGCTCTAAAGTAGGTTCCTTAAAACTCAAACTGTATTACAGGATAAAGCTGTGACAATTTGGATAATTACAAAATGCCCTTAATAATAATAATAATTTTTTAAAAATCAGCTTTTTCATTGGCAGAAACTGAGCACCAATACTTTCTAACCTAAGAACATGAGTTCTTAGACTGGCTCCAAAAAATGGCCTCAAAAACACAGTAGCTGGAAATTTCCATGAGGGTGGAGGGAGTATGGCTCTTACCTAGTTTTTGAGAGCTTGGTGTGGCCCAACTCAAGGGCAATGGCAACAAGAAAAGATGAGTATAAAACACATAAATAGTCCTGAGAGTAGAAGCCAGCTTTCATTTTTCTGGCAGTGCCCAAACCACTAGATTACTGGCTGCTGTTGAGTAAAAGAGATCCAGTTACCCGGTGGTGTTGTGTGGTAATGATAAGAAGCTCAGCCTGTAGCCCTGCAGTGCTAAGCTTTCCATTTTGTCAAGAGTGACTTGCCTCAAGATACAAGCAAAAGCAAGTGTTAGGCACTGGGACATTCTCAATCTGAAAGTGAGATACTGATCACCCCCAGGAAACCGAATTCTGCTACAAGCCCATATTAAGCACTTACACAGTGGGAGGAAAGAAAAGTGACCAGCCCAGATTAAGAGAAGGCAAAAATCTGCAGCTCTTCTTTCATCACTCACTGGACTCATTTACAGCCAGTGCCGTTGGGTCACAGTTCTTGCAGGAAAACAAAAATATTTAATAAGGTCGGCCAAACTGTGTTCCAAGTGGAGAGGCCGATAGCCTGGCCCCTCAGAAGGGCTCATTAGATTCAGCATAGTAAATGTTTTTCTCCAGATACCTTATCTAAAACCAAGGAAAAGCACCTTTTCATACGTCACACTCTGGATTTCTTTCCTGGTTTTGCATTCACATGAGAAGTAGTAAAGACGCTTCATATCAGCAGCTCTGAAACTAATAATGGTGGTTTCTGTTTTTTTTCTAAACAAAACTTACTTGAGAGTAAAGTACAGAGGCTGGGCCATGCCAAAACTTGCCTGCCTTGTTCATTGTGGCAAATAAAGTTATGGAAAACTCGCTACTTTGACCTTCATGGATGAATTCTGTTTCTCATGTGGATACGAGAACTCCAAGTAAGTCTTTACAAAGGAAAAAAAACCAAAGCAAAACTGTATGTGTGAAAAGCCTTGTTTATATCCCACTATATTATCATAATTTTAAATCATCAGCCCATGTATTACCAAACCAAGGTAAAGATACTATCAAAAGTTATAAAAGTGCATATTTCTTTTTCTAGTGGTTCAAATCAATACTGCATCATCGGAGGTAGGCTTAGGGAGCTTAACTTTATTTTACAGTGACAGATGGATATTCTTTTGGCTTTGATCAAAAGTAAATATTTTAAAGTAATACATTTTAGTAAATTACAAAGATGATTTATTAAATTAATTTGGAAATTGTTTGGAAAGCAGATTAGTGACAGGTAATGTTTGTTCTAGGTGAATAATTGACAGCTTTGCTTTCTTTTCTGTCTCCTAGCAGCTGTCTGAACACAGTAACTTACGAAACCCCCACAGGCAGTGCTCCCTAAATCTTATTGTACTGATAAGTTTTTCTAAACAGGTGTTTGAATACAGCAGAGCACCTTTACACATAATAATAGGGATTGGTAGCATGCCCGGCCTTCTGTCTGCAGGCTTTATTTCTGCTCCTCTGGTTGGCCTTGGGGCTGCCTGTAGAATATGGTGTAGGTATGTGCACTTTTAACTCTGATGTGGCAATTTCCATTTCCATGCCTTCGTTGCCATTCTTTGTATCGGTAATTTTTGTATCTCCAGGTCACAGTATTTTCACAACATGATTGAAGAAGTTTCTGATTACAGTTTGAGGCATCTGAAATCATCAGTGATGTTGGAAAACTGCACGTTTGTGCCTCATTAGAATGGTAGAATTCTGGGTGCTGGTAGTCAAAAACAAAATATTTTTCAAAATGCGTACAGCAAGTACTCATGCAAAGAAATCCCTTCTAAAGAGCAGTAGTAGGTTGTGGTTATTTTTTGTTGGGTTTGTTTTTGGGGTTTTTTTTTTGTTGTTGTTAAATTCGGCCCTAACTACTTAAGGCAGTGATTAAAATGGGGGAAGAGAATAGGGAATTTTATTGTGCTACCCATTCATCCTTCAATAGAAGTGTTTAACTGATAAAGTGTCATGACGCTCTAAGAAGTGCAAGCACGGCAAGGCTGGCCTGTGCTGGCCCCTAATGAGACCTAAAGTGAAATGTCTGTCAAAGCTCTCACTGTGGTTTGAAATGGATCTGTGAGTTCAGCAACACGGTTCATTTGGTATGAAAATTGTGCTTCATCAAACGTGATTTTTATGTGCACATGGTTGGAAACATATAGGTGTTGGCACATCATTCTGTGCTCTGGTTTTGGAGGCGCTGTTTCAGTCTCCTGTTGGGACCAAACCACTTTGTATAAATAGTTAAATACTCTGCCATGGAGACAGACAAGCGCAGCAGCAGCACCGTCCTGATCTCAGGGCCTGGATGTAGAGCACTTTGACAGGGATCTGGAAGACAGAAGTAGGAGGTTTTGTTCTTTGTCATTCAGGCCAGGAATCTGAGTGTAAGTGTCCCTTGTGCAATGTCAGTGCCATAACCACTGAGTGAATATATGAGACAGCCTTTCTCTGTTTCTTTCACTGAAAAGTAAGTAGGGAAGGATCTAGTTTGTGTTTCAGTGCAGCTCAAAAAAATTGTCAAAATGACAACACCAGAAGGGATCCCTTTCCCTGGGCACCTGTCAACTGAAGGTGCCGCAAAGGCTGAAAAATGCAATGGGGATTAGTTAACACAAAGCTGAGGGCAGGAAACATTACAAGTCTCTTTACTTCAATAAAGGGATGCGTTTGATGATTTCAATATGTTGAACGGATACGAATAACAAAGGCTTAAAAGTCCTCAGTTGATGCTTTGCTCATCTCTTCTTTGCAATGGGTTTGTCAAGATAGGAGCCTGAGGTACACTTAAGAGGCAGCATGGGCCAACATTTACTCTCTCCTCTACAGTTAAAGAGGGGATCTTGGTGTTTGAGTCTTACCGCATTCACACATTTCTATAAGCACTGTTTCCTGGTTAAGACCAGCTTTTCACACACGACAAGGTGGAGCTACTTCACATCCCACAAGCCTTACGCTGTCTGCCAAAAGGATGTAAGGGGGATATTTGAGAGAGTGGAAGAGCCAGGGGGATGTGGAGGACTCTATTTTCATTAAAAGGCCTTAGCAGCTCACGCTGCTCATCTCTGAGGAGGAGTAGCTGGCACGAAGATCTAAACGTTTTGATGGTGAGAGGAGAAAGCAGTCTGAGACTTCTCTTTCGTCAGATCCTCTCACCTCTCTGTCAAAACGCAGCGCTGCTGCTCCCTGCCCCTCCGCTCGGATGCTCACCTCTTCCCTCTGCTGCCTGGTGCTTGTGCCCTCCCTTCCTCCTCCCAAACCCTCTCATCCTCCCCCCACCCCCGCAAGAAACCCTGAGGTTATTGCCACATGGCATTTATCGTGTTAAAAACCTAGTGACGACATGTGCCACTCCTCGAACTGAATCATTTACCTCTATGTCTGAAACGCTACTCCCCCCATTCTCTTTTTTTTTTTTTTTACTTACCTTTGTCTCTCTCTTTTATGTGAGACCGATCCTGGGGCAGTCAGCAGCTGGAACAATAGGCAGTGTTACTGGGTGTAGTGTTGCTGTACTCTGGTGTTTGATTGGGAGGCTTTAAAAAACATTAGCTAATTAATCCTTACTATGTGACTGATGGTAGGCGAGCATCGCCCACCTGGTTTTATGGCTAAAAACCTGACAGTATATAATTTGCCCAAGGTGACAAAGTTGATGGATGACAGGGCTTTCTAGGTACAAGGGTGAGTTTCATTCCCTGAATGACAGTGATTACAGTCTGCATATGAAGGATTTATGGCCAGAATTATAAGGAGAGCTTAGCCTCACACTTGCTCACTGCATGGCATGCAGCGTGTCATCGTTTGTGGCGTTTGCTCACGTTCCAAGTCCTCTTCACAGGAACATTTCTGCTTTCCAAGCTAATGGGGAAGAGGCAGCGTCCCAAGTAAGTTCCTTCTGAAAAGCAAGGTTCACGTCTATCCTGGCAACTGAAATTATGCAGCAGTTCCCAAAACTGAGAAAAGCCACTTCACACCATTCTGAGGGCAATGCTTGAATTGAGGGTGGCAGCGAGGTACCGCTGTTCTCAACAGAGCATGTGCTAATACCCTGTGAGTTTTGAAGGTCCTACTAGTTAATTATATTAGCTAAAACCAACTTCCTGCATCTGTCAGCAGTTCAAAGCCAATACATCTGTAAAACATTTGTACATCCTAAAAAAGGCAAATTAAAAAAAAAAGAAAAAACCACCAAAAATCCCTCCCAGAAAACACCAAAACCAAAGTTCTTAAGTTTGTTTTTGCCACTGATACTGACCTACAAAAGCAAAAAGAACCTGATCTGATATTTAGATGCCAGATGAATCTTTCTGACCTGGCAGTTAGACAAACTGGGGGAGATTGAGATGGTGGTGACTGATGGAGAAGGTGTAATTACAAGGTTTCAGTTTTATGGTGACTTGGTTAAAATTTAATGCTTCAGCACACCCTCACGCGCGCAGAGTCTCAAGCAGAACAAAAGGTTGTCTGTTACATATTTTTGCAGAAGTGACTTTTTTAAAGTTCTTCGATAATTTAAATTGAGTTTTTTCAAGCTTACCATTTCATGGAGCCGTCTTGGTTCCCACTGAAATGAATACATTTTCAGTTAAATAATTTCAGATAATTTTCAGTTAAAACAAAATACTTCAGTTTGAAGATATTCAGTGAGTTCCTACAGTGAAGGATCATCCTTGTCATCACTTCACCTGACATAAAAAAAAAACATTCCTCTGTGAAGAGGCAAGACAAAGGAAACCAGATAATTGTAGCATTCTGTTTGCAGATAAGGGCTGACAAAAGGATAAGAGAAGTTTAATGACCAGCCTACCATAGCTCCACTACCTGTACTAGGGGATGATACCAAATTTTCTGGGTCCTACTCCAGGTCCCTGAGCACAAAAAAATCTGTATTCCTACCCAGGTCATTGTTGTGAGATTCTGTTATTTGGCCGTTGTTACAAAGAAGCCAGCTCCTTTCTACTGGCTGAAAATGCTTGATGCAGTCCAGATGCTAATACAATTAGAGGCGACCAGCCAAGTAACTGGTGTCCTCAGTCTGTAATTAAGTGTGATTGAAAGGGGGAGTTAGGGGCAGTAAAAACTTATATCCTTCATCCTTTCATTAGCATCTGCTTGCAGAGCTCGATGCTGATTTTTTATTACCTTTCAGAAAAGTGGGCTGGATAACATAGTTTAGATATATTTTTATTATTGGGAGTTGGTTCCTTCCATTTGCTGCACTTCCATTCCTCTTCCAGGAGATAGAATTTATGTACACACAACATGAAAGAAATCTCTTCAGTTTACAACTTCCATTTAATTTGGGGGAGCGGGTGTCTTTGTGGGAGCTATGAAAAAAATCAAGGCTTACTTTATTCCTGTTGCTCCTCAAAGAAAATTAAAAGATACGAATGAAAAGTAAACTGAGCCAAGTTTGGTTTTACGAGCCAAAGCTTATTAGCGTCTAAGTCCTTTTGAGATAATTCACGGTTTCAGTTGTCCAAGCAGAAGGGGCTCAGTGCACAGCTTGTATGGCTGCAGTCAAGTCATCTGAGCTACGTGCAAGGATTTGACCAGAACTGCTGATTTTCATAAAATAATGCATACTGTATGTTATACTCTGTGGCAAGAGTCTGGTGTGATCAGCTGTCCCACTACAGGAAAATAACCTCAGAGGAGGCATTCATCAATTCTGCGACAATTTGAGTACCCACTTTTATTGTTGTCAGAAGTGGCAACTATGATGATGAAGGATCTGAGCACAACCTACATAAATGCATATTTGTATCTATGGGAAACGTTCATTTTGCTTCACTGCTGCTAGCCAGTCTGTCTCCTCTCAGGAGTTGGCTTAGGTCAGATGAGTGAGAAATGAGATGCTTTTGATTCATAACTCAGGATAACATTTGAGAAGTTTCTAGAAAGGAATACTTCTTAGGGTTGAGCTACAACTTCTTATAAGAGTTTGATTTCAGGGAATGAAATAGTGGTTATGGAGAGAGAAAATGGAAGTGTGAGAGAGAAAAATAGTGCGTTCGAATCTTCCACTTCCTCTTTAGACTGTAATTTTCCCCTTCTTTCTCCTTTGCAGTCAAATAATAAAGCGTGGATTTAGTGGTAGGTGACAGTATAGAGAGAATACAGCCACAGCGTAGGCTTTCTCATCTTTTTCTATGACACGCGTCTTCTTTGAACTGTGCTTAACCATTTGAGGTATCATAGGTACTGATGGGCAGAGGAAAGCTCCAGAATAACACAACCAATTTATAGGCATTGTAAATGAAAAAAAACCCACTTTTTATTTAGAAAAAGGAGACAATTTTCAGAAACTTGTAATGAACCTAAAAGCGTTTCTAGTGAAAGTATAAGACTCATTCTCTAACTTGGTTTGAAAGTCTGACCATTTTTCTTGCTCACATAACCTAAAAATACCAGCTGACTTGTAAAAGATTTCTCTTCAGCAGCATTGTTCGTTTCTATTCCTAATTCAAGAATCTGTGAAAGACCAAGGGATCATACATCTCTGCAGACAGCTGTGTTCCAGCATCTCATTTCAGTGACCTTCCTCCAGTCAGCTTAACAAACAACTAAGTGATAACTGGGGGCATAAATTGGTTACCTCTGATAAATAGAGAGAGCAGTTTTATTTTGGAGCCCATCCAAAACTGTCTAAGGTAATTTTGATCATTAACATCTGAGTATACCATGTTTGTGATTTCAGTATCTTCTGCAAAGAGGATTTTTTTTTTTTTTTTTTTTTTTTATGTTGCTAGACTAATGCCTCAAGGTATGCACAGGAATACATCATGTACTGGCAAATGGCAACCTACAGGTGAAAAATTCTCTTAGTGATGGA
Organism: Polyboroides typus; assembly: GCA_026937515.1. Taxonomy (NCBI): domain Eukaryota; kingdom Metazoa; phylum Chordata; class Aves; order Accipitriformes; family Accipitridae; genus Polyboroides; species Polyboroides typus. The sequence continues at coordinate 9,357,579 of JANZLO010000007.1, read as the reverse complement.
TATAAAAGTTGAGGCAGTAGCAGAAATTCTAACAAATAGGTAAAATGCATGCTGTAACTAATGGAAAGGGGGGGTTAGAGAAGTGCTGAGAATGAGTGGTGTAAAGGCTTAGTACAGTAAGAGACTTGGACTGTGATGCAGTCCCTGGTGCAAATTTGGGGCTATATTCAGTGATCTGTACTGAACAAAAATTTCTGTTGAATATTAATTCAGGTCTGATAGCAAAATGATGCTGAAGATGCTTGCAGACTTGGGCTAAGAGCTTGAAATTGGTAAGAGATTTAGAGGTCCTGTCACTATCAAACTGGGTCTGAATTCCCATATGCAGCTTTACCTGTCTGCTCCTATGGAAGCATTTCTGCATCCCATGGGATCAGTCATTTTCCTGTCTTTGTAACATATTTATTTGTAAGTGTTGTCTCTGCACAGGACTTCCTCTTCAACGCTGAAATACTGTCTATACGGGATATTAGCCAGAGAGCCTGGACACTATTCAATATTCAAGTGACTTAGTGTTCAGAACCTGCAACAGCTTTTCTGGGGTCTTTGAATTGTCAGGCAAGCCTATAACTGCCATCCCTCTAAAATGTGTATTTCAGACTCTTTGTTGCAAAGACCTCAGAGAAATGGCTCTGAGATTTTCAGTGTCAATTTTTTTTCAGTGTGTTTGGAGTAAATGCACAAAACCTACTGCTGGATGCTATTGGATCGTGACACTTGGATAATAAAATAAGCTGGCCAGAGAAATTAAGAGCAGAAGTAAAGACTTCTAGGCAACAATATAATGTAATATAGAAAAAATATAAATCAATTGGAAATAGCCAGCTGGCACTAATGGCTCATTTGTTTAGACTCGTATTTCTAGACTGTCTGGCTTTTGGTGAGATGGGAGCAAGGAAAATCATGCCTGCCTGCCAATGGCTATCTTTAAAAGCACTATTAAATAGAGCCATTGGTCTGCAGCTAAGGAGGCACTCAAAACCTTGATAATCGGAAACGGTTTTAGGAAACTGTCAAGTACCTCAGAAGACAAAGCTGAGCTGCGGGAAGCTGGGCTTTGTCTTCTCAGGTACTTGATAGTTTTCTAAAACCATTTCCCATTATCAAGAAGGTTTTGATAATACGCTACTGGCGATCGTGTAAACAGAGAGGCAGCATCACTACACGTGGCTAAGATACAGTGTTCTGCTTTGCATAGGGGAGAAGTATCATCTATTGGCATGCTAAACTAACAAAACTTTATTTTAAGCAGAACATAAGACCTTGCTGTGCCTGAAAACACAATTGAGAATTTAACCTCCATACAGTTATTGCAATAGGGTTGGTTTTAATTACTTTAAACAAACAAAAACAAAGAAACAAACCCTAAACCCCCCAAAACCACCTAGGACTGTTTTTCTGCAGGCTCTGGCATATGCAGCTGTGTTAAATGCCAGTGTTCTGGTGGAAAATAACCTGAATGCTGCTGAATTTGACAAGCCCAAATACAAAGCAATGAGATGCACTGGTGGAAGGGTGAGAGCGGTGGGAAGCGGTGGGTACTTGGCCAGGAATAATGGGCACTAACACATGAGAATGTGATCCATCTGTTTGGGTGTTGCCATTTTGGGCAGGGAAAGCATCCTGCCTGCCTTCCCCCCTCCCCTCTGGTCTTCCCGGCCACAGAAGCAGGTTCGACTCTTTCAGTAGGGTCGGGAGCACAGGTTTTGTTTCATTGTCCTGCTGCACCTGCCGTGATCAAGCGCAGGCCCCATTCGTATGACTGTATTATCCTTTTCCCATTTCTTGACCCTCCTTTTTGCCATCCTTATACCTCACTTTCTCTGCCTTGGTCCCCTCCCGAATAAATAACCTGCCCCTGATTACTTTTTCCTGGATGGTCCCAGTTTTACTAGATCCATACCCACACTCGATATTTCTGATGCTGTTGTCTAGTGGGAATAATAATAACAACAACAATAGCACAGCAACAATAATAATGTTGTTATTATGGTATAATAATTGTTTACTGGTGGTATAATTGTTATTGTTGTTATTCCCTTAGAGGGCATTACAGATATGGTTACCTCACAAGCATGTGCTTTCCCTGAGGTCCCCAGTACTCCCCTGCGATTACCTGTGAGGTCCTAATTCCCCCTTAAGCCCCTGTGAAGGGCAGGCATCCCTCACGGCATTGTCCGAACTTTTGTCAGCTCCTCACTCGCTTATCCGCTTCACCCAGCAATTTCTCATGCCCAGTAGTTTTCCAGATGCCATTCCGTTGGCGTGACCTCGTGGCAGGACCGAGTCCACGGCCTAGTGATTTGCCTGAAACCGTAACAGAGAGAGCATGTCTGAAGTGGTGGAGTGCCTAGTTAAGGATTACTGACTTTTTTGCTGGCAAATACCTGTGGCACGGTGCTCGCAGCTGTGCATGTGGAGCAGCAGGGACACAAACCTTCTGTCTGAGATGGGTTAACTTGCTAAAGGTTGGGTGAACGGCCCAAAGCTCTTGAAAGCAAAACACCAAGATGGAGTAAATATGTCCTGCGGCACAAGTTAGAAATGACTCAGAAAGAATATTGTGCTATTCGAGAAGACTTTCTGATCTGTAAGTCTGTCCCCAGAGTGTACTCAGCTATGTTTTCAGGCTTCATTAGCTGCAATATCTTCATATATATGTGCATTTGGTGGCTTTTTAAAAAATTATTACTATTTTCCTTTACTGTTTCAAAGAGCAAGTGTAACCGCACCTTGTGCTAAGTTTTCATGGAACGGTTTGGGACAGAAGGGACCATTAAAGGTCACCTAGTCCCCCCCCCCCGCAGCGAGCAGGGACATTTTCCACCAAGATGGGGTTGCTCAGTGCCCCCTCCAGCCTGGCCCCGGTTTTGGTGATTGCCTGCAGCTGGAGGAGCGAGGCGTGGGTAAGGTGCCAGCTGTTCCTCGTTCCCTCTCAGGGTAACTGCTGCCCAGCTGGCCTAAAGTGCAGTTGGAGCCGGGCTCTTTGGTGAGAGGGTTGAGATCTTTCTAAGTAATTTTTGTGCTGCTGTTAGAGGGAAGCATAGCAGCGAGCAGAGAGGGAACCTTCCGGAATTCATGATGGGAATTGGTGTGTTTTGCAGCCTTCAAACGGACAAGCAGAGTTGCCTGTGAGCTGTTTACAAATGGTGAGTACTGGCTGGACGGGCCCTGTTGTGCAGAGCGGAGATACAGTAGCCGATGATTAGAAAATAGCCTGTTTTCTGTAGGCGGTGTGTGATTTGGGAGCGGGGAGGAGGCTGCCAGGTGTAGGTGAAGATCTGTGGATGCGTTGTTGAGAGGTGCTATTCTGCTGATTGTGACTCTTGCTAGGAAAGTGGTGGTCTGGTCTTGCTGCAGAGGTTACTTTGTTGTAAAAACTTAGGTAAAAGGCAATATGTGCCCTTAAGGGTGGTAATCTTAAACCTTACACAGCAAAGAAAACAATCTGAAAGTAATATGCCAGCAAGTGTGGTTTGGTTTGTTCTACCTCTTGTGCTGTGAGTAAAAGAGGCTTTCATTTTAAAAGCGTCTTTTAAACATAGAAAATGGAGCACCTGTTTGCCAGGCAAGCTTCCTCCAGTGCTGGCCGACATCTGCACTCGATATTCAACTGGTGTATGCAAAGCTTTGTTGAAATGATGTGTTTCATTTTTAGAAAACCTTCGAGTATATTCTAGTCACAGTATGAGAGCAGGTTATTTAAATGTACTGGTTTATTTCCAAAGGCTTAGTGTTAGGTGCCCTTTCATGGCAAATGTGCTGCTGCTCATACTCCTTCTTTATGAAAATGTTGTTCTTAAGCATAATTCTTTTCAGTATTATTATTGAGATCTCTACTGGATATGTGCCAGGACTGTAAAGCCTGAGTTTTTCAGGATCTTCAGAATTGCCCGCACCTTAACAAAACAAAATAAATAGAGCAGTTGGGTTCTGTGATTCTTATCAGGTGCTGATTGGAGTAAGTGTTCACACAGCTCAAAGAAATTATGTAAGTGTGTGTCCTGTCTGCTATTGATTATTCCCATATGTTACACATGCTCTTCTTCATCTTGGTCAGACTACGTGGGGAAAAAGAGTGTGAAAATCTTTATTCATATGTTGTCAGGCTCTTGGATAAATCTTGGCATACTGTTTATGGAAAATAATTGGCTAGATTAGCCTCTTACAAATTTTTTATGGATTGATAAATGCTGAAATAATTTACTTCCTGTATTGGAATGAAATTCAGATTGTGTGCCAATTACGTGATGTTCACTTAACACGCTTCCTTACTGGCAGTAGATACTGTGCCATGGGAGGTCAGTCACTGTTATTCTGGTACCACTGTGGAGAGATGGAAGCATAGTTTAGCTTCAGTAGTAACAACAAAACCATCTCCGAATGTCTTTAGCTTTCTCTGATTGAGATGTACTTGTCCAGGTTTTGCTCTTTGAACAAATAATTGCTTGTGCAAATATTCCTGGAATGCTGATTTAGAGCGCTGCTGGATAATGGGATTGAGTCAAACTGGTGACGTGAAGTCTGCTCTCCTCTTCCTAAATTATTGTGAGAAGAATTTGGCCTTAGTTTTGGAAAGCAATCCAGAAATAATGCTGGCAAAGTGGAGACAGTAAAACCTGCCTTATGGAAATCAGCAGAAGACACACATGCTTTTATGTATGTGAAAAATAAGTTACTGAAGCCTGAACCAAAACCTGAGAGGTACTATCTGGTATCTCTGTCCTGGAGTGGAAAATATTCATGATGCAGGTATCAAGCACTAGTGTTCGGGCCTTGGCAAAGGCTGTTCAGCATCTAGGTTCAGGGTCTTTTGGGGGAAAAAGGCAAAACGTTTCCCTCCAGGATCATGCAAAGTTTGTGTCTCTGATAATGATTGCAGGCTCAGGCCCTGTCTAAGTCAGTTCATGTGCGTTGAGCAGATGAACCATATCGCACAATTTCCACAATTTAACTGCTATAAATCATACTTCTCCTATGTGTGGTAAGTAAGCAAAAAAAGTGTGTCAGAGTTTGAATTATGTCTGTCTAATTTCAGCATTGTAACTGAGAAGAATCTGACTTGGTTCAATGATTCATGGATTGCAAGAAAAAAAACATGAAAAATGGTGTTTGTTAAAACTGGATGCTAAGCTTTAGTTTTGGACTTCAGGGGTAGGGGTGGGGAAAGCCTTACTCTCTGTGTGTCTCTGGTTATCAGAGATGTTTGATTTGCACTTTAGTTGGATTTTCCCTGTGAAAATTGCTGTGGACGAATAGTTTTTGCATCCTACAGATACTTTAAGATTTCAGGAGGGCAATGCAAAATGCTTTCTGAGTTCAATAAGCATTTTAGCAGTAGTTGCACCTTACTGTAGGCTTAAAGAAAAACACTCCACCGTGCCAGGTGTAGTTCAACCTTTCTGGAACTTTAATTGGGCTTTTCTACCAGCATCAGCATCAAGTACAGGCACATGCTTTTCACCTGTGAGAAGGAATAGGGGAGGAGAAGAGTGAAATTGTGTTCTGTATCCCTTCCCTTTTCTGGCTGTATTTTCAAATGGCTTGTAGAATAAAGAGAGTTCTTAAATACCAACTGATCAAAACATGGTACCTTTTTTGTAGTCTTCTTTGTTACTTAACTATCTTGTTTTGTTCTTGTTCTAACAAACCAACCTCAAAGAAACTAAAAATACTTATTAAAATGATTGTGTAATCTCATGCTACTTAACATCTGATGTATCTATGCACAGCAGAGGTATCTGAGGAAAAAGGAGAATTTGAGTGAGTTGAAGCATGAAACATCACAACCTTGCAGTGAATGAGCTTATTATGAGTACTCTGCATATCCCTATATGCAAGTTCAACAGCTGATGGAAAGTTAGTCTAGTCTATCAGTTGAATTTGTATCAGCAAAGGATGCAGTCATGTAATGCTTGATTTTTATTAGTTTGTTTATTTACACCAAAGATAGAAATATGGAAAATAAAATTAAGAACTGAATCCTCTGTCTCCGCTGAGAATTCCCCCTGTTGATTTCTATTTGAAAGGGGAAAGAATATCACAGCTGCAGAATCACAACCTGGTCTCCCAAAATTTAACCACAAGCTTTCTTTCCGTGTATTTCTCATTCTGTGTGACTTTGTGAAGAAAACATTTGTGAAGAACTTGGTTATCATTGTAGACAGCCATAAAAAAGCAACAACAGAAATGTGTCTTTGCAATATTTGATTCTTGCTCTGAACTCCTGGTTGAAAGTAGGATTACAGAATTATTATGTTTGTTCACTACCTAGTTTCCTAAGGAAACAAGGCTAAAAAGAATAATTGTTTATTGAGAACTGTCCATCTTGTACCCTGAATGCATCAGTAGACCTCAGCGACTTTATTAATCTGTAAAGTCTTCTGTGTAGGGAGGTTAGTATAATATACAGGCAATCAGATTTTTAAACCAGAACCCTGGATAAGCACCTGCATTGCTATAATATTGATGTGATTTAGAGCAGGTCTGGAATGAAAAGAATCCATCCTCAGTCACCAAAAATCACTCTGGGTAAAGAACCATGGTAAAATGGTCTGAGAAGAGACACTCTTAGAGCTGGTACCTGTGTGCAAATGCAGAGTTTTGCAGCACTTGCATAGCAGCTATGTTACTTTAGACGTCGATGTGAAGAATGTTCTTAAGCCTACAGCAGTGTATTACGACTCTGAAAACGCATTCTCAGTTCCCTGCTTTATTGTTGGTTACCGGCGTGCTTTGCGGTGCAGGCGCTGCTTTCCCTCAGAGCCCCTGATGCAGGACTGGCTAATGGGAACAGGAGCCCGCTTTCCCCCGATGCCTGCAGGAGCTGGTGTACCGTCTGGGATGAGATGGGGCGAGTAGCTTCGATGAAGGCCAATCTGCACGCTTGGAGGGAGAAATAAACATGTCAGATGTAGCGTTAAAAAGGTCACAGAGTTATTCTGGATCTGGGTATCAGTTTTGATAAAATAGTCAGATATTACAACTCTAGAACCACTGAAAGGTTTTGAATACAGAGATGTTAGAAAGTGAGTATAACTTCTATTTCCCAGTGTGGTTTCACTAACTGCAGCAAATTTGACCTGATAAAAAACCTCCTGAAGTGTACGGTTAGTTTCATTGGGCTTGAGCTAAACCCCCGGGTGGGGTACAGCCATGTCTCTTAACTTTAAAACCTTCTCTGTGCTTAATCATCTAAGGTGTGAATACTAGGGGTCGGTCCCCACCCCGTCCGTCCATATTTTGTCCCCGCCCAGTCCATCCATGGTTGTTGCGTCACCTCCCCGTCATTGTTGCGTCGCCTCCCTGTCGTTGTAGCCCTGCCGTCGCCGGCTCCCCGTGGCACTGCCCTCGCCGGCTCCCCCCGGCCGTGCTCTCGTGTCCTTGCCGCCCTGCCCTCGCCTCCCCGCCGCCGTTTCCCCGCCTCCCCGCCGTCCTGTCCTCCCCTCCTCGCCTCCCCGCCGCCGCCGTTTCGTCGCCTCC
>JANZLO010000007.1:9323323-9341961 GCA_026937515.1 Polyboroides typus | reverse complement strand
TTCCCCCCCCCCCCCCCCCCCCAAATATTTTCCTATCTGTCCTGTCTCATTATTCATTAAGGCTCAACTGTCACATGTATCTATCTATCTCCATATATCCTCTTGTCCATTTTGATAATGTTCAAATTATCAAATGATCACAGAGTCAACTGGTATGAAAAAAATGTTTTTGAAGTAACCTTGATTAATGTTGTTAACTCTACGTCACACTGTTACTCTTGTATCACCTATGACATCAGCTAGGCAGCAATACCCCTTCGTACCGGGTCTAGCCAGGATGCGGTGAACTTTCTTCATAGCAGCCTGTGTGGTGCACTGTTGTCCATTTGGGTCTAGAACGGTGTTGATAACAGACCGATGCTTTGGCTCCTGCTGAACAGTGCTCACACAGCATCGATACTTTCTCTTTTTTTCCCCACTGGCCCCCTCCGTGAGTAGGCTGGGGGCGGGCAAGAGATTGGGAGGGCACACAGGCAGGACAGTTGACCCGAACTGGCCAAAGGGATATTCCGTACTACATAGAATCATGCTCAACAATTAAAATAGGGGGTAGAGGAAGAAGCTGGGGAGGGTGGGAGATTGTGTGTCTTCCAAGGTGACAATTGCTCAATGACTGGCTGGATGTCAATGTGCTTGTGGGAGGTGGCGAGTGATCGCCTTTGCATCATCGCTTGTTTGGTTGTTCTTCCCTCTTTCCTTCACTTATTAAACTGTCTTCATTCAACCCGTGAGCTTTCTCACTTTTGCCATTCCTATTCTCTCCCCCGTTCCGTGGTGGGACAGGAGGGTTAGGGAGCAGCTGCGTGGTGCTTGGCTGCTGGCCGGGGTGAACCCACCACATCCCTAATTCACCCGGTCAAATTTTCAAGCAAATGTAGACCTTTCCAGCACATCCCTCCCTCCCTGTAACAGAAGGTTAGTAGTAATCTTTAGTAATTTTGCAAATGAAGCTTTAGGTGCTGCTGGTGGTTTCACTTCAGACACTCTCTTAAATCCACTCATTTGTTATGAGTTTGTTAATCCTTTTCTAGTAACGGTTCATTGACATGCGAAGCCAAACCTTTTAATAATTGATCCATCCTCTTTCATGATTTCTTTTTCTACTAAAGCAGGGAGTTGAACTTTCATTTGGTTACCTGTATAGCTCAAAGCCTCAAATTAAAACATAAACTTCAAATTAAAACAAAAACCACAAACCCAGGACAAAAAATAATTGCTCTTTGTACTGTAGTGCTTTATATTAATGAAGTTGAATGCTGAGAAAATGATGAATAGACAATTAAGAGAAGCATCAGCCTGCCGTTTGCATCCTTTCAAATATTCCTCAAATGTACAGATCAGTTACGGTTTCTTGTATAGGATAGTTTTGTTTTACTAATAATTGTAATGAAGATTGCCTCGGTACTTTCTTTCCAACTTTGAAGTAGCCCAACTCAAGGCCTTGCAGTAGCACACTTGCAGAACTCACCCTTTGTATCTATTTACGATGGCTGCTACAGAGACCTTTTTCCTGTCACAGAAAATACTCTTTTATAGCTGTTCCCACTGCCACCTTGAGCTGCCTGTTCTCAGTGCTAGCAGTACAGAGACAGGTATATGTAGAAATGATGCATACCTATATACAGGTATACATAGAAACAATGCTCCTGAGCCTCAACTGTACTGAAATGGGTGAAGCAGGGAATGGAGCCTGGCAAGGTTTTCTACAGAATATCTACTGTTACTAATACTTCATAGAAAATAGAAAAAAAGGCAGCATTTTCATTTTCCTTTTGGCTGGATGTGGGTTTGTCTATGGTATCTTTGGCAGGCTTCTTGATATACTAAACCAGAAGCTGCAAGCTGGGAAAAAAATGTTATTTCCCAAGCTTTTTCTCTAAACCTACATGACAGTTTTTGCTGCTTGTTTTGTTATTGTCGGGAGAGAGGGATCTCTCTTTGAGATATATACACACACACACACACACACAAATATAGGCTGCTGGGCCTATATTTGTAATGGGAAATTTGGCATCTCAATCTAATAGCTTAGCACTTCTTGTCTTCCCGCAAGCTGTAATACCATTGTATGGCAGAAAATATCCAGACCCTGACATTGTTGCATCTATGCTTTCATATGATATTTTGTCAAATTAAAAAAACAAACCAAGTTCTTATGTTGCATCTAATGACACAAAACTTTTATCCGCATGACGCCTTTTACACGTGTTATTCAAAGGGACAATAAAATGGATTAAGAGTGAAGTGCTATCAGTTCCTTATAGAAAAAGCTATATTAATTCAGTATCACTTTTCTATTACTGAAATGTCCAAACTGATCAGAAAAAGCATAAAAACAGGAAAGGTGCTAATTAGCTTGGTAGCCATTTCTTCCTTTCAAGGCCAAATACATCAACTTACCCAGAGAGTAGACTTAACTCTGTAATTTTCTAAAATTACCTCCATGCGTGGTAATGTATGAATGAACTTTTTCTCCAACAGTAACCACCACACCCGTGATTTCTAACAACTTAAAGCCTCCATGTTTTTCTTCCAGAATCTTAAAATGTTTCATAGCTAATTCTGTAACGTTAGCTTCCCCCACACACACACTTTATATACTAATCCTTTCATAACATGGCTGAGTATAACAACAGGGGTTTATAGTCAGTAGCTGAGTATGATGCTCCACCAACAAAACTGTCAGTAGAGTAGAATTTGTCCCCAGGTATGTTGTGACGCTTGGTTTAATACTTGTATTTAAAAGGCATTTTTACCTCTTCAAAGTCCTCTTTGGCTGACGGAAGATCAGTAGCTAAGCTAGCATCCCCCAGGTGTTTCTCCGTTCTCTCTCCTTGCACTACGGTGGTCTTTATGACTTTGCTGACCTTCCGGCCTTCCACTGGTTCAGACTGGAATTCGGAGGCACCAGGCAAAACAGCAGGTTCAGACAGGGTCACCTGTAAGGTGAGAAAGCAGAAGTATGCTGGATATGAATTACATAATGGATACTAACAAAGCTTTTAGTTACTCTATCGTTCTTTCTTAATCATTGCCACAGAGAACACGACTGTAAGAAGTGTCTCACTTTCTATGTGTACACAGCCCCGGAACGGGACGTTGTAATTCCCATGCCAGTTCAGACAGCAGGAACAGCCCTGGAGAATTTACTCTGCTGAGCAGCTTTATGCTGCCAGGGTGAAATCTGCTTCGGGAACCTGAGCTAGCCTGAGGATAGCAGGGGTATTGCTACCCTCCACTGCAGCGCAGGCTGCCGTACTGGCTTACCTGCCCAGGCCACTGGAGTTACACCAAGTAACAAGTGGACCTCTTGCTGTGAGTCCTTGCTGTATTCGCACAGGTAGTATGAATTAGTGCTATCGGCCCATATCTTAATTTTAAGATAATTCTTCTGAGAGATGAGCTATGCTTGTAAAACTAAGGAACTCTTCCAGGAGCAACAGACCAGAATATTAGAATACCATGTGAAAGTGACAAACTCGATTTTATTTGGCAAAAGGCGAATTTAATGTATACGGGTTCCATATGATAAAAAGTAGTTCTGGTATGGTCATCTAACTAAAAAAAAATTACTTTGTTTTCTTGTTACCTTACTCCTAGAGAATTAATTCTGATTATTAATTCTGGCAACAGAGAATGGCAATCATGTTCTTAGCATTTCTAATGACCGCTTGTTAAACGTTGCTTTCAGTTGCAGTACTGCCGAAAGCAACCCCTGTTACTAGCTTCTGGCCCTCTGTCACAGCCTTAATGGTGCCGATACAAATGGCTGTAGGGCTACATGGTGAATTAAGGCTGGAAAAGGTAAACTGAAAAGCACTTACCTTTTTGGGTTGTTTTTTCTTTTTAATTACCTGGCTCTACAAACAGTTTGCATGGATGTAATACTTTTTTTTTTTTCCTTTCCGAAGCAAAGAACACACCAGTAAGTTAAACCTAATATAACTGTGTGGTTTTAGAAGGGCTTAGTTCTAGAAACCTAGAGAACAGCAGATCATTTCATTACAACATTTGCTGCTTTTCTTATTAGAGTAAGAGGTATAAAAACATGTAGAGATTTGCCATTTATCTATATGTCATCTTAGTACAAAGCTGCTTTCTTTATGAAGTTGGTACTTCTCATAAATCACAGATTCCGTATCGTGACTTATTTTCAGAGAAAGCTGCCTTCTTTCTCTGCCTACCACCTGCCTTTTCCTGGTCTTTATTCCGAGGCTTTTCCATCTGCCAGGAAACTTTTAAAAGTATCATTCAAAACTGAATGTTGTTGGCATGAGTAAGATGTAGTTACTAAGTACGCTGTTGGTGTACTGCTGCTTTGTACCATCTCAAGGAAAGTAGATGATCTGACCTCTGACTGTTCACTGTCGCTCTTCAGCACAACCCGTTTTACAACTTTGGAATAGCCATCTCCTTCTTCAACAGTAACAGGTTTTTGCGGTGTTCCTTGCATTAGGACTTCCTCTTTTTCTGTGCCATCTGGAGAAACGTATCGCCGGATGATCCTTCTAGTGACCTGAAGGAATGAAATAGAGCTTTGTCCCAGAAGAATTAACAATTCCTTCTTGTTCTCTATATAGTATTTTCTACTCAAAGGACATTTTTCCCTACACAGAAAAACCTACGTAGATGGTTCAGTATTTTAGTCTTTAACTCAAAAGTACCTGTAGTAAAGTTGCAAGTTGACGCATCTGCCCTACTCAGGTTACCACACAGCAAAGCTTCCATAAACGTACTTCACAAGTGGGCACAATATAGATATTGGAATGACTCTCTAAAGCAATAGTTATTATTAGGAAAAGAGGTACAGTATTTCAGAGAGAAAACATACTTTACAACCACACAACTGCTAGAAAACATTTTCAGAGTGGCATTTTTAAAAAGGCTTCTGAAAGTAAGAGGTTTGCAGCTTTGCTATCAAACGCTTAGAAGTAGATTCACAGAGGAACTTGGACACCATGTTGTAACACCACGGGTACTAACCACTGCTGACTAGTAAGCTAGATTTAACCTACTTGAGAGACTAATCTGCTGCTTAAGCTTTCTAGGCATCGGCAAGCCCAACAAAGAGGAACAGAAGAGAGTTACAGGGCTCAAGATAAGATAAATTTCTCAGGAGGATGGGTATGCATCCCTCTGTGGATGACCTGGAGCTCTACGTTTTTGTCTGCCTTCCCAGCCCCTTTTGACAAGGTAACATTAACCAGTTACCTCCCGCTCTGTCCAAAAGCTTATTTGCTGTGATGCTCAATCAGACTGGGTCACCTCTATTAAATAGTCACAGAGGTGGGGGCAGTGCCCTCCCAGGCACGGACCTACCCAGAAGAATATAGTCATGCTCACTCTTGCACAACGTGCCCAGGAATATTTGGCTGGGGTTGTTTATTTTAATATGAGTTCAAACAGCTTCCAGAGGTGTGCTATCCAGCTGAGGGTCTATGACGTTTTCTTGGGAGACGATAGATGGGAGTTTGCCACCAGCAGAATTCAGCCAAGTCCTAGACCAATTCTCTAAGCCCTGAGATGTCAGATAAGGCAAGGAGCACAGAATTTCCACTTCCGTGCTGTGCAGAATTCACTTTTATAAGCATGGTCTGAAAATGCTTATTTTATGAGGCCATCGCACAAGTAAGTACTTTCTATGTTCTTTGGGCCATAAATCTGAATCGTATGTACAGACACAGAAATTTAGGAAGCTGGGCAGGCACAGCTGAGTGGAGATTTTGAAGAGCTAAAGTCTGGATTTAGATGACTCTTGCAGACCCAGCCCTCCATTAGTTTCATTAATAAGAGCAAACATGATCTTAGATAAAATTGTGGTGGTGTGATTTTTCAGTTGTGGTTTTTGTTGGTTTTTCTCTCTCTCTCTTTTTTTTTTTTTTTTTTAAAAAAAAAGCTTTTTCTCAGAAATGTGGATCTATGCAGAATTTTCCTTGGCTTTAAATGGTCTTAAAGTTATAAACTGTAAACAGAATGATCTTGCAAATCAAAATAATTCTTCAAACTTTGGAATCTCTCATGAATAAAAATTCTGTTTCCTTCCATGCTCTACTCTTAAAAATCATGCCCCTTCACAAAATAAAATTTGGCTTGTATGTGAATGTATTTATGCTTCCTTTTATAAGACAGTAAGAAGGTAGCAAGGGGCATAACTAACAATACCTTCTTTACCACTGTGTGGCCATGTTCATCTGTATATTGCTCTTCTGTGACTGTTTCTGGTGGCATTTCAGGCATACTATCAGCCTGTATGACAAAGAACAAAGTTCTATGAAGTAAGAGATTCATGTAGGTAACTTTAAAGAAGCAATTTTAAAGATGGTTAATTGGTTAAAGAATGAAAAAAAAAAATTGAGAAGTGTTAGAAAAAAAATTTGTTCTGCAAATAAATACTTAGCATGCAAAGAAAAGTTATGCCACAATGGACAGGCAAATGTATGTTAGTTGACAGTGTTGTGTATGGGGCTGAGAAGTCTTCATCCTCCTACTGAGACACCCAATGGAACTTAAGAGTTGGGTTAGCAGTATTACTATAATCCTCCCTTCCAGAAAAGGTATTGGAATGGCTTATCCAATACCCATGCACTATTCAAGACCAATATCAGCCAAGTGGTTGTCTCAGCAGCATGCCTGAAGATGTTACCAGTGCCTAGTCACCACAGGCTCGTGCAATCATTCAAGACTCACTCAGTACCTGAATAATCACCCGGCGACGAACAACCCTGGTAGTGACCATCTCGTCCTCGTCCGAGCTGGTCTCCAGCCCGCCTAACTCCTCTGCTAACTCCTAGTGGAATCATGGAAGCAGTGCTCTGTTGTATGTGGTACTAGCAGTACTTACAGGTCCTGTCTTGTTTTTATCTAAAACCATCTTCTGAAAATTTTTGCTTTTAGGATTTTGGCCTCTTACCTGACTTTAATCTGTGAAACATTGATGTGGGGTGGGAGGCTTTGGCCACTTGACTATACCTTAGCTGTTCATTAGATTAGCATATTGTAAAAAGAAGGATGAATCTGTGTGGTACTAATACTATAGGATGCTCTTAGTGGTCTTAGTGCTCTTAAGGTTGCCAGGGACAAGCCTGAAGTTTGTGGCGTGATGTCGTTGTAGGGGGACTAGAAGGTATTACTAACACTAACTCTGGAATTCATACAAATTGCATATGGTTTCTGTATTAATTACACCAAAAATTATATGAAAACCTTTTAATCCTCCATACCGGGAAGTACATAGTGCAGCATATATGCAGTAGGACTAAACAATTTTAACTAGAGGACAATGTATCAATAGCCTTGGCACTGGAAAGACCAAGGAAAATTAGTAACAATAGGGAAGAATTAAAAATTTAAATGAAGCAGTCAGAAGGCTAAGAGTAGCTGAAAAGAACTACTTGGGAAATATCAACAGTATAAAAGCACAAAGGGGAAAATAAATAAGGCGGGGGGCGGCTGTGTTTCTTTTTGGTGGTGCTAGTGGTTGTTGTTTAATAAAAGAACCGGAGGGAAAAAGAAGTACACTATCTTTGAGGGCAGCCTTTCCTACTGCAGCCACTGAATTGAATCCTATTGTAGCTAATCTTTCAACATCTGAGTTATCCTACACATTTTATAGTCAACCTTTTTCTGAGATCCCAGAGGCAGAGCTCTGAAATTCATTCTAGACATGGTACCTTTGCCAACATAAACAGCAAAGAAAGAAGACCCTGTTTCTAGGTGAGTGTCAAAACAGGGAACAATTTCTGCTTAAGTAGAACTGTGCTTTTTCTGCTCTAACTTTACTGCTAAAACTTATTTCCTGCCCAATTATGCCTTCTCCTTTTCTTCCACTTTGAACAGGCAAAGCAAGCTGTTTATTCTTAAACCTTTATCTGCCAAGTAATTTAAATTCCCCACTAAAAGCCATATAGTTGCTTTCTTTCATTGCCTCTTGACATCTTCCCCTCTCCAAACATTGCCTTAAGGTTCCTTTGTCTTACACAACCAATAACCTACCTCACGTAGTTTTTGTTCTTCTCTTCCATCTCCCGTCTCCATTTCTCTTTACTGCCTGCATGCTACATAAACACCATTCTCAAGTGCTTTTCTTCCGCTACATCCTTAGTATTCTGCAACGTACATCCTGCTGCCTCTTTTCCATCTCGCTAACTTTACAGTATTTTTCATGTAATTCTTCATGCTGCTCTGGGCTACTCTTGCCTTTCTTCATAAGCTCTTAGCTTTATTACTTTGTCTTCCATTACATCTGTTTTTCAGCTTTCACTTGTACGTGGTTGGTTTCTGCACCTATTATTTACACTAATTCTCTCTCACATGCATGGACATAACTGTCACAGACCAAAGGACAAATAAGCATAGCAGAAGCAGAGTTATAGTCTAGACTTTAGGATCTGGGTTTTGCTTCAGCTTTGAAAACCTCTATACAAATGACTATAGCTAGCCCTTATAACCACAGAGGAAAGGAGAAAAGACTCAGTTGCAAACAGTGATTCATTAGGCTGATTAACAAAAAAAATATTCTCATCTTAAGGAACGAGCGAGACATAAAAAGGTTCTTTTGTGTCAATTACTTTGAGGCAAAGTTGTTGTTTACCTTTTCTAAAGATTCCTCTTCATAGCCTCTTCCAAACTTTTCTGTCTGCTCATCAGTTGACTCCACTATCACTAGACTAGTTCTCCTTGGAGAGAGGTCATCCTGGTGGAGTTGGGGGTCCTCAGGCTCTTGGATAATGGGAGAGTCACCTCTCTGAGCAGACGATGGGGGCTGTGGGGATGGTTTTTCTCTCTCTTCCTTTGCCGCACTGAAGTGTGCAGATTTTTCGCTTGCTGCTTTTCCAGTTACTGGTGCTGTAGAGTGCTCTGTTCCCGGAGTTGTGACACTGTGAATTACAGGTTCAAGGGAAGTTACTACCATGCAATGCTTTCCAATTCCCATAAATGGAATGTTATGCACTGATTAAATATTGTCTGTCGTCTAGCAAAGTCTAGAAATAACTGATACTCCCTGACGGTAACTACAGAGCAATCTGGCTAGGAATCCCTCTCATCTTCCCAACCCAAGAAAATCTCCAAATGGATGTCCACATCCATTGCACCCTATTCAGCAAAACTTGGTCTTTGTAATGGATTTATGTGAGCTCTGCTGTCACTTGTGCCCTCAACAAATCTACATATTACCTATTATTTTGGGGGGAAAGAGACTAGATCAGTACAGATGGATGTGAAGCAACTACTACATTAATTACAAGCTACACAGCTGCAGGTGAGGAGCGGCCAACTTTTATGTAGAATTCTGGAGCCTTACCAAACAGAAATTTAGTATAGAATCTTATTTTGTTTGTAATATTACTTTCACTGTTGAACATTGCTATGATTTAATTGCTGCCACAAGTTATTTAAACATATTCTTATATATGTTACATAGTAACATACATAAAGGTAACACATTAAAGCATATGTACATGCAATATTGTTGTGTTGCATGTGGGTGAATTACTTCAGATATTAAGCTAACTCTCATCTAACTGTGTTTTACCAAGTAACCTTTTAACTCTGATGCTAGCTTGAAAAGGTCACTTCTGATTTGCACTAATGGTGAAAACATTACCCGCTTCACCACCTAGAATCTTCTTCTGAGGTTGACTTTTCTCTTTTCATGTATATCGGTTAAAAGAAAAAAAAGACAACTATATCAAAACTGGTGGAATTACAGCCTGAAAAATAGTGAGCCTGCAAAAATTAAATCTTCCCCTTCTAAAATTTCTGAGATGCTTTGAAGCTAGCATTTACATGCTTGCTTTTTTCCCCTCTCATCCTAAAAATTAACTGAGGAAACTGTTAATTTTTAGTAATAGGACTCCAGATTCCCTTCTCCATAACCAATCCCATAAGTAGATAACAGTAATAATAACAGTAATAGAATAACTTGCATGTATATGGTTTTTTTCCTGAGAGGAGTTGGGTTTTGACAATTTGTGGTGTTCCTCCAACTACTGCCCTTGAAACAATTGTGTTCTAAGTAAGAAAAGGCTTCATTGTAGTATAAGTTAAACAGTATTGATCCAGCCTTTTTTTCCCATTCACCAGGCTATACATATTGTTGTATAATTCCTCTTGGTACGTGTTCCTTATGAACAATTTATATCTAGCCCGATTTTCCTCCTCATTCAAAGTAGACATGAAGTGTAGTGATACTCCCATCATCACTACTCTCATTTAGTATTGGCAATATTGTCTCAAATGTATTCTCCATTCCTCAGAAACATTCATTTCCTCATGCAAATCATTAGGAAGTATTGGTATTTTTGCCTATCAGTGCAAAGTAAGTCCTCTACCTTAGATGCTGTTTTCTGTCTCCCACACTCTCTCCTGGGTATAAAGCACATCTGAGCAAAAGAATCCTCAGAAGACCATTTGCTGGACTCAGCTGCACCTTGACTGTTTGGGGCTGCAGCTCCACATCAAAGCTAATCATTCCCAGAAAAGTCACTTCTTTGGAAGGGGATCCTTGACATTTTGCTAGCCTATGAATACCTGAATCAACCCTGCATAGAGTTCTCAGCGTGGGCACATGATTAGGGATGGTGGCAACAAAGAAACATGATCCTTTTCAAGTTCCTTTCCAAATGAAACCAACCCCACTGACAGCCCCAAATCAGAATTCAAGGCTTTGCTGTGCAGGTCTTCTAAATCCATACCTTACCACATGTTGTTCCCTTAAGTACTTTTGTCCCGTCTGTATATAACCCTGTTTCTGTTCCTTTGGCCATCTGAAATTTACTTTTAAAAATCGAGTTCCTAATATATGGTTATGAGTTTTGTAGGTAATGATTAAGTTGGTAAATTTTTGCCTCAACTGAAAAAGCCATCCTGAAGTTGAAGGAAGGCCCCTCTAGTGTTAATTAAGTTTAACATTACTTGCCACCTAACGTATGAAAAATATACGCAGTTTGCCAAAAAACCCGATCTCTACAATATCCCTCTTTTCTGTCATATGTACTAGACTAGATTATTGCTTTGTGTTCACAGTGACAAACTGACCTTTTTTTCCTAATCCTTAAGGCTTCCTCCACATGGATTAAAATGTCAAACCTGCAGTAGGAAGTAACTAACTGGTGCACATAATTGGAGGAAAATTCTAGTGAGTTCTTATGTTTCAAAGAAAACTGTAAAATCGTCTTATTACACAGAGAAGAGATAATCCGTTCCACATAGGTTTTGGTCTGGTCTTTTGACACTTACAAATACTCATGTTGTGAAGCAGATGGTTTTTCTGGCACATCTTGGGGTTTCCCTGAGAATTCCGCTTCTACTTGTTCCTTATGTGCTTGTCTCAGGAGCTCAGCCATCGATACTTCTGCCTCACTCCTGGGAGTACTATCCTGAAAAGGAGAATAACTGACAGACACGTCTTCCTCGGAGACAATTGGAGGGTGTTCAGTTGGCTCACTGTCTTTAGATATTCTATGTTGTTCTTCTTGCTTATGTCTTGAACTGTACAGTTCTTCTTGCAGTGCAGAAAACCCTTTATAAAACAGAGAGATGAGAAATGTCATTACAAGTCTTACTAGAATGCAGGAAGTCCTTTTAAAATCCCTGGATGGAACATATTACCTGAAATTTTTAGACATCTTGAGTGGGAGAGGACATGACCTCTCCAAGTAGCTGAAGGAATACTGAATTACCACTACTATTGCCAAATAATGAATCTTGACAGTAACAGGCAAAATAAAATTTACCCAGAAATTTACCTAGAGTAATTGATCTTGAAACTCTCAAAGTATGAAAGAAAACTCACAACAGATTTTTTCCAGCTTTAGGATAGGCTTTAGTGACTTCCCCCCCACCCCACCCATTATTCATCTTCTTATGGAAAAAATAACAAGTATGTACAAAGAAATTCATACAGGACTAGGCACAAGAACTAGCTAATTTATGTGCTTCATAGCATATAAACACATCTACCCACCCCAACCCCTAATCTCAAAGCAAGGGCTCTCATTCTGCAAAAAATATAAAATAATGTATGCATTTCTCTTCCATAAGGTATAAGGCACAAGCTTGGGCTTTTGTTTTCCCTTATGGGCCACATTCACTAGGAACCTATTGAACTCTGACGAATAGCTTGGGGGGAAAACGTAACTGCTTGTACTGAATTTGAGCTGGACATGGAGGTCAATGTTCTAAAAGTAATCGGTTGTGATATTAGAATGCTAATTATAGCAAACAACCTTCTATTCCTACATTCTCTTACAGATGGGATGTTTGCAGCTGTCTGATACTTTACCAAGCTACTAGTTCAATACTAAGTTAAGGATGTAAAAGTACCACCTCCAGAAAAGAGAATTTTATTTCACATAATTTGGAGGCGTTTCTTTAGTTTACAACCATTGATCTAATCTACTGAACTTTTATATTCAAGAAATCCAACCGCATCATAGCAGAATTACAGTATCCTGGATACTTGAATCCAAGGGTTTTTCCAAAGCATGGAGTAGTTTTCCTTTTGCAAATCTTGGTCAAATCCTAATGCAACCTTCTTAACTTTTATGAAAGTACTTCTACAAGCAAAAAGAAACCCAACAAACTGGGCATAAGTATTTGTGGTAGTTTCTGACAACATTCCTTTATTTGCTTTATAAGAATCAGCTAATGCAGATATCTTGTAACTGGTGAAATAGTGACCTGTGTGATGTCATGCTTGCATTCATCCACATTATCTGTGCTTTCAAAATGAGATTCTAGTGCTCAGTCTTAAGAGTTAACAGATTATCCTAGTCAAACATTTCAGAACAGAAGCTAGTGCTTAGATGAGAACCTGGGCAGTCTGGATCAGGAGATGTTTACCTTCGCTATGGTCCAATCCTATTGTTCGTTCAATTTCTGCGTACGTGCGAGTGCCGTGGACCTGCATGGAGTCTATGCCGCTGGTCTCCATTAGGTGAACAATGTCCATTCGGTTGATTTTTGTAAGACATTGGGTAAGATTTGTATCTGTGGCATTAGAACGACACCATGTAGCTGAGTTAAGAACTTCACATGCTCTCTCCATTCAGTTTTCCACACGAAGGACTTATATAGGATACTGAGCAGTATAATATCACATATAAAATACAGATGCATTTAGAAGCATTGCTGTGTAAAATCTAAAATTAACAAAGGGCTGCCTACTACTCGTTTTGTTTTTTTCCTTTCACAAATTTGTTTAGTTTCCCCCCGAATTTTTCAGTTTAAGAAAAAGAGGCTTCAGTGTTTTTCCACTCTTTCTTTGCTGTAAGATGTTCTGCCTTGCCCTCAAATGAACAAGATGAAACTATTTTCTCCGAGAATCCTATGATATCACATGTTATGCAGACAAGCTTAAAAAAAATTAAGTCCAATTACAGTCATTCTTTCTATAGCCTAAATTTTACCCAAATTTTCTTTTTGTGATTATAACACGCATCTGTCACCTCAACTAGCAAATTGGAGACAGTTGTCTGTCCTGTAACTGGAAACGAACCTGTTGCATGTTTCCCATCCCTTTCAAGCCAGTATTTGAGGAGTGCATGGCTCTGGTCTTGAAGTGAATTAGGGTTTTCAATTCGGATCTGGTGAATTTGCTCCTCTGTGAAATCCAGTTCTCTTGCTAGCTCTGAAAAAGAAATCCATCTCTGTAACGCTCTCTTCTTCTTTTTCCCCCACTTTACATCTATTTTACGGCTGTCAGCAGCAAAGTGGATTACAAACTTTTCTGAAACCCAATTCTCATGGCTTCTCTGTACCTTGTGTTATATTTAGAGACACTGTTAAACAGGAAGTTCATTACAAAGTCAGAAATGTATTATGTCTAGAAGTGATGGATCTGTGTGAGCTTTTATTTTTTGTGTCTACCATTCCTAGTTCTCAGAGGCAGTGACAAGCTATCAAATAGAGTGCACTTGCAGAAATAGCACGTGAGCAGAGAAAAATATTTCTAGCTACAGAGCACCATGCTTAGCAGATTCTATCCTCTGAAATGATGAACGTTTCAGAAACTTTGATCAAAATCTAGTAAAAGAATTAATTTTAAGGCTTCATTTAAAGAAAAGTAAATGTCTGTGAATTACAGTTGAAAACTAAAAGCTGAAAAGGTGAAACTAAGAATAACTGATGTCTTTCTGATGTAGCATAGGGTCAGACTGCAGTCCAGAAAAGAGAAATGGTTTAATGGTCTGTAACATCTTTACTGTATACAGAACCAGGGGCAGCCTTCTGCCATCAACAAACTAAGATGCAAATGTTGAAACAGGTCATCAAATGAGTTAAAGCCATGGAGAATTTGTGAGATTCCTACTGTTACTCCTGATCTTCAGATTTCTGCTTCTTTCACAAAGAAGGATTCATGTTCTATTCCATTGTCGTTATCACCGTAGTGGCATGGACTTGATTTTGGAGGGAGTCATGTTTTAACAGGGTGGAGGGAACCCTAGCCCCAAATAACCTTATTTCCAAGCCGGCTTATAAACTGGTGCAACTGTAAACTTCAACAAGTATACAATAATGACACATTAGATTCAAATCCTAGCTAGACAAATAAGTTTGAACAAAAACCAATTACTATTTTATCCCCTAAGGTAACATTTGACACAGTAATTTCTACCATAATATAAGGCAGGAATACTTATGCAGGTGTATAACCCTGCCCTCTCTAAAATGCTATAAAACATTAATGTCTCTTTTGATGAGCATCCACTTTTTTCTAGTTTTGTTTTCAGAACTATCTGTTCTTTTATATATAATTTTCAGCAGATTCCTAATCTGTTACATTGCACAGGTCCAACTCCTGCTGATTTCAAGATAATCCACATTGAGTGACACACACTCGCAGCCTTCTTTATGGATTGAAACAGAGGACAGGAAAGGAAGAGGTGAGTAACATAATTTTGCATGTACTCTGAGGATGCTTATATAAACAGTATAGAGCACGATCTTCATTATCAAGGACTTAACATTTTTTCTCTGGTATACAACTCTTCTTTAACTCCTGGAGCGTTGTATATTTTCAGAACTGTGGTACCGCTCCAGGGATAGATACAAAAAAGTGTAGACCTGATTTAATTTTTTTTTTTGCAGCAACTTTTTGTCGGATTGCACAGTTTGACACAGCATTTACATTTCTGCACAGGTCTTTTTCTTTGTAAACACTTTTGAGCTGATTTTCAGTGATAGACATCTGCATTTCATTCTGTGTTACTTTCACTTGTCCCCAGTACTGTTAACTGTCTCAGATCTATTAAATCCACTATATTAAAGTGACTGTTACAAATAGGTCGCCTTTTTATCCCTTTTCCCTCAGCAAAGTTCTGTAGAAAAGAAGCTGATGTTGTTTATCCCTATAGCAGCCTTGCAGCTCAGGAGTTCCAGAACACAGATGATGTTTATTCCTGTATTCATTTATCTTCTAGCCAGAGTTGTTGCATTTTGCAAGAAAGAGTAGGGTAACATGCCAGCTCTTTGTCACACTCTCATCCTTGGAGTTTTCCCTCCGGAGATGCCACAGCAAGTACAGAGGCCTTACCTCTGCATCTGAGTTCTTACCTAATAGGCTATACGAATCTTAGTAACCAGAAGATAGTAAGCTACTGAAACATTTCTGCAAAACGTCTTTAGATAATCGGGAAATCATCTGAAAGAAACATGAAAAAATGAGGAATGCTCCCCTCCTTTCTCTCAGGAGTATATGGCATGCATTTTACCTGTCCAGCTGAATCCAAGATGATCAGCAATGTGGGCCAGTCTTTCCTCTGTCCTCTCCTGATCATCCTGTTGATCTAAAGGTCAAAGAGAGCGACAAGTTGCCTTTTACAAGTTAAAAACCGTTTTCATAGGTGATGTAGCCCAAGAATGGAAAGTGCTGCTTTTTTTTTTTTTTTTCTCCTAACTGCTGTGATCTAAATGTAGACAGGTTGTTACAACTGGGTAAAACTGAGCACTGTAAATGCCCAGGTTAAAAAAAAAAAAAAAAAAAAAAGCTTTATTTTTCCCAGCCTAGTCTGGAGTTTATTCACATGGTACAGATGTTTGCTTCACTGCTACAACTTGAAAGCAACTTCTGATGAGAGTTCAAAGAGGTAACTTGGGAGGCAAAAGGTCTTGTTCCCAGGAGGGGGACAGGTCCTCTGAGAGAATTCAACTGTTTTGCTCAGATACCATTGCAAATCTTTATTTATCTACAGTATTTTCTTACCATGAAGCATGAAAATGCTAGAAACTGCTGAGGGAATAGAGATAGTGCTGTGCTTTTTGCAGAGAAGTTGAAACTGCACAGAGATACTTCTGGGTGGATGATGTTGGAGCATCACCTGCAACATTCCTGGTTTTATTTTCCATTTTTTTGCAGTTCATGCTGCCTTTCACTCTTCTATGTAACTGAGCCATTCTTTGAAATTTAGCCTTTTCGTTGGTTTGGTTATGCTGAAATGCAGATGTAGTTGCAAAACTAACTGTTGTTTCCTTTCTTGGCTTCTCCATTCCCAGTTTCCCCTGGTTTTCTGGAAGCAAAATCCAGAATCTGCTGTTTCCTTGCCTGGCCTGTTGTGTAAGGTTCTCACCACATCTGCAGACCTGTTGCTTCACTTACCCCTTTTGTGCCCCCTTTCTGGGTAGGATCATGATTTTATGCCTGGCATCTCCCATTATAACTCATTCTCAGAGTGCTTTGTGTGCCTGTCAGTTCTTCTTGCTCTGCAAAATTCTGCAGTTCTAGCAATGCTGACAGCTGACAAAGTGTCCTAGAGCACCTTCGGCTGAGATAGAAGTGACATCAGCATTTGGAAGCTAAAGCCTCGCAGCCTATTTTTTTGCATGTATTTTTGCAGACTCCTATATGTATCCTGAGCACCCTTAAAATGACTTAGATCCTTCCAGGAAAGAGGCAATCCTTAGACATTGATCCTACAGTTCCTTAGAATTCCTCTACAGTTGAAACTAAAAAGGTCATAACAGTAAAATGTCAAGTAAAGCAACTGAGAGTAACCAAAAGATAAATGCTCAGGGCAACTAAATCTCTTCCTCTCATTTGTGAGAGGAAGAGGTATTCTCCTTGTTGTTATTTTTGCTACAGAAAGTCCCAGAAATTGCAGGAAGTGTCATTTTGGCCAAAATTAAAGCAAGCCAGGTCATATATTTTCCTAAGAAAAAAATAGCACAGCTCAGAATATTTCAGTAAAGTGCTTATTTATTAACTCTCTCCCCCCAGCATAGCAGTTACTTGAATTTATAAAAAATTGTTGTCATAATTTGTTTGTATTACATTTGTACGTATCTGGCAGCTTTTAGCCAAAGGCACTTCTAATAAAGTGTTGACTAAGCAGGAACGTTGTTCAACTTTCTGTGCCTTGTTTCGACAGAGCTGGCAAGTGTCTGAGGGTGACCAGTTCTGCAAACATTAAGGTGCTACTGAAGCCTTAGAGCAGGGTGAGGCTGTTCGCTACGCTTCACCCATGCTAGGCAAGAATGTTGTTATTGCTTTGCTGTAGTGTGATGGGAGTGCTGTATGACAGGATTAGTGAACCGACTCCTTTGAGGTCCAGATCACTTTCTCAGTGTTTCTTCTGTAACAGATCAGATGACCTATAAAACAGCTTTTGAAGTTGTTTAAGTCTGTGTCGTGCCTGGGTGAGAAGCTTTTTTAGTATGAATTTACTCGCACTTGCAGAATGATCAAACCTGTAAAAATGCCTTATTACCATGTACTTGTATTTACACATTGTCCATCAAGAAACCTGCGGTATCTTCCTTTTCTGTCTGTGTGGGATTTGGACTCCTCTTCCCCCAATGCCCATGTCAAGTCTTCAATCATAAGCATGCAGCCTCAACTGCTTTTTAAGAATAAAGCCATATTTGGGGAAACCTTCATTTGCAAAGCATTTTTGAACTCTAAATAGCGTTGACTTTTTCATGGTATATTTACAAATATGGCTCGATTAGATGTGAATACAGTGGAACCTTCTGAAGCAGACTCCAGCTTTTTCGCCTATTGCACACTGCTCTTGCTGTGATAGATGCCAAGGGATGTAACCCCTTCACTGCGATCCCTTCGTCCATTGAGGGTTGGATCTCCATTGCAGGGGAAGTATGCAGACTTCACTGCAGTTTGGCTTCTACCCCTAAGACACAGCCTAGTAAATGTCCCAATATTCCAGTGGGATCTGGTTTTCCTGAGCAGAGAAGGCAAGGCCAAGACACAACTCCTTTTTGTAAGACCTACCTGAAAGCTCAGTGATGCTTGTAGAAGTTGGACATAGTTAAAAGTTAACTGTAACCCTTGGGTGTCTACTGTCCATCCCCAAAAGGACAATGTGATGAAATTCTGTGGTATCTTAAAATATGAATTAATTATTGGTCTAATATCTGTGTTTTGACAAATTCAAATTAGTATGTCTCTTTATAGTTGTGTGGTATATCCTACCATGTTAGTCACTGGCTGTATGGCTGGCTATGCTGCAGATCCAGAATGCTGGGGTGATGTCTGAGTTGTACAGAGAGTCATTTCACCTGGTATGAGGAGGGAGAGTGGGTTGAGTCAAATAAATGGTTTTATTTGAGTAGTTTTTTAACAGAATAGTGGCTTTTTTTGCTCTTGGGAGGGCTGGTTAGGTGGTGTAGTGTGGGGAGGACCA
>JANZLO010000007.1:9310963-9323223 GCA_026937515.1 Polyboroides typus | reverse complement strand
AAAAAAAAAAAAAAAAAAAAAAAAAGCTTGATTTTTCAAAAAGCACAGGACTAACTACATTTTCCATTTGAAAATTAGGCTTTCATGTGAAAATCCAAACAAGGACTGAAGTGCCTACTGTGCCTATCTTGGTCAAGCGTTTTATTCTAAAACTTCATTCTAACATTAAATTGAAGACTTTAAGTCAAGAGCCATAATTTCCCATGCCTCCTTAGTAAATGCCAAGGTTGAAAAATTCATCTGCACTGGTGCTTCTAATTATGTTCTTTCTGTTGTAGGGAAAGTTTTGTTCAAACAGTCTATATGGCACTTCATAGTATGGTTTGTATTGGAGATATTGTTAATTTAAGCGTCTTCAACCCTTTCAACTAGGGAGTGATACAAAATACTTACAATGAAGGCAAGGAAAAACCAGATGTTCATTTGCCAGTCTTCACTTATTTTGGTAACAGTGAGACTGACTGTTCCTCCCATCCCCAAAGCTAATTTGAGGACGGCAGCATTTGAGTTTTGATTTTCCCTGAATGCATACATGTATAGCGATATCTCAGATTCAGAAAATTGCTTAGGGTTAATGATATATGCATGTTTCATTTTGGCTATTGGATTTCCATCATGGCTACTCAACAGTAGTACACAGGTAGGTGAGAGGAAAACCAAACACCGGAAAACTTGTACCGAAGTTACTGGCAAAACAGAACTTTCTTGAGACGCAGATTGTCAAAAAAAGGAACATGAAAAAACTTAATTGTTTAAAACTTCTACAGATTTCTTTGTGTAACAACTCAAAAGAAAATGAATTTGCCTGGTTTCAATCAATGCCCAAATATTTCATTATTAGTAAAAATTATTAGTGAAGAGTAGGGCCAGGGAAAGCCAAAAGCCAAAATGCGCATGACCTGAGCAATCACTTTAGTGGTAAAACAATACATATTTTTAGAAGTGTTTTTGTTTATTAAGGTAACACTTCCTACAAGCATTCATGGTTTGCAATCTTGAGATTGTTTCACAGACAAGAAAAATACAGACACAACACAAAACCAAACACAGCTTACAGGGGAAAAAAAATACACAACTAACCACCAAAAGCTTAAAGGAAAATGCCACACACATTACACGTGTATACAAACATACACACACACACACGCACGCACACCAAAGAAAACAAAAAAGCAAAAAGTTTAATTCATGACATGCGTCGCACAGGGAATCCCAGTCGTTGGCAAATACCTTCAGCATGGTCATGGACATTTTCATCAGGGATACGTTCAATCTGAGTCTCTACAGACTCATCCCAAATGGGTCTGGTGTCAAAGATGTCTTCAGGAACTGACTGCTGAGTCTCACTGGATGGCACATTTTCAATAACTGAAACTTCTAGGGCGCTACTGCTTTCATCATCTGAAACTAATTCTTGTTCTCTCTCTGACTGTGTGAGTCTTTCCACTAATTTAGAAGCTTCATCACTAATTTCTTCAAAGAATTCTATGGAGTTTTTGTAAAGGTCAAAAAAATGTTCCTTACTTTCTTTTGTGGGACTAAAAGCACTGCGGGAGGCTGTAGTGCTTCTGCTTTTAACTGGCAACCGTGATGAAAATACCTTGGGCCTTGCTGTTGTTGCCTCATCTGAGTCTAGCTCGAGCTTCATCTCTCTCTCCCTCTCCCTGGTCTCTGCTTCTGCCTCAGCATAACTCCTAGCTTTTATTGAACGTTTAGCCTTGGGGTCCATGGGAATACTTGCATCAGACTCAGATTTACTTCGGTTATCTTGTTTCATAGGTAGTTTGTTTGTCATGTCAAGAGCTTTGGGTGACTCTAGCTTGCGGATAGATGTGTCTGTGTATGTATATTGTTGTTCAGCTTTTTGGAAAGCTGCTTTGACAGGAATTTTAGACTTTGGTTTTGCTTGGTCATCTTTTCCTTCAGACTGCAAACTGTCTAGGAAGCTGTCTGTGGGAAGGCTCTCATTTTCCGATTGTTGCAAAGGTTGCGATGCAGCAGCAGCTGTTCTTACAGGAATTTTGGATTTGCTTTCACAAGAAGGCACTCTCTCCATTAGAGCAGTAGGGATTTCAATCACAGATCTCTGTTCCTCAGGTGAAGAGTCTGGGGACTCCTCACCCTGTTCAGAACAAACTAATCTAGTGACTTTGGAAAAATCCAATTCATCTTCTACAGACTGCTCAGGAGAGATAGGGCAAGGCACCTGACTGCTATCAACCATATCAGTCTCCATTCTGGAGAGGGGCTCAGCTTCAGAGGCAGCAGTTTCTTTCTTTGGTGATTTTGAAGAAGCTGAAATACCCATTTTAATTGGAATTCTGGATTTAAGATCTGCTTTTGTGGTGCCTGTGCTGACACCCTCACCCGTCATTTCTTCTGATTTATCACTAGACTCAGACGCTGGGGGTGAGTATTTCAATGTATCTTTTTCTTGTATATCCGAGTCCTCTGATTCGGAAGGTGAAAATGGAGCTGGTGAGCCCTTCAGCTTAGAAGATTCCACCTCTGCTGCTTCTTTCACTTCTTCAGACAAAGAAACTTCTTCCTGAGGCTGCTGCCCCATTTGGAAGAAGTGAAAGCTTTCATCTGGATAGTTCCTTTTGGTCATGTCAATGGCTCCACTTCTAGTCATTTCAAACAACTTTCCTTCCTGAAAAAGAAAAGGATTTTGCTCACTAAGTGGCGTCCCTTCTTCGGTGGGTGTTCTGGCTGGTGTTGTATCAGGTGTTGTGCCTTGTGATCGCCTGTCTACCATCAACCCAAATATCTTTTGTTCCTCTTCTTTAACGCGAGCTTCAAAAGCTTCATCATCTTCACGGATTTCACTCCACATGTCAGAATCCACATCAGTTTTAGTGATGACAACTTGACTGATCAATTTCTCCGTTTCATCTCGTACATCCTCAAGGGCAGATTCAGCTAATTTTGCGGAATCTGATGCTGAAGACCCTTGCAACATTTTCTGAAATGCATCCTCTGCTTTTGGCTCTATTTCTGTATATACTTCCTCTGAAGAGTGACAGTCACCACCTGTGTCTCTGCTAAGTAAAGCTTCACCAGTCTGATCTTTTCCTTCTTCAATAGAATAATTTTCCCTAGATAGCAGACTTCTACCAGATCCTACCTTACTTTCAGTGTCACTAAAGAAATGTTCAGAAGACACATTTTCATAAGGGCTTACTATGTAAGGAGCACTACTTTCAGCAGCATCTGCTACACAACTTCCAAGTGCCACTGTTTCAGTGGAAAGGGATGAATACTCTGGTAAGGGTTCCTCAGCATGAATATCTCTTTGAGATGTTTCAAAATCTGTATCTGCTTTTCCTAAATCACTTCGCAAAGCAGAATGGTCAGCGGTATCATCTTCAGCCAGTTTGCCATCTTGTGGTACAGAGTACTCGGTGGTACTGTGTCCACAAGAACTATCCTCCACTTTCTCAGACACAGCTCCTGTAGAAATGAGATCTGCCTCTGTCAACAATGCAGTGGTTTTGACATGTTTTTCAGTAGTATCATATTGCTGTAGTGTTAATGAAGGCTCAACATGAACTTCTTTTTGAGAACTGTCACCAACGGAATGGCACAGAATACCCCCCCCAGATTGTGTGACTGGGGCATTGGGACTAACTGTCTCACTGTCATCTGTACTGTCACATTTTGCTTCATCAGTTTCTGCTGATAAACAACCATCAGAATGACAAGTGCCTGATTCTCTTGTGGAAGCCTTACAGCTGCGCCCAAGGATAAGTGGTTCCTCTTTGTCATCTTCTGTTGGCTTATCCTGTTCTGCTTTAACTGCACCTATCCTGCTAGGGCATGGTTTTGAATCAATGGGTTGAAAACCTGCTTCATCGGGGCTAGAACTGGAGTCAATACCGGATGGTAATGGTGAGGGTGGCTGGACTCGGATCATAGGCTCCATTAAGAGGCCTGAGTCGGCCTCTTTTTTTAGCTGAGTCAATTCCGGCTCGCTTTCTGAAGAGGAAGAACTTTTTCTAGATTCAGCTGCAGACATCACCACAGTAGGTATATCCTTTTCTTCTACAGCTGTTGACTCCGGTTCTTCAGCTGCACATGCAGCTTCTGAATCGGCAACTACAGAAGATTCATCTTGCTTACAATCCTTTTTGAAATCTCTCTTCTGTTTTGCTTCTTGTTCTAGTTCATCAAACATTTTGATTTTGGTCACCATTTTAAACATCTCCTCTTCAGGGGTGAATCTCTTCTTTGGTTCACTTTCTGAATCGTCCTCTGGTTCTTCACTGACTTCAGGGATCACAGCTGACTTTGGTATGTTTGACAGTGCCTGTGAGTCTGCTGTTTTAGGTGTGATTTCATAGCTAATTTCTTCAGAACTAGGAGTTTCAGGTGAAAGAGGACTTTTCCCTGAACTCTCCATGAGGGATGTTTGCTCTAGACTGTCATCATCAGCACTTCCCTCAGGGTCACGGAGAATCCTGGAACGCACCGATGCCAGCTCTGGGCAGGTTTCTCCTTTACTAAGAACAGACTGAAGAGGACCCTGCCCCAAAATAGCAGCCTTCACTGTTTGTTCTACAGGGCTACTTTCAAGGGAATCACGGCAGGGAGACTCTTTCATAGGACTGGGCTCCAAAGAATCAGGCGTTTTGTGTGATGAGTTATCTTCTAGCACTGGGCTTGCTTCCAGTGAGTCTTTATGACTTATAGCCAGAGAGTCATCTGCAACTGGGCTAAAGCTTTCACTATCATGGCTAGCAAGTGAAAGTTCCAATTTCTGGGGACTTCTAACCACAACACGGCGTTCACAGGTTAAATCTTTTTCTTTCTCTAAAGCAGTGTCATGTGTTTCAGAAGACTTAGTTAAATGTGCAGTGGTTCTGGATTCTTTATCCCTGCTAATATCTTTCATAACGGAAGCTGAGCTACTTTCTTTAAGTTTATCAGCCTCTTCTTCAGAGGCTGTAGGTACAAGCTCTTCTGATACATGGTCAGACTGAGACTTACTAGTCTCAGTAACAGCAGCTAGCTGTCTTTCAGTAATACCTTTTTCATCTTCCTTTGGCGAGAGTTCCTTCGGAGGACATGTTTCTGCTGTTGTGTCTGCTCTAGCTGTTCCTTTAGCTTCTTCAATTTGCCCATCAGTTTTCTTTGGTGAGAATGAAAGGCTTTCAGGGCTTGTTTCTGGAGTCTCTGCCAGACCCTCATGCTTATAACTTTCCTCAGAGCTGATCTGAGGGGTTCCGTCAAGTAGGCTACCTGGAGAATCAGCCACACCTTCGTGTTTAAGGCTCTCTGAGCTCCCATCAAAAGCAGCACTTTGCAGAGAAAGAGCAGGAAGGAATCCATCTTTCACATAGTCTGTGGGAAAAGCAACACTGAAAGGACTGGTCAGTACTTGCTCCAAGTTAAGCTCGCCCTCCTCTGTCACCGAAAGGTGTCGGAACTGTTGATATTTGTCATTATCCTCTAGTTCTTCTTTAATGACATCAGAGAAGTCTGTTGAGGTTTTTCTGTCAGGGCTGATCTGGAAGTCAGTATCTCCCTGGTCTTCAGAAGTCCTGCCCTTCACAACCGCTGTATCTTTGGCACTTTCATCATCAAATACTGGAGGGAGAGGTTCAGTTGGTTTTTTGCTGCTCTGCTCTTTTACCTGGTCCTTACCTACAGCTTTCTTGGTAATTTCGGCAGTAGAAATTTGCATTTTTCCTTTTTTCGTTTGCGGCTCTTTCTCTGCTTTTAATATCGTGCTTTGTTTGTCCTTCTGTTTCTCTGTCTTGTGGCTCGATACTCGCCTCGTTTCGCTTTGTGAAGAAACTGTTTTTCTCCGGGTTGTTTCCTTCTCAGGGAGCTGTTGCTTCTGTTTGACAGATTTGTGCTCAAACAGTCCAGATATATTCTTGGATGGGTCTTGACCCGACTGGAAGGCTTTCATCAGTTCACGAACTGACATGGTCTCTTCAAGTCTTTCCGTCTTAGAAGAAGGTGAAACAGGTGGTTGTGCTCTGTGTGCTACGGGTTTTTTG
Organism: Polyboroides typus; assembly: GCA_026937515.1. Classification (NCBI taxonomy): domain Eukaryota; kingdom Metazoa; phylum Chordata; class Aves; order Accipitriformes; family Accipitridae; genus Polyboroides; species Polyboroides typus. The sequence continues at coordinate 9,317,215 of JANZLO010000007.1, read as the reverse complement.
ACTTGTACTGGTCTTTTAGAAGCCTTCTCAGCAGCGCCTTCTCTTGTTTGAATTCTGACAGGTAGCTTTGAACGTATTTTTTGTTCATCTTCCACTCGTTTCTGAAGAGCTTTAACTTTATCTTTTATGGAGCCAATAGGAGTTTCCTCTATAACGGGGGATACAGCTTTAGCCTCCGGAGCAGCTGTCAGTGTTAAGCCAGGCTCCTCGCCTAGCAACTCATCCGAAGTGAGCTTCTTTAGTCCTGGTTGTTCTTCACTGCTGTGTATCTTGCTTTCCTTTGGCTTTTGCTTGTCTCTTAATTTTGTCCTAACTGGCTTTTTAATTTCTAAGGCTGGCTTGTGTTGCTCCTGTGGACTTAGTGTTTCAGTTGTTGGAGATTCTTGTCCTTCTTTTTCAGAATCCCTGCTTATTACTACAGCTTCAAATCTCTCTTCTACTAAGTCTTCTTGTAAGGCTTGTGGCTGCACCTCATTAAGAGAGACGTACGTTTTTAAATCCTCTGTAAGGTAATCTACCATTCCTGTCATGTCTGGCTTCTCCATTTTTGTTGTCCCTTTGTCTACCCTGACTTCTACACAGGTAGGTTCAGTGACTTCTAAAGGAGCATTTCTTCTGGCCTCTTCAATTTCTTCATCGCTGACGATGACCCATTCTTCTTCTACAAGTTCTTGTTTGGAAAGGGACTTCTGCAAAACATGTTCTTCTCTGGTATAGGATCCGCCTCTCAGAATTTCATTTACTTTTTCCAAGTCTTCTTTCACTCTCTCAACTATTTCAAAGGGCTCTCCTGGTTCTTCTTCAGTGGGTTTTCCAAGATCTTTCACTTTAATGGAGCCTGATTTATCTGAAGGGTCAGTTGTCAATATGGCAGTCATTTTGATCAAATCTTGTTTCATCTCAGAAACTTCAGACAACAGGTCTGGACTGGCTAATACAGGGACTTCATTAACCAGATGGCTTTTCAGGATAGATGTTTCTGTAGATTCTGTCTCGTCATCTTTGATGCGAATGAAAAACATTGAAAGTAAAATGGAAATCAAAAATAGAGATTGAAAAATGTAATCAGGACTGAAAATGACAGTCTTTGGTTGCAGTGGTAGGAAGGTCAACAAAATGGGCCAGGAATGGTGGATCCACAAGATCTGAGGGTACAAGAGCAAAGCAAAGCTAACAAAGGGGAGGGGGGGCAGGGAGAGGGAACCAACAAAAAAAAACCAAAACAAAACAAAATTGAAAAGGAAAATGGCAGGAAATAACTTGCTTAACTTTATCAATATAGCACAACCACACATACATTATCAAAGCTGTACCAAACCAAATCAGGACACCACTAAAAAAAACAAAACAACAACAAAATTTAAAATTAAAAACAGAAGAAACACAGTGAAGTTACACAAAGATAGGCATCTCAAGATTGTTCAGATGTTACAGATCAATGTTCAAATAAAAATAAACAAGAAAAAAAGAGGAAAGCATTAGAACTGATTGAAAGTCGATTTCCTCTAAGAGAAAGCCAGTGTTAGCAAACTGTCAGAATAACATTGGGTTAACGTTTTTTTTTTTCTTAATGACCAAAATAAAAAGTTAAAAGTAATTCCACAGTAATCTAAAATATGATCAAATATGTAGAGATCTGAATCAGCTGCAAACCGGCATTTCATCTAAGGGGATTTCACACCTAAACAATGAAACAAACATTCTTTTGTTTTAAGAGGCATGGTCCTTTCCTTGGAACATCCTCATTGACAACTAATGAATTGACTGAGGAAAGAGAAGACAGAGAAGAAAAGGAAAGATAGTAAGAAAAAACTGTGAATCAACTTAGAAGTGATTTCAAAGTTTTAAAAAATGTAATGTATGGCAACCAAAAACCAGAGACAGTCACACTAGACACATACATACAATTCATGTAAGGCAAGTTATTTCCATGCAAAGCAAAGGTGTTGCAAATGCTGCTGGGTATGTAGCTTCAGTTAAAAAACAATAGCTCTAAAAATTAATCATATAAAGATACATGAAAATATTGTAAAACATACTGTGGTGAAATATTTGTCTAATCTGTGCAATCAATATACAGTAAGCTGGGTGTAGGTAATTCCCATTATGCCATAATTGTCTGCTGGGAATATTTAATTTCAGGAGGGACTACTAGAAAATGTATATTGAACAGAATGAAACATTGGAGGACTGAAGCAAGTTATGAACAGAATGCAATGCTTAGAAATTGTATTTTACATTTTTCTTTTAAAGGTAGTACATCACACAAAACTTCACACATTTCTGCACCCCAATCTAAAAGTCGAAGTAGTAATGCAAATAAGGAGAACTTAAGTGATACATAATAATCTGTATTTCTTTGTAAAAAAATATCTATTTTGCTACACTATTCTTTTGTGTGTAATGAATGCTAAATGTTTGTGCTGTACGTTAATTATAACCAGATTTCTGGGGCTGATTTTGGTGCTGAAAATTTGGTGCTTTGGTGCTGCTGGTTTTAGTGTGAATGGTCTAGCGCACACCAAAATGCTGTCTCGTAATTTTGTAGATTTCAAAACTGAAGTACAAATGTTTGTTTCTGAGAATAATTCTTTAGATGAAGTAAAACAGCTGAAACAAAAGCTGCTGATAAAATCTCTCGGTTTATTATAGTGTTCTGGAGGTTTTGTTTTTTGATTTTGTCACTTGTTTCTCTTCTCAGTGGGAAATTGTTTTGGATTCAGCAGAGTGGATAGTGAAACTAAGTACCTCTAACTAACTGCTAAGCTGTCCTGGGTCACGTTCTTGGCTTGCCCTCATTCTTTTGGATTCTTCTCATGAGAGCTGTTCACTTGTCTTAACTCTTCAGCAGACCAGGAAGGAACTGACTCTACGGCCAAAAGGTAGAGTCTCTAACACGCTTTTCAGAAACACCAGTTCTAATCCTGGTTCTGGATGACACCTTTAAGGTCTCTTCATAAAGGTGAATTTGGCATTATTTTGACATGGGTGAGATTTTCTGTTTTGTCTCATAAATCCATTTCTCTTTATGTAAATAATTATTCCCAAACCAAGGACATGCACATGTGAGTCCTAGTTCTTACTGAACAGTACAACCACTGGCCAAAAAATCAGTCGCTTTTATATTACCTCATTGCAATTAAAAGTTATTTAAAGTAAGGATGACCATTAGCTGAAGTATAAGGGAACCGGGCTAACTGCCTGAAAAGAAGTTGCTTGGTTCTAAGTATATTTTCCAGCAATTTGGATATCATGATGTGAGGCATCTCAGTGGTCTTTAAGCAGGCACTTGTTGATCTCTTTCATGTCTGTTAATTATACTGTTAATCATTCCTGGGAACTGTGTTTCTCTCTCTCACTCTCCTGCCTGCAGCTGTTCTATCTAATTCTCAAACTAAGCCTCCATTAAGCCAAAGGAAGCAGCAGCAAAACTAAATTGCTATCTGACTGGTATTTTCATTTGTCCAGCATAAGAGTCACCCAAAATTCTAGCTCTATGCTACATTGAACTTAGACGAGTCTTTGACAGCCACAACTGAGCAACCTCACCAAATGTGCATCTTGCCACCTTCCTTGAGGGGGGTTGTACTGCATTGAGTAAATAACTGTGTGGCAAGGGGAGCATTCACGCCCTTTTTCACCTGTACGTTTTACTGTTCTGCTGAATTCACCTCCCGTTTCCCATGGCCAAGGTGTGTCATGGGGCAACTGAAATTCCACTCTGCTGACTATATTATGGTGCGTCTTTTCCACCTTGATGAAATTGGTCCTCCTGGTCTAAATTAGAGTAAAAATCTGATATTAATAAAGTTGTTAATCATGGTGAATACTATGTCCCACCACATTATTAGTTATTTTGTCACCCTGATGTCTTTTATTCTCTAGATGAAGCATTTCTGCTTTAGAGATTATAGGGGAATGACCACCCACTTGATCTTCAGGATCATGGCGCTGTTGTCCTTCCAATTAAAACATGTAAGTAGTACATCAAGAATAAATAACCCTCAAAATGCAATGTAGAAAAAAAGGCAGGACATTGCACTTTAACGCGGAACCAAGACAGAAGTCATTCTTTTCCTAAACAGATTTAAGAAATCACTGCATTTGAAAACAGTTCTTATTAGAGATACTCTTGAGACTGAATATATATTTGTCTGAGCTGCATCTTCATTAAAGGAGATCTTTGGCATTGTGAACCACTCACCCTCAGTTTCTAATAATAATGGCCTGATTCTGTATATACGAAGGGTATATATGCTGTGCCAAGCTTAACAGTCATATTTCCAGTCATATTTCACCACAGTAAAGGGCTGGGGGCGGGAGGGGGGTTAAACAGCCTGATTACTTTGGACAGTATCACTTTTTTGCACAATTGTATTTCATGAGTTTAATGAAATATATTGGAGTATTAATTACACTTTCATTAAAAGTGATACTGTCATTTATCTCAAATATGAAGCAACAATGTGTGTCAACAAATGGACAAAACAAAAAAAATGGAGGCATGAGCATTCATACAAGCAAAATAGCAATAGCAGGATCACTAGGGATGTCAAAGGAAAGTAAATGCTTAGATGAACTGTTTTAAACTGTATTACTTGTTAATTTATACATTAAAATGTATTTAATTGGGTAGCTGCTTTGGTATTAAATTTTCTATTACATTTTTAAAATATTGATGTTATTAGCAATAGCAGTTAAAGCTTAGCTCTCTTTCATGCTTATCTTTATTCTTAACCATCTTTCATACAAACTGCATTATAACATTTTCAAAAAAAAAAAAAAAGGAAAATCTTACTTTTTTCTGAAGTCACATCAACCTGGAAAAGAAAAAAAAGGAGGAAATTTAAAAGTTCAAATACAATCGATATATATAAAGTCACTAGTGAAATAGTACAGGTTCAAATCCACTAGATGTATGGAGACACACAGATTCATTGACTTGACTTAAATGGAAACAAGAATGGATTTAAAACAACCGTAAAATGACTTAAATGTAAACAAGAATGGATTTAAAACAACGGTAAAAGCATGGCATTATTTAGTGTTTCTAATAACAGAAGAATGGTTACTTTGCTATAGTTACAGTCAATAGTAAATGCAAAATGTTGCAGTGTATTTTCTTTAAATGCAACTAGCGGTATAGAGGACTTCTGCGCTACTGGGTATGTTGTTACATTGCTCTTAATTTATTTCTTCCGGTCTAAAGCAAGAAAATCCAATATGGTCATCTGAAGGCTTATGTTCCATCTGGAAGGGAACTAGTAAGCTTTATACATAGTTTCATTGTACAAGTTCATTCTGAGATCACGGTTTGCGTTTTTGCCTCTGTACTTTGTGATGATGAAAAAAGCAGGTGCAGAAATGACTGCAGACCTGCTCCTGCCTAAGGCAAGAACTAGGACTTGATGCCACCAATAGCTGTTGATACCTCTAAATGGAAGCAGTGATGGCCCTCAGAGGCCATCTTTTTTATTTTTCAGAGGTCTTTGGGTATAGACTGGAAGAGCCATACAATTTTACTGTTACTCAAAAGAAAATATAGCCCTTGCCAAAAAAACATCCAAAAAAAAAAAAAAAGTCAGACTATGAAAATTCAAGAACCATGTTTTTGAAGTTGCCTTGTAGTTTGACTTCTTTTCAGTTCTGCTAGCACAATCATTTGTCCACACAAGCAAAAAAAGATTTTTGCTGTGTAAATTTAGATAGGCAAAAGTATGCAAAGTTAGAAGGAGCGCTAAACATTCAGTTTCCTATACAAACTTGGGATGGTAGGATGACTGTGAGGAATGAAAATCAGTTATGCAGTTCTGTTGATACAATATACTGTGTACGTTAAAGTCCCCGAGATAGTTTTTTAGTGAGTGTTGAAAAGGTTTTACCTGTTGAAAAGTATTCTTTATAAAGATAAATGCAATCTATTGTCTCAGTGAAAATGTTAACTAATTCTTGCATTTCCATAAACTGAAAACGAATACAAGTAAATCACTGGAACACTTACATGTTCATACATGCCTTGCAATCATTTAGGCTCACGTTATTAAACTTCACTCTTAGCAGTGTGTATTACAGATCCATAATAGTGTGAATTCCTCTGATGCACAGATCGCCATACATGGTAACCTAGGATCCCTAGGACACTTTAATTCCCCTTACTTTAAATTCCTTCAAATCAGTCTGGAATTATGTCAGCATACTAATTAATATTATTAACATAAAAATGAATAAAGTAAACAAAAAAATAATTTAAAA
>JANZLO010000007.1:9298735-9308968 GCA_026937515.1 Polyboroides typus | reverse complement strand
ATCTGACCAGGAGAGTAAAAAAAAAAAAATCTGAGTTATGACAGAATAGCAATAACTAACTCTTTCTAAGGAAACAAGTGCTTCTTAATATCTGATCTCACTTAAACAGAAATCAAGGGCACTCCCATCCAACTGGTCTCAATCTTGTTATTTGTAAATACCAACTCATACTAGAGTTTTCCTCTTTTTCTGCCCTTGATATTGGACCATTTTCTTCCCCAGATACATTAAGAACTGTTATAACAATATTCTGAAGAAAGACCATTTACATGATGTGACATACTCAAAGATTCTTGAAAGATTTGATCACACGTAGGAAGAAGTCAGCGTCAAAAGTCAATGTAATATTAAAATCTAGTCCAAGACAATATTTTTGGCACTGCTATAAGCTTTGCAAATTCTAGAGCTCGTCTGCTACACTGTTATTGCTATCACCACAGATAAAAAAGGCAGTTAGTTAGTTAGTTAACTAGAAATGCTATTGCAAAGGCCATTAACTTGCAAATTGGCAAGTGAAAAACATGACAAATAATTTTCATTCCTTCTGTACTTCATACCTTAACAACATGATATGATCTACAGACATTATCCTTACGCTTTGTGAAACAGGTATGAATAGTAACTTCATCTCCAAAGAGGTGTCAGAAGACACGGTTAGACAGTCTGGGAAGCCTTCGGTAAAACAAAAAATTAACGTAGAGGTACTCACTGAGTCCCAGATCTGTCTTGGCCATGAACAGAATCTGGGTAAAATTTCTGTATGAAATCAGATTAGCATAGGTCTTGTGCAACACCAAATGAAACCATGGGAGCTACGTAGTGCAAATTGTATTTTCATCTCCCTTCTGTCCTATCTTCCGAGTCCTCAGAAAACATTCGATAACATAAGAGTACCAAACCCAAGAAACTGAAAGCCTTTGGGTGGTATTTATTCTTCTTTAGAATAACTGACTACAAAGCTTTAACAATATTTTGCCTTCCTACTCATTTCTTGTTTATATTATAATGCTGATGACTACAGAACAGTATAATTTCACAGTACCTTTGTGTAAACAGGTAAAGTGATGTTTAAATTACATATGGCTTGATGAACGAGGCCTCTTGTAGATTTTGGCTCCTTCATGAATGATAATCGTCCACAGGGTTCTTGAGTGGTATCTCGCACCTGGTAGGGCAAACAGACAGACATTTAACCTGTTATTTTGCTATTTTGCTGTATAAGCTCCTTGTGCCACTCAAAACTATTTAGCAGAAAGAGGCTAGATGTGGGGAAAAAAAGTCCATGTAAGCAAAAATAATGTGGTTTCTCTCTCTTTTTTTCCCTGCTTGTTTGTAAACATACATACGGATGTATTTGCATGTCAAAGCAAGAGAAGACACAAACATGTACATGCTTACACATTAGAAACTCGCTTAGAAGGCAGTCCTGACACTGTAATCACAGTCTTAAAAGAACAGAGACATTCCAGTATGTCCCGGTTTCAGCTGGGATACAGTTAATTTTCTTCTTAGTATCTGGTACAGTGTATTTTGGATTTAGTATGAGACTAATGTTGATAACACACTGTTGTTTTAGTTGTTGCTAAGCAGCTCTTTTGGCTCAGTGGCTGAAAACAGTTAAAGATTACACTTACAATTTCTTCTCTTGCAAAATGTTTTCTCAAATGTATTGATAAATCCTAGTGTTAGAATGAAGAAATTTGTTGGAATATATTTATAGGTGTGACCATTATTATCTACAAAAGATACTACATCATGCCATACTTTAAGATTTTGCAGTGAGTCTTAAAAAAAAAATATTAAAAAAAATAGTATTTTATATAGATTTCTGCCAATTTTACAATGTTTTCTGACACTTTTTTGCAGTTTCCACATTTTTTCCTGCGATATATTGAACCATGATGCAGAAAAACAAACAAGATCAAACTTGATCAGCTCATTAGATTATTTGGTAGAAAACAGGATTCCTAGAAGTACCATTTTGGTATCTGAAAGAATGCTGTGGACACATGCATGTATAATAGAACACAGGCACAGATAGTTACATTTACAGAAAAATTTTACTAAACTTTACGTAGCCTCTTCTGGTTGTTTTAACTGCCCAATTCAACATTTAATCCATTATCATAAAATAATTTGGAACTGTTCTTCAGTCTGCTAAGTTTACAATAAACTCAGCAGTAGACAAAAAATAAAAATATAATCCATAGCTCATATTATAACATTACCTTAACAAACAGAGGAAGTCTGTTTTCTTTGAAGGCAAAAAAACTGAATATATGATGTTGCCCACTCTTTGTCAGTGGCACCAAATTGCCAAAGCAGTCAACATAGATGGGTTTTCCTTCTAATACCTATTGGAAATGAAAAAGAAGCAAAGTAGCTATCAGTCACAGTGAGGTGGTTAGGATTTCTTCTTAAGCATAATTCTACAGTAGTTTCCATCAATTTCTTAAATTGCTAGGACTCGTCAGCATTTACAAGATTTGTTATGTACAGTTACCTTAAATCTGTGGAAACATTTCAGATTATTAAATTCCAACTAGAATACATTGTTAATTCAATAACAATAGCATGACACTGTAAATGACAAAATGAGTATTCAGTGTCATGAATTTGGGCAAATTCCCAATCTATATTTTAATCAGGATTTTTGATGGGCTCTAATTTTAGCATTCTTTGTTAACCTGGCTTCATCATAACAGTCAAAGAAATATCTTCTTCAGCAATCAAATCAAAAGTCCTTGTTTTGACTGGCAGGATATTAAGCCAGTCTGGGAAGATCATGAAGTTGCAGAGGGCTTTTTAACCAATGCAAAAAACTTTCTATATTAGATTACCTGTGTGTTTAATATGCTTGCAACAGTCTGTTGCAGCAGGCAAAGACAGTGTGTATCAGTAGATTCTATTTATTTCAGCTGCATTTGTAAAGGCCTAGAGCTTTTGAAAGTCAGGCCTCAGGTAAATGCCTCTCTGAAACGCCTATATAATGATACCGCCTACGTCTTTGGATTGCTATTGTTATGGCCCCTCCACATGTTTACATCTCACCTTACCAGTTTTGGAGATGTTCCCTTCAAATTGCCATTACATTAACGTCTCATTCTTACTTTCCAGAAATTCAGCCTTGTCATTCAGTTTTATAAGCTCATATTTTATCTAGCTGCTCTGTACAAGAAATGCCCGTCAGAGCTTCAGGAACAGCAAGGACAAATTTTTTTGGAAAAGAGACCATACTAAGTGGAAGAATATACCATACATGTAGTTAAAGCACTTTCAATTTGTCATGCCTTCTGAGGAAGCTGACAGCCAAAAAAACTGCATTTAGCAGGCAGTTTGCAGGATTCCACATAGGAAAGCTTGTGCCTGTTTAGCAACAGATTTAATGGTTGGGGTTTTTTTGTAAAGCAGAATATTAATCAAGCCTCCTAATTTAACCTCTTGGTATGCAAAGATGCTGACAAAACGTGACTACTGTTGACTGCCTTTTTGGTTAGTGATAACTCATTTATGGAGTTACTGGAAGTTGAGATTTACCTGTCTTTTTTGGCTTTGACTATCTCCCCTTTTCTTGCAACCCCCACTTAGTATCAGGCTCAGGAACATAACCGTTCAGCAAAGAACAACACCCTCAAAACTCATTTTTACTCAGACATTCCTCTAAGAGGAAGCTAGTAACTAAAAAATTCAAGGTGTCTCCTGGCAGTTTGCTACCGATCTAATTAAAACTCAGTAATCACTGCGGGCCACCACAGAAATGACTATGAGGTACTTGGATTGAACTTAGGGCTAGCCTGCATCCCTACAACTTAGCTTTAAGCTAACTGAGGAAAAAATGCCTTTACAACACCTATCTGCTACCTCTCAGCTTGCTGTGGAGCGACGTCTTCAGTCTTGTTGTGCACCTGAAACCCCAGCCAAGCTACACAAAATTCCTACAAACTATTGCATTTTTGTTTAATAAAAGCCATGGGCAATGTCTGCTGCTTACATAACTAGCCATCTCAAATAGATTTCATAATAGTTAGTTGGCAGTAGCTGCTCTAGTTCTGAATCTGAATTAAAGAAATGCTGACCCTGACACCAGGGAACAGGAGGACAAAGAACCTGAAACTGCTGGACTAAATGGTAACGTCCAACTTCATTTTATTGCCTGATTTCCTGGCATAAAATCAGCCCAGATTCTCAGTACAACTGTTTAACAGATCCACCATAAAACCAAAAAGCATCTTGGGAAACCAAATTCAGTTTTGTCCTATACGTTTTCTAAGCCTTAGTCCCATAACAGAGAGCCGAGACTCAACCAGCCCACTTCCATATTTACAATCTCCTTGAATCCAGCTTAAGGCTCCTGCTACCTATTTTTTTTAATTGCCAAAGACTACCCTGAGAACACATTGGATGTCCCATTTGAATGCCAACAATGCTATGGAGAAAGCAAAAATGGTATTACCGAAGTCCGACAGGGAGTTCCTTTCTAACTTCTGATAACCAGCTGATCAGATTTCCTTGTGGGTGAAGCACACAATTACCTTCCACCTTAGGAGGTTGACTAGAAGACCCAAATGCAGTCAGCTGAATATAGGTAACCTTCCCACCAACCCTGTGGACTACGAGATCAGCAATTGCCCGTTGGCAATGGGATTTCATCACTCAGATCTGGCAGCTACTTTTCACTTACATCTGACTAAAGTTGAAGTTTCCATCTTAGCATGATGCATGATACTGCATCATGACAGTATTTGTTGGCACTATTAGTTTTTAGTACTTCTAGCAAATAGAAGGCAGAAAACACTAGCTTAAAAACAGACATTAGAAAATGGAAAAAAACAGTTTAAGATTCTTGTACGGTACCTCTACATCCCTGCTTCTGGCAACTTCAGCAAAATTTTCTTGTTGTTCTAGAGTTTTATCCACCTTGTCATCTGTCATGCAAAAACATCTTAACCGTGCTTCAATGGGATCATGTGACTTGGCAAACACCACAAATTTGGCCATGTAGGGGACACAGATAATCTCTCTGTACACTTGGGAAGCAAAAGTAACAGATTCTTGTGTCTGTCGACAGTCTATCAACCAAAATCTGTAAAACAAAGTGAAGAATTGCATAATCAGCACAGAAAGATTTAAGCAAGAAAATTATATGTTTTCCCATCTTGGCAGCATTAGCTGGTAACCATACCAATTGTATATGACAAGTAAAAAAAACCATAGTTACCATTTCGGAAGAATGGCCTAAGAATGCTCATGGTACCCCCCCATGCATTTAGGAGCATGAAGAAAAATCAACAGGGAAAGTATTTGGACCAGAACTTGCTCTCCTCAATACCGGATGCAATCCCTTCACAGGGTCTCCTACTGCACAAATTCCAGGCCGTTGTTTGCCTTTCTGATAAGATCTCACTCAGCTGGAAGCTTATTTGCTTCCAAATACATGACCGTCTTTTAAAGGCTTTAAGAAGTTCACTTGTCCTGTGGCAAGAAGTCTCATACACCTTCTCTGAAGATTTAAATATAGGAACCTTTCCATATTACTGTGTTTATGAAATATATATATATATATATATCACATTTAGGTTTATAATATTTAAACAATTATTGATGGCTTACCAAACCAAGAAATTCTGGAAATTCATCACAGTATCCAATAAATGTTTTTTCTTCTATTCGAGTTGGCTATGGCCTAACTTCATTTTCATCTGAATTGATTCCTTATAGTGAGAATATGTGATCAAATGTTTCCTGCCTCTTACAAGAAATAAATCTCTTCTAGAATAAGCTCAGGGGTCTCTGTTTTCCATCACTTTCAACAGTTTCTGATGACTTTTGAAATGGTGATTGATCCTTCTTACCACCATTCTTCTAGACCTGCCCAAAAGGTCTCTCAATTTATTCTTGTTTATCACATGTCATTATTTGATTTCTATGCAGAATATAAGTAGAGAAGTGTGTACTGGAAGTGTACGGTTCAGATTTCCCCCTAACTGTGACTCTGCAATATGTCCCTTTCATCTAGAGAAATACAGGTACTTTTTGACAGCTGGTTGCTGCTAAACATCTGATGATGCGGAAGAGAGTAATATTCCATAAAAATCTTACTAAAATTGCTTGTGTCTAATCACATGCTGAGCATGTCATTTCTCTTCCAGGTTATGACTAAATTGTTAAACTACAGAGTGGGCAATTTCATCCTTTTCTCTTTAGCCCCCTGAAATCTTCCTAAGCATTGTACAATTTCCTGTTTTCTAAGAGCTGGCCACATTGGTGTACCACGCTGGGGTGTTACTGAACTGTGTCCAAACTTCTGACTTGACAGGAATGCTGTGAAAGTTTCCTGAATTTTACTGATGAGGAACAGGAGACTGAAACGGCTTTTGACATATGTTGCTAATCCTTCAGTCTGTTCTTGGACTATCCATCTCTAACAGGTGAAATATAAAGCTGCCTTGTCCAAAACACTTGTTTTATTTCTACCGTCTAGCTTAAAGGTTAGCAGTACATTCCTTACATACAATATAAAAAACTGAGGGTCTTTAGGTGAATGTAAATGATTTTGTCCACTATGTAACACTGCATGCAAAATCTGATATTATTCTTATGTGAATTTAGTCAGGGACTTCTAACTTTGATTTTGTGTTAAGTTTTTGTTATGCATATTGAAGACCAGCAATATATGTATTTCTAGGTCTGAGCCATATTACACTTTGAAGACTCTGAAAGCAGATGCGTCCACATCTGATTCCTACTACCCTGGCCTCACAGAGGCTGTGATCATCACTGACTTGCTTTTCATCGTTGTTTCTAACATGCAGTTTTACTGACAGCATCTTTCTAATGTGTACGCTGAATCTTCTCCACCAGTGGTTCCCAGTCTGTGACACACGTACCACAAGTCAAACGTAAACATGTTCAAAGCAACATGCAAACACTACTGGAATAAATTACTTCCTCCGCACAGTGTGAAGCCAGGATCTGCCACCACTATTTCATTCAGGTACCACCACGACAGAGAAATACTTAAGATTACAGGTTAAGGTCATAAGTTGTCCCATTTCACCAACGTAAGTATTACAAATGAACATCTGCCTTTTAGGAAGTATTGCTAGTGCATGTGAATTGGAACAAACCACATCAAAACTTATCAAACATGCACGGTTACTTAAAACATACCATGGATGTTGCAACTCAGGTCTAGAACTTCAGCTTCCAGAACAGGTCCTCTTGTGACAAAATGACCCTCCTCTTTACTGAAAACTACAGGTTCTTTACCCTTTCCTTGGGCCATTCAGGCCAGGACGACATTGCCCAGTAATAAAAATTTACAGAATTTCCTTATGCCTTTCATCAAGACAACTGAATTGTTATTTTGCAAAGATAACAACTTTCACTTAAAATAATTTTACTTCTACTCCCAAAGTGTAACAGCAGAAATGCACCAAGCATTTTAGGAGGAGTAACATGTATTGCCTTCTTTCTCAAATATCACTTCATTTAGCTTCTCTGTGGAGCTGATGACATTTCTTTTAAATAAAATTCACTGCGTGGGTGGAAAGCATGCTTGAGTTTGACACCCGTAGGATGGAGACGGAAGTCATGAGAGGTCAAAGACACCTCAAAAGCTGATATAATCTACAGGGGGCTTATTACTTACTGTAGATTATATGGTATTATAACCCACAAAGCATACCTTTCAAGTGTGATTTCTCTGGTCTTACTCATCTGCAGTTGAACAATAGCAAATTTCATGCTGTGCTTATCTTTAGAACATTTAGCAAACACACTGGTTAAAAAACAGGCTGATGACATTTGAAAGACAGAAGGCATGTTTGGTACATAAAGGCTCTGCATCCCGATACTTTCCTTTTCATGTGTGGGAGAATTATGCTATGCTGGACTCAAACTGGAGAGGCTATATCCTCTGAGAAATCACCATATGCTCAAATGATTTGCTGTCATACACCAGGGGCTAAAAAGCCCAAACAGATACTGATTTTTTTAAAAAGCTGTGGCTCAGGAAATGGAAAACAGCTATGCCTCGAAGTCTGCAGTTTAATTCACGTGTATTTTAGACAAATGTATCTCTTTCCCAAGCTCAGACAGAACTAGTCTTATGAATGGGAAAATTGTTCTCCATCATTAATGATTTAACTTGACATAAACAAGTTACTGCTAATAGCAAACAGTCAGGAATCAGCTGATTCTCAGCATGGCCCAAGGGTAGATGCACTTTTAGACCAGGGCAGAAGTGAAGAAATTCAAGGTAGCTTGTCCTTCAACAAAGAACGTAGTTAATTCTCTGACTGTAAATACATGAAAAATCCCACTTTCTAACTTTAACAGCATTTAAAATCATGTTTGGGTTCAAGTATGTTGAATGTTCTGTTGAACATTCATTTAGCTTAAAAAGAAGAGGTAGAACCCATTAAAATCTCTACATGGGACCCTGCCTATATCACAGAACATTGGCAATAGTAATCAATTTTAATGTCATCATCAGGATTAGGAAACATCCACTACTAATATGTATTGTAGTTCCATAAACTATCACCCTCAATCTGGCTGTATTTCAGGTGTAGCCCTGCTGGGGACTTCACAATTTTACGGACTTTGACCTCTCACACTTTGCATCTAGTCAACACATGTGGTTCTTAAATTAATCGTTACTTTATCCCGTTAAACAGAGCACTGCAGGTAACAGATGAGAGCTAAAACACACTTTAAGATCTCCCTCTTGTGGTCGCTGCTGTTAAAGAAAAATGTTTAGTTGAACTGAGAAGTAACGTACATAAGCAAAGCATCCAACTTAATGGGAAGAAAGCCATTTCTGAACAGAGAAAGTATAGAAAAATACTTTATTTCGCCTAATGTTAAAGTTATACTGTAGATTGGACTGCAAGAGCTGCACTTATTTTAACATTGAATAAATTATTTAATTAAATAGCAAACCTGATCTAATAGTAATAACTGCTCTAGACACTGAATGTTTGCACTGAAGGAAATTCATTGATTTTCATGGGCAAGTTATCCAAGATTTTTTTTTTTTTTTTTTTTTTTTTTTTTTTTTTTGTAACTACCCATCCTAAATTTAATACCTTTCAGGTCATCGACTGCATCTCCTGTTACAGAGAAGGAGATTTTTGAGCATTTCTGTGATATAAATCTTGGACAGTCTACAAACTAAAATACATGCATACTTTTTTTTTTTTTTAAATATGAAATTCTGTTTTCAGAAAGACGGCAGTTGAATCTCGTCACAAGAACAGATGGTTGGAAGAGATTCTTCTAGATCACAGTTTGGTACACCTACAGGCCTTTCTGCTTGACTTCTCATTTCTTGGATATTCTGGAAGTAACATCTTTTATAGGATGTATAATGAGCTACCCAAATAAGAGATTTCTGTTTCCATGGAAATTTCCATATTTCTGCATCTGGTAGAAAACAGGTATTCAAAATGAAACGAGATTTTTTTTCTAACTACCTAAAAATTGAACTGTCCCTCAGATTACTATTTCAGAAAAATTAGTATGTCATTAATTAATTTCTGGGATCATAGCAGGTGCTGACTGCAAAGGACTAACGGCTGAGATAAAAATGACAAGAACATCAATTTCTTTCTGCAGCTGGTAAGGACTGTAGTGCTTACAGCTCTGGTACATCATCTGTCTGGACTAAGAGGCTCAGGGCTTCCCAAATACCTTGCCAATTGGTTCACAGCATAGATAAAATATCTATGTTCCTTCTACTACATAAACTGAGATAGTTTAAAGGAAATATTTGTGGAAAAAAGACATGCACTTGAATGTAACACTGTAAAACTCATGTTCTGTTGTATAGGTACCTGGCAGAGACATTTGTTGTGAAGGAAACACATTCATTAACAAATGTCAGTGGTGTTGTTCCAGTGATGTCTTCCCATTGGGCAGGGGTGGTTCCTCCTAAAATGGTAAGAGATTTTAAAAAAAATTAAAACCAAGTAAGTCTGCAACTTTCTGCTTTTAAGAAATATTCTACATTCTTCTGAGTTTTTAATCGCTATGAAACCAGTAATAATCCCAGACATGGCTTTTTAAGTTGATGTTATTCCACTAATGCTAGTAGGATTGTATGGGTTTTCCCTGAGAAAACAAAGTGCCCAAATGATTTTCAAATTATGAGTCCTGTAGCACAGCTCCAGAAATGTTAAAAGAGGCTAGAATTGGGTTTTGGTTTGTTGTGTTGTTTTTTTGTTGGTT
>JANZLO010000007.1:9265100-9298635 GCA_026937515.1 Polyboroides typus | reverse complement strand
CGGGGGGGGAGATGTAATTTATTAGAAATTAATTCTGTTCGGTTTAGACTATTCACATATGCTGAGCAAAACTGGCACAGATATAGTGCAGTTAAACCTGTACCCTTACACCTGGGAAACAATAATAATGTTACTAATAGTGACAGCTACAATTTATGATTTCTATAATCTATTTCTTTTTCAAATAATTCAAAGACTCAGGTCCAGTATGTACATAACTAAGAAATTTCTTTTGCACATTGCTATGAAAACCTATGAAAAAAATCTGTGTCTGACAAGCTCCCTGGAAGATCTTGCAGTTGAAATGTGCACTTCCATATCATGCTGTACAATAGACAGCCTTCTGGATTCCCATCAGTCTATTAAGTGTTTCTGTCCTCTTTGTCACAGACGTTGCCAGCTTCCTATTTGGCCCATGCAGCTGAAAATGTGGGCACAATCTGTCACCCTGCAGCTGTGTTTTCGAGTTCTTCAATATATGTCCCTGCCTCACCTTTTGGTAAGGAACGTCCAGTTGGTTTCCAGTTACCTTAAAATCACCCTGAGCTTACAGAAAACAGAAACAGAAGTGTTTATTCTAACAGCAGTTACGAATATTTATAAAACACATATGAAGAAGGAAAAACTATGCATAACCAGGGCTAAGTCAGAACACAAGTCTGTCCCTCCTCTCACCTACAGCTGACTCGTTAGGTATCCATTTGACCATGCAGTACAGTCTTTATGCAAACCTTAAACCAAGTTGTACCTGTAAAGGAATACTAGTTTTCAGGAAATATGTTCTTTCTCCTTTTCATGAAGCATTCTTGGAACTAATTTCCCTTTTGAAAATTTCTAGAGGATCCTTGCAGATTTACTGTCCCTCCAAAAACTGACCCAAATTCCTCATTATAGATGAGACCATTCTTCTCTATTTAAATAAACACTGTTTTGTTCTCTTGGAAATGCAAATACTTCTTTGTTGACCAGTTGTTGTTTCTGGTATTTCAGCAGCTACCTAACACCTTTCTATCAAGAAACTGTAAAAGCACCTGTTCTCTGGAATGACTCACTGGCACATCTCAGGGTGTAATGCATCTTACATTGGGTTGGTATTTGAAATCAGTTTGAAAAATAAGAAAGATGTGACCTTCTAAGCAGAATAAATGCATGCATCTCATTTCTGCCTCTTAACTGAGACTGAATGAGATGCTAATCACTTTGGAGTTAATGCAAGTATAAAGCGTTTAACTCCAATATTTTCCTTTGAAGCATACTGCAACATTATGTCTGTACTACACTTACTCTGCTAGGCAGAGGTATGTTGGTTCTCAAGAAACAAACTGTAAGGAAGATGCAAAAAAACCCAAACCCGATGTCTATGATTATATTACACATCTCTTGTTAGTCCAAACAACAAATGTTATTTCTGCTATAAGTAATTGTTTGCAAAGTAGTTTTACATCTTCTCATCCCAGTCAGGTTTTCACCAAGCTTCCCATGTGTATAATCAGTTTAACATACTCAGCCCACAATGACTGACAATTTTAAGACACACATAAAAAGCTCTAGTATTTGCATCCTACCTGTTATGCTGCATAGTAACCTTAAAGTGGGTGTGTCACCACCATAACCATTCATAATCCCATCACTGGAGGCCTTGGGGACGGGAATCGTCATTGTGATGGGTTTATGGAACTTCCTCCTCCTGGGCTCCAGTGTGACTATAGGACTGAAGGTAGCCTTGTTGCCTAAAATCTTCTTTGTAAGTTCAGTATGCATAGGTTGAGCCTTTCCAAAGCAAAAGACAATAACAGAATAGTTACTTGAAGACAGGTTAATGACCATGTAAAGAACTGGGTCTGTATATTGCCACAAAACCCTTAAGTTACTACAGTAAATGGCACAATTTCTCACGAAAATCTGCAGATAAAAGAACTGACGGCCAGTGAGAAGGGGATAACTCCTTTTTTCCACTTTCCCACACCTTCCTCCTCTTCCTATCCCCCCTTCTTGGTGCTTGTCAGACTCTTCACAGCATTAATTTAATACGCTTAACCAGCAGCAAATGATTCCCTTGTCACCCTTTTTTTTTTTTTTTTTTCTTAGATCAAGCTCTGAGCTATTTTAGTAACCTAAAGCTATTCACGGGGGATTTCAACAAGCACAGTCTCCTGGCCCAGGTAAGTTGTGGATGCATGCAGCAGGAGGAGGGGATGGAGGGAGGGGAAGGACTTTCCCCTCTTTCAGTAGCAAACTGTTAGGCTGGTTTACCTCACGCTGAGAATCTGTACATTTGACCTAGTTATTACAGCACTTCCTACTTCTCTGATGCCTCTCATAAGAACTATTTAAGAAATTCTTCTGTGACCTACACTAATATATCATCATCACCACCAAAATTAGGTGCTTTTCCCAAGATCATATAGACAGTTAACAGACAGCAATCTGAATTAACTGGGATACCCAAAGCTTTACCACTTGCTCTGACTTCCTCATGGATTTTTTTTAATTATTATTTTTACAAGAAGCATTCTAGACAACAACATACAACATAATAAGCTGCATATGCTGGCTCTCCATTCAAAGAAGGTGATTTTACACTAAAAAAAAAAAAAAAAAAAAAAAAAGATAAGCTTTGTCATTGTTTCACTGTACCTGGAGGCCAACGCGAATTCGTTTGGTTAGAGCTCCTTCCGGGAAGACTGCCTGCACTTGTGGTACAACAGTGCTGCTCAGCACACCTCCCTCAGGTCCAATAAGGTTGCTGTCCTGTTTGATCCGGGATACCACTGCGAAGTACTGAGGGAAATCTCGGGTGATGATGCGGCAGATACGTTTCTTCTCAAGCTCCTCTGGAGTGTCAAGTACTGAGGCCAAAAGAGAAGATGGTCAGAAAACAAGAATATCGTAGAAACAATACAGCAAACTTCAAAATGCATTCAAGCTTTTCACAGTTTAACTGCAACTTAGAAAAAGTATTTTGTCTAGAAATGAAAGGGGAAAAGGAAACATACCCCAGTATTTTAAGTTAAGTTAAAACAGAGAAAGCAAGAAAGGAACAGACAGACTGAACAACTAACTGAAGGGAGCTTAAGACAGCAAACTCAAAACATGTTGACCACATCCCCCAAACCAGCAGGTAAACAAGCAAAGGGATTGGTCCAAGCCCCTTTCTACTTCACATGTTTACACTATGGCCTGAAGTAGCGTCCAGGAAACTAAACTCCAAATCAAAAAATGTACCACAGCATGAGTTCAGCCTTAAGTAAGTGATTTGGGTTTTTTACTTTTGTTTTTAAAAAAAAAAAAAAAAAAAAAAAAAAAAAACCAACATCAAAATTAATAACGAATTCTGCAGATCCTAGACAGCCCAAGGCCATTCTGTTCTCTCAGAAAGCAAGAGTACCCATGACTGACATTTCCTCCCACACATGTAGCTGCTTGGAAAGGATTAGTACGATAATTGGCTTGTTTTGGAAAGACGTTCGCCATGGAAGCTTTTCGTTCAACACTATGAAAAGGAGCAGTAGAAAACGTAAGTCTAGCATCTATTGTCAGCTACGTGATGGTAGATTTTGTTTTGTCCCACTACTTCAGCAGACCGTGCAAGGGAGTAAGCACAAGTACACAGTGCTTCTGCTGACTCCTGTACTGAGAACATGATTATGCTCCAGTGTGACTGAAATGAAGTATCTGGAGAATGTAGCATCAGAAATTCTAAGGCAGACCAAACATGAGGTGCTAAATAGAATAAATGGTAAAAAGCTATTACCCCCAGTTACAGAAGTAATGCAGGAGCAGAATAAATAAAGTAAGTCACACTGGATACCTTCATCCATCCCGTTCAAGATTTCATTCAGTTCATCCTCAGTGTATTCACAGAAATGCTCCTTCCAGCTGTCCCCATTCTCACTGCGCAGGATCACCAGCTCTCTCTCTTTCCCACGCAGAGCAGCAAAATGGGGAATCTCCACAATCACAGGCCTGGCACAGCAACACAGCGCATTAAATGCACACGGGAGAGAGGAAGAAACAGGATTAACAGCAACTCTATTCAGTCTGCTACAAAGTGACCTGGAATTCTACCTATTTCACTGCAATACTTTGGCATAATCGTAAACTAGTAAGTCACTAACATATACTAGATTTTTACAGGGACCCAGTAAATGCTGAAGGACAGATTAAAAAGTGCATTCACCTTTTTCCACAGTGCGAATGATATTTGGTAAGATAACAGTGCTTAGCTAGAAATTTGGTAATTGTTTTGCAAATTCATAAAAAAACTCATGCTCATTTTAGTTGTCACTAGTGTCTGGGTTAACCTGTGCAATTTCATTTCAAAGAGAATCTACTGTAACGTATATGAATAGTAGGACAAATTCTGATCTCACTTATACTAGTGCAAATCACAATAATTTCATTGCAATCAGTAGGCAATTGTATCCTGTGCCAATTTTACTTCATTGTAACTCTATACATTCCAATGAATTTATTCCTGATTTACACTCTGGGAGAGATAAAGGAGGTCTGAGGAGATCATCTGGGTTTCTATTTCAGTATAGGAGATAAGAATTTGCCGTGTTGCCTTACAAGCGGATGCCAATGTATTTATCAGTGTATGTGTCCATATATATATACACACACATATACAACACGTGTACATATATCTATATTTATATATACATGTACATACATAGTCTTAGAAATAACAGAGAAAATACAAATATATTTGTATATACACTTCTCTAATTAGAGGACTCACACAGGTTACCATGTACATAGTAAATGTCATGTGTTCTATTATACTGGTGGTATCCAACATAGAACTTATTGAATAATCAGTCCTTGATACAACAACATCTTTGAATTTACAGTAGATTCCTTTTTTTGTCCCAATCCAGGTTGCTTTGCTACAGACATCAAGCACATAACTAGGAAGATTTCATGCCAAAACAAAAATGAAGGCCACAGTACTTTAAGAAAAAGATACAAACATACCACCAAAACAAAACCACATACCACAAGGGTTGAAAAATGGTCCACTAAAGGTTACGTATACAAAATTTCAAATAATAGAAAGGGACAATATCATGGGCATAATGACATAAAAAAATCATATTGCAGAAGGAGGAGAAGAATGGGGAGGTCAGCATCCATCAATTTGTTTCAAATCTCTCCTACCCAAGGAATTTGGTCCCAGGAGGCCCCAGCTGAAGGATTCGGCTGACCAAACTTTCTCCCTCATTAAGTGGGGGAGGAGCCGTAGGCAGATGAAGTTTACTGAGTACATCCAAAGCAGCAGTGAAAGAAAGAACATAAATAAACTTTATGTATTTTTTGCGCCAGAACGCCAGTGCCACTGTCTGGTCCACAGAGTGGAATTAGGCTGTACACTGAATAAGGTTCCGTCCTAGCGATGACAATTTGGTGATCAAAATCAGCAAAATCAGTTTTGTTAATTTAGGGTCTTTTCTTGCTTATGGGAAGACAATGGGGGGTTTTGGCAGTGAACTCAATGGGAACAGGAGCTGGACCTTAGAATGCATCTCTGCAAACAGTACAGTAATTGTCTGATTTCACCGCCAGTACAACACCTAGAAAAATGCTTGCAGGAAAGGCGTAAAGATCTAAGAATGAATAAAACTGTGCTATTTCCTAGTCTTTCAGGTGAGACATTCTCATTAGATAGAGAAACCATTAAAAAGAAAATGGGAGACATACTTAAGGTCAATTTGCATGTGACAAAGATAATGGGAAGACTGAATGTGACAGCACAATATTTCTTCTACTCTCTAGATTTCTTTCTGCTTCTCTTTAAAAGTGACCAAGATGTGAAAGGAATAAGTGGTACAAAGCATCTGATTACCCAGCTTGTTTGCTATTACTTCTGATATTGAGAGGTATCCTGTCTGTCAAAAGGAATGGTTGGCTTGCTCTTAGCATCACATTTGCAGTGTTTCAGAACTGCTCTTGCCTTTTTACCAGATTAGAGCAACAGCAAAGTAGCTACAACATAGTAGTCTTGGGTATGTTCTCCTTTCACACTCCCCGTAAAAGCAGTGGGCAGTTAAAAACTACCTATCAACATTTTTTTTCTCTCTTTTCTCTAAGCTGAATCTTTTAGAAAAAGCACTAACGAAGATAGTGGCTCTGATGACTGCCTGTTATAATAGGATTTTAAAGCAACAGATTTGGTTCAAAATGGATTTAAACTACTGCTGTTTACAGAGTCACTTTTTTTTTCCCTACAGTTTCTGAATGAAACTATTTATCTTAATAGAAGGGGTTCCTTCAATCATCCACTTTTGGATGCCGCAGTTGATAGGGAGAACAGTCGGTAAAACAAATAAAAAAAAGTGTGGATAACTGCTGCTTTCAGCTGGAAATTGCTAAAAGAAGCTCAGCAGCAGACACAAATCTGATCTTTCTACGGGTTTTGAAGCATAGGACAAAGGAAATGGCAAAAAAATACCAGGGTTGTCCTATCGCTTAATTTAGCAATTGCAACCCCAGAAAAATCAAAGGCAGTGTGCTTCCCTGATAGTCCAAATTACTGATAACACAACGCAAGTCTCTAAAAGAAGCAGCTGTAACTTGTGTTGTATATGTAGCAGGCTTTACATTTGGGCTTTAGATCAGTGCTGTGCTATTCATGCCTTGTATGCAGATTACTTAAATACAGTATGAACTCCCTTTTCTGGCTGCCAAGGGGTCTCTTCCCACTATAATATCACAACACTGAGTAATCATTATATCCAAGGAAGCACATTAACCTTAGCGCTAGTGGTTAAAATATCCGTTCTCAAAGGAAAAGGCGTAAAAGCTTTGTGAATTGTTAACTAACAACTGATTTGTATTTTGCATGACCGGTCTGTTACGATATGTTACAAACATCTTTTTCTGTTCAAGTCTTGAAAAAGGAACCATTTCAGTGCAACTTGCAAACAGATGAAAATAGACCGAACATTTTCCTTTAGGCCATATGGCACCCCTTACCCAAGAAACTGAGCACCAGAAGGTCCAACTTCAATCAGGCGGCTGGCCAGACCTTCACCTTCCACCATAGGAGGCATGGTGGCCAGTCTGTGGCGTTTCACCAACCGGCAAGTCACTCGTGTCGGAGCAGTGCATTTCCGTGGAGGAATAATGATTCGTAGTCCGTTATGTCTGCAACCTCTCATGGCACCCCCACGAGCATCCACCATGAAACTAACTAGGAAGCTGAAAGATCAGGGGACAAAAATTAGATACAAAACATATCAAAATTCCTTTGGTTATGTTCCACATACATAACAAACTACGTGTATAAATATAGCTCTTTCTCAAGATGTACAATTAGAAAAAGCCTTTCTCCCATGTGAAGCACCAAATCATGCTAAGATAATTTATTAATTAAACTGGCAAGTGCTATCTAAGAGTTCTTCACAGAAAGTCTTATTTTACAGTGCTGCTGTTGGTAAAAATACCAGCAGTTACTAATAAATGTGAGCACATGTGTATGTACCTATTAGAGACAAAGTCAAGTGCAAATATCACTACTCTGTACCTGCAAGCAGCTATATTGTAAAGTTGGCACTCTTTAAATACTTTACAAGCAAATCCTACTGAAGAAAACTATTTATGACTCAAGAATGTAAAGCCAATTCTGATTGGAGGGGTTGTTGGGGTTTTTTTAGGTTATCTATATAATTTTCTAGTTTTTTGATAAACTAATTTCCAACAAAAATGGATTAAAAAAAAAATCAAATTTCACTCTGGAGTGTGTGGATACAATTCATAATACATCAGTGGAGCTAGCACCTATTTGTATAAAAAAAACAACATGTCATTATTGTTTGAAGACAAATTTTGGATTTTGGTGAGATGACAGTAGCTACAGTCACTATAAGAGGTTTATTTATGGATTTTTGGTTTTCTGTGTTACTTTGCACAGCAATACAATGTCCCAGTGGAAAACTTACAGATGCAGAAAGCCATCTCCAGGGAGCCCTCTTCTAGCACAAGGTAAGTTATCTTATTTATTTCTTTTTCTTTGAAAGGGAGAAAAACATTTCATGGAATTTCTTTTATGCTGAACTTTTTATACTTCCATATATAATAAACAGGTAGATTTTGACAGGTTTGTTACAAATATTGGGGACATTCTTGGGAAAGGTGTAGAACTACTTCAATTTTTTTTACTGGTTTATGACTTAGGATCATGCCTGATGTGTGATGGCAATGTCAGGTTGCTGGAAGTGAAAATTAGATGAGACAGAACGGTATCAGGCCTACTTCTAGCCACTAAAATAGAATCATCACATGGGGAGTTGCAGAAATGCTACTGAAGGACCTGCAATAGAGAAAAGCCCTTATAACATGAGTAACAAATACAGGTATTTTTCCACTGTCCCCTTGACCATTCTGTGCAACAAACATTGCATCCATTCATTGTCCACACAGCTACAAGTAATTCCACATGCTGTAAAAACACAACACTCAACACACCGTGCAAGTCAGAAAAATGGATGATGGAAAGGAGCCACAAGCGCCAGTCAGAAGCACACCATGCACCACGGATGCCAGTCTTTCTCACACATGCAGTCTCCTATTCTACTGCCATTCATATACCTCTAGGTTTTGTTTAGTGTAAAAGTCTGGGTAGTACAACCATTATCTCATTCCTTAGAGGTTGGTGTTTCTGTGGTTTTAACAAGGGGGAAAAAAAGAAAATGAAAACATTTCACAGCTTTGATTCCCTGGGGATTAATTTAGAAAAATGGGAGCTTCCTTCATAAAATACATACTTTACACATTTTAAAGCACAGATGAAAGACGAGCTTAAGAGATACTAAATGCTCAATTGTTGCAATAATGCTCTGTGGCTTGCACTGCGATTTTCCTTGAACTGTATGAAGTAGTGCTATCAAAGTGGTTCTGAATTATGTTTCAGAGAATCAGTCCAAGTCTCTGTCATAGTGGGTGCGTTAGAGGTAGTTAATAACACTGAGTGCTGGAAGAAGAGGTTCACATTTTGATGCTAATACTGTGAGCAACAGAAATATTACCCCCACAATTACCAGAAGCTAATAAGTGCACTTACTGAATTAAATTAGCATTCACATTTTTCATTGTGTAAGCTGTCATGAATACAATTTTTAGGATTCAATTATTTTCATTATTGACATAATGCTCAAGATTGTATACTTTAACAACAGGATCACCTTCTTTTGCTGTCCATTACTGAAATATTAATGCTAGGTCATCTTCCTGTCTTATGTCCTCCTTAGCTTATCTCCCCATGTGTCTCAGCAGTGCCAAAACCACTGTTAACTGCTAGAAGAATATGTACACACAAAAGGTAAGGGTCCAAATCAAATAATCTCCCTTCTGACCACAATAATGGGTTCTGCTGCTTTTAGTATCGTGCTCTTTCTTCGTATAGTAATTCCTTTTGGACTAACTAAAAGATAAGCAGAGTACTGAAATAGCAGTGCCTTCTCATAAAGCACACGTTACCCAATTAAGATAACTAGCTTGCGGTGTAGAACCAACAAAAAAAGCTCGAGAAGCAATAGTCATCCTTGATTTTGACCATCTGTAACAAACTGGTATCTCACCTCACACACAGTCATAGCCTTGTGTTCCCACACCTGCAAAACTTGGCATCTAACACAGATCAATTAAAAACTGAGTGTGGCATTTGTCTCTAGTAAACACTCGAGATGCAAAGGGATACCTGTGTGTGTTCAGGCCTTAAAGTTGCAACTCTTTCTTTCAGTTTAAGTTTACTGAATGTGCCTGGTGGGTCAGAGAATGGTCTGTCAGTGAATCTATGGCAAGGTCTATCAGTCAGCTATCGCTGAAACCAGCTATTGCTCCAAAGAGTGGAAAAACAGGCAAATGTAAGTATCATTGGAAGGTGGACACAAAGACAATGATTAGGATAAAAACAGTAGGACATTATTATTATGCACCGTAAAAACAACTGTTTATATCATAAAGAAGATCTAATGTATTTACTAAATAATGAGACACAATCTGGCAAACAGGAGCGTTCATCACAGTATACACCACAAAATAGATTTGTGCCATATCACTGAAACAGACCCCCAGATGAAATGGGAGATTCCTGAAGGGTTCTGTGACTTCTGGTTGAGTCTGAAACCACCTAAGAAACTGCAAGTACCCTTCAACTGCTGGACAGCAAATTCAGGCAAACATAGATTAGTATGAGGACAGCATAGAAAGATTAGTGCCAATTATCATACTAAATATGGAGGAGCCGGTTCACAAAACCGCCTATATACTGCTATGAAATGTCCAGAAAACAAATTTTGGAGAACTAGCATGAATATAGCGCAAAAGAAAGAAACTGAAGGGGAAAATTCCTCAGCTCCAGAGCTGTGGCATAAAAGTCTGAAAGGATAGTACACTGATGCAGGATTTGTAGAGCTGACACAGAATGTACAAATACGTTCTTTTTCCCCATACCACCCTGTTTATTTCACAAACTTTTTGCCACGTTCATTTTTTCATCCACTTATTTAATCCAATTTCTTTTCATCCCTGTTTCTAAATAAGCACATTTCACATAATTTTGGATATGTAATAGAGTCAAGCAATTAATTCATAACAAAGCATTTTCTGAATCATAGCAGCCTCTTTTTCTGCCTATTTGTTACATAATACGGCATATGGATGGTGACATTACTGTTCCAGGACTGGAAAAGCTTTGCCCTTTTGCAGGACTGCGTATATCAATATACAAATAATTCAGAGAAAACTAAGGCATGACACAAAACATGCTTTCTGAAATGTGCATTTAGGAAAGTGAAAAAATTGTATGACTAATATATAGGAAATGTAAAATGCAAATTAATCATTTTGTTGCCCACACACACACACGCATTATTTTTCCTCTCTCTAATGTTTCTTTTACCAGATGTTGTTAAGTGACAAGACTGAGATAGGAGGAGATTGTACACAACTGAACAAACAAAACTAGCAGCAATAATGGGCAGATTAAGCCATTGCTCTGGGAATTGGTACCTTTTCATTATAAATTCCCATAGTCAAGAAGAAAATAGTACACAATACTAGCATATGAATAACCCTAACATCATATATACTCCCTGAAGCTTAGGTGCAGGGGTAGTTCTCTTACTGCATGCAGAGAGACAGTGCTTTGCTTTACCATCCCTCAGAGGTACCCGTGCAATCTTTGCATCGATCTTCCCTGCTCTGACTTAAAACTTCTTAAGATCCTCCTTCTGCAAAGGGCACTGGGCACCCTCTGCTCATGCTAACTGGACGGTGCAAAAAGTGACTTCTGGCTAAGCAGGAAACTCAGAGCTTACTCCGTGTTCCATTTGCAGGAAGCACCACTACAAGCACTACCAACCATCTACGTACAGAGAATGAAGAGGAAAGGGCTCACTAAAGAGAAACACAAATGACTGTGAAGAGTTCGGGGGGGGGCGGGGGGGGGAGGGAGAAATGTTAATAAAAGGGATTAAAGGGAATCAGAAAGCTCCAGGTTATCACTGGAAGAGGAGAAGAAAGGAGGCATCCTAAAAAAATTAGGCCGATAAATGTTCCTTACATGGTTCTGTGATAATTTATTATAATATTAAAAATTAAAGAAAATGTAAAAAAAAACCAAAATAACTTACAGGAACTCCATGTAGATATAATAGCTACAATTTTCAGAAGGGGTTAAAAATGGCATAATAGGGGATGGAAAACCTTAGCAGGGACTAACTATGGTTAAGACAAACGAGGTGAAACTGAGGAGAGGGAAAACAATATAAATAGGAGAAAACTTTTGGACAGCTGATAAGTAGGAAAACATTCTTGTGAGCCATTTAAAACAAACGTGGCCTAAGTAAGTGAACTGATTGATCAAGCAATGCATCAAAATTACATGTACTTTCCATCAGCAAGAGTCTATTTCAGAACATGTTTTAAATGTACTTAGTATAATAACTATATATAGGAGAAGCATCCTTCTTTAGCAGTGACTTCGGTTTATCTTGGCAATCCATGGCAACAACTTAAATTTCAATTAAGTGATAATTCAAAATCAAAGCAGGTTATGGGTTAAAGCAGCAAAGTCAAAATTTTTATGTCAGGAGTGACTAGGGCAACAAGATGATCTTTCTCAGTACTAAGACAACCTTTGAGTAAGTTTCATTTTCTGCCAGTTTTAAAGGTTCAGTTAGCAATTATGCATGACACAAACATGACCCTGACAGTCTTACAGATTGGATCAATACCGAGCTTTCCTGAGATTTAGCAAGGTGGAGGTCCAATACAGTAGCCAAATCAATGAAACAAATCAGGTTTGAAGAAATCGTTGCCTTCTCTCCTTTAAAGAGCATGAAGGGGAAATCAGGGTTTTGGGTGGGTTTTGGGTTGGGGGTTTTTTTGGTTTTTGTTTGGTTTTTTTTTTTTTAAGAAAAAAAGAACAAAAGTAATTCTTTTCTAGGCATAAGTGACAGACTGCAGGGGAGTCTACACATGCTTCTGTTAAACACATGGTTAGCAGTCAGATCAAGCATCATCCATTCCCCTCTAATTTAGCAATACTTACTCATAAATTAGAGAGGCCATTTCATTCTTCTTAATTTTAGAGCAATTAAAAACTACATACTTGCCATATGAAAGGTAACTATATTAAATAACATTCGCTACAGCATCCTTCTGGTTGAGGACATATCTAGAAGGCCCCTAAATCTTTCAGGGTGTTTCCATGCCTTCTACAGAGAGCACAGCAAACAGCAATGGCTTTTCTAATGGCTCCACTTGAACAAGACACAGACTATATATATATGCATCGGATTTATCCACCTTACAAGGACAAAAAGTTGTGGTGTATTTTCAGGAAATATTTGTATTTTGGATCTGAGCCTGAGTTATTCCCTTTGCTGATTTTATTCATATGGAATTAACTTGGTTTTATTCTACATCTATGCTCATTTGAAAGATAATAGCAGGATGAACAAATAAAATAAAAAACGTATGCGTAAATGCTGGGGGGTGAAAGAAGATACTTATTGTGTGATTTGTGAAGAATCACTGCTATGTAAATAGCTTTGCAGAAAAGTCACCGTTTCAGGTGGCTGCAAATGCAGGTGTGTTGGCACTCAAATGCACTTTCTCATTCTGCAGAATCACTGGAAGAGCCATGCAAACCTAGCATCGTGAAGTGTCTTTCTAGAACAGGCAATAGTTCTTTGAACACACAAAACCAGAGTAGGCAAAATCAATACACTACCACTTTCATACAGTCAGTTCAGGTATGATTATTCTCTCGAACTAGCTAGGCAGGCACACATGCTCTCATCAGGTAGCAGGAAACAATAAAAAGCTCTAACTAGGGCACACATCCATTGTAGACACATTTAAGAACTTTTCTGCATACATTATCTTAATTTTTAAAAGAAACTGGGAAACAAGGAGATAGCAGCATTCAGTGTTAGTCGCAGTGTGAAGAAGCAAAAACAAACAGAGTGCTTCAGCCATTGTAAAGTGTTCAGCTGGAGAAGGAAAACTGATAGAGAGTCTGAAATTAAGAAAAAAGGCCTTGATCCGGCTCCCGCTAAAGTCAACAGCAAGTCATTCAACTACCTCAGTGTGCTTTCCATCAGGCTGCAACTATGCCATACATAAACAAGGCAAAATACACATTGCAGGAGGACAAAAAACATGATCCTACACAGGAAACCACTAGAGCATTAACTTATGGTAACATTCTCTTCACTGCATTACTCAACTAGAGAGAGTTTGAGTGACATGACCTAAAAACATGAGTTTGTAGTTTGGGTTTTTATTTTGCCATTTAATAATTTTGCACAGCTGAATATTTAAGATTTTCACCTTTCTACGGTTACGTTAAAGGAGATGAAGAGTTACTGTGCCAATAAACACTGGGTTTGCCAAGTGAAGATAATCTCCTTTGGGAAGGTACTGCTTCAGGTGTTCTGTGCGGGATGCAATGTGCCAGTGATTCAAACGCTGATTAACCAAGGTCACACAAAAAATGCATATGGCATGAAAAATTAAATATACTGGGTCTGTGCTGTTACTCTACTAGTTCCAATATGGTGGCACAATTTGGAAAATGTGGCCTAGGGAGTGGCTCTGCAATATTCTTTACATAGACAAGCGAGATAAAAGGCCCACTTTGTAACATAACAGTTGAAACTAAGCCTATCTACAGTGGTTTGTGTTGGATTGGGGGGGGGGGCACAGTTCCTTCTTTTTAATAATATTAAACCATACCACCAACAGAGAGAATGTCTTGTTAATTAGATCAATGGTTAAAACAATCCAGGAATGCATAAGGAGCTTTGTTAAGATTTTTTGCAGTGGACCTATGCGTCCAGTATTATTTTCTTATAGAGGACACAGCAGACGGGAGAAGGTGGACACGTACTGTATAAGAAGAGAAATAGGGCCATATGTAACTATTACTGCTAGTCAGAGTAGATTATTTTTTTTTCTCTTGGCTAACATGCCCTATCAAAACACTAAAGCATCCTGAAGTGAGGTAAGAGAGGAGGATAAATAGGGTGGGTGAGAAGTGCAATGTATTAAAGAAAGAAATTATGCAGAAGTTCACCTGCTGTTGTCATGATCAAGACATGGAGAAGAGCATCTGCAATAGAATAGATGATTTAACATCAAAAAGGAAAAGAAAGGGCAAAAAAGAATGAGTTAAATGAAATACTGAAATATTGGAAAAATGAAACAGATTTCTAACTTCAACACATGAACATATACATATAGATGCATATTCATTACATGTGAGAAGGTAGGAGTGAGTATGGAAAAAAAGCCTACATAAACATCCTTGGTTACAAATAGTTAATATTACTACAGCAGCAAAGCTAGAGGGATCTGGTTTCTCTACATATATTCTCAAACTGGAAGTCAGATACCTAAAATGTACAGTTAGACTCCGAGTAAATCTTTCAGAACAAGATTAGGGGAAATGCTGCTTGGTTTAGGTATCCACATCTAAAATTTGGACCACAGTATATGAAAGGGTAAGGTATCTAAGGAAATTCCAGCCAGTGTTCCTGATAACACAATAAAACATGCTTTTCTTTTCTTCAAATTTCCTATCAATACATTCTGTCCTCCACTTTCTTCCATTTCAACATGTTTCTTGTCCTCCTTTTGTTCTGCACTATCAAATGACAAATTTCAAACTTTCAGTTTGACCTGTTTAGGCTCTTAGTAATGTGTCACATGGCCAGTGAGTTTTCTGATGTCGCTTTTTATTATATATATCTCCATCGCCATTTTCTTCCACTGACATGAACGGCGATTTGCTATTAATGAAACACACCTGCTGTTTTTCCTTATTGTAACTTTCTGAATAAAGGTCATAAAGGCTACAGTGTAATTTGAAATCATTTAGACTTTCAGATTTTAGAAATGACTATCAGCTGGTCGCTGCCAGGTCCTGTTTCCATAACTATTGCCAGGAAATTAATCTCACACTGGGGAAAACAATATTATGGATTCAAAATACAACACTTGAAATATATTTTGTTTACCTTGTTAGCAAGGATCCAGTCTCCTTTTTTGCAGACATGCAGCTAAGAATGATAATTCACATTATTTGTCACAGTTCAAGCTGCCCACTCCCTCATCCTGCTCCCTTTTTCATTGATGGAAACAACAACTTGCAGAAAGGTAAATTCACTAATAATATCCCAACTGTTTAATTTTGTCAGATACAAGTACTGATACACTTGGATCATCTGCTAGTCAAATAGGGACTTCTTCCATCAAATTATATAAAAGAAATCAGTATCTTTCATTAAATAGAAGTTTTACTGTGAGCATGTCAGAGGTGGAAAAACTGCAGAGCTGCTACATATCTTGCTCTAGAACACAAAAGCAAGTTAATATCAAAGCATGAATTCAAAGCTCCTTCCTCACAGTGCCACGTTCCTGACAATATGTCAGATTTGCCTCTCTTCTTATCTACCATACCTTTACATATTTGTCAGTAAAATTCTTAGAAATATAATCTATACAACTAAATTGTGGACATTTTTTCACTGTATCACCAGAATCTAGGTATGACAACAACATAATTTTGCACATAGTTTATACTTCAAAATCTTGCAGACAGCCTTATCTTTACCATTCACACTGAACTACTGTGGGTGCTAGAGACGTAAGAGTATCATACTGTCAAGCAATGTCTAAATGCTGCACGTTAATAGAAATCTGTTTGGTGGGTTTTTGCCTTCTAACTTAACGAAAACACGTATGTTCTTCCACCACAGGATATTGTGAGGTATGAGATTAAAACTGTGAAACACATCTGCATTTATGTAGGCATTAGTTCTGTCTCATAACGCTTCAGCAGGAAATTATACATAATATCCCCTAATATTAACAGCAAAGAGATAAAACTCTATCTTATTGGATATTTAGCACCCAAACTTCCTGGCATATTCAGAGATCCTTACCACTGCTCAATATGTAAGATTAGATAGTTTTATCAGGAGAAGCAAATCTGATCTGCTGAAAGGAAGATTAAATGCAGGAATTTATACTTTTTCCTTCAGCCAATGTATGAAACTATTTGGAAACTGTTAGCTGTGTAAAATGACCAGGAAATGTTTATGTTGAGATTGTGAGCACCAAAAGAGTGTTACCTCTTGAGAAAGAATTATTTTATTGTTTTCAAATTGGCTGCCAAAGACTCTGACCAAAGATCTTGCTTTTCTTTCCTTATTGATGAAATTATCAACATATTGAAACAATAGTTACATATAGATTTCAAATGGATGGTTAAAACATTTTCTCCTTCCGAAATTTCAGGCAAGAGGAGAAGTTTTGGTTAGTTACACAAAGGCTGAATTACATGCCTGTGAAATTCCACACCAAGAGAACAATTCTCTGCAAATTTATCCTTTTGCTTGGGGGTGTTACACTGTGATCCACAGAAACACTTCCCTACAATGGGAGATCAGTAAGAACCCAACAACAATTTGGGGTTAGCCACTTAAGTAGTGCAGGGAGAGAATGGTGTCATTTTTTTCTCAGATTGCACAGAATACAAAATTAAGATCATCTGTGGCAAATAAATTACTGTCCAATACTTTGCTGATGAGTTACTTTATAAAAACACGGTCTGAACTCAATACATCTCCAGTGTCTTGGGCAAAGCCAAGGCGACACCCTTGCTTAAAGCCACTAACAATGTTTCTACAGGTTTTCTTTTCAAACACTAAGAGTTTTCTTTCATGACAGATATATACTACTTCAATGCGTGCACCTGAAATGTCAGCAGTGTTGCTAGTTCGTAAGAACCTCGTAATAGTGTGTGTCTGTGTATGAAGGAGGGTGTAGGTGACGAGAGGGCTATAAATGACAAAAATATTTGTTGTTGTTCCAGCTAAGTGAATGCAACAATCATGCACACAGTACTTCTACAATTGTTTCACTTTTAAAATAAGGTCTTACAAGCGAAACTTAATGTATTTTCCTAAAAAAGAGATGTAAACAAGATGCACCCCAACAATTTATGATAAACTTAATGACTTGCACAAATCTAAGCAAGGTAAAGATGAAGCGTTGTACAGTCTTTTCCAAAGGCTGAGTAATCATTATTATAGGTTTCTTCATTACAATATTTAGTGGCAAGTTAGTTGATATGTATAAAAAGGAGAACATAATTTGTGTCATGTTAAATGTCACCATTTCATAGAAGGCTGCAGGGAGCATTGCTCCTATTAAAATCAGATATTCTTATCCTATCGCTAGCATCCTGGTCACCCAAAAAGATCTAAATATCGCTAATATTTTTTAAAAGAAAAACACAAAATGATTGCACATCCAAGAAAAAAATGCCACCTTTCCAGAAAGTATTTAGTTCATCCTCTGCAGTCACTGGAAAGACCTACCTTTCTGAAAGTGAAAAGTAATACATCCTTTGGAAAAAGTCTGTAAACTATTTAGGGTTAGAATAAACCACCAAAACAATTTTAAAGCTTACATACTGACATATATATAAACACATTCGTATTGTACACATTAAGTATTTTCATTTAATTTGTTAGTTTTAGAGCTCACGAAAAGCAAATCCAAATAACACTGGTCACAGCCAAATATCCTGCTATCAGCTAACAAACTTCTCATATACGTCACAAATCACTCAATTTGCAATCGCAATTATGACAATATTGTTCCTCTTCTAGACCAGGACTACTGCCTGTCATTCCAAATGAGACTCCTGTGTTATTTTATGAAAGATAAGGACTGTCAGATTGTTGCAAACCCATTTGAGATTTAAAAAAAAAAAAAAAAAAAAAAAAAAATCTTTCTCCTTGTGATGTCCAGCCATGTTGCATACAACATAGCTCCACAGAAATGAAATACTTTTTCATGACATCAGTTTCTTATTAATTCATCTGCATGTGCCTCATCAAATGTGACAGCAGGACACAAGTGTAGAATTCAGTGTAAAGAATAAAATTACTTAAAACACTGTAAAAGCACTTAAAGCAAATGCACTCACAGATTTTGAGGCCAACCAGGATAAGCTTTGTACGTATGAATTTGGCTGGGCCTGAAATTTGAGCCGTCTTACTCCATTTCAATAAGCTTGCCTAAATACAAATGCTTATTACAAAGAGTCAGTTGTGAGAATACATGAACATAGTGGCCAAATATGTGTAAAGCACACGATGTTTAGGTTTCTTGTCTATTACACAGTTCGTGTAATTTAAAATCCTTGGCTTCTTTTTTCAGTAATCACGACAAACACTAGAGTTGGTGCTTACCTAAACTACCTCACTAGCATAGGAAGTACTCACCATCAGGAGTGATGAGGCCCTTGGTCTCAATTATTACTAACTTTAAAAAGGCACTGTATTTATTTCTCCATAAAATTCACACAAATGCGTGTGTGTGCGTGCCAATTATTCATTCCTCTTGAACTTGACTGAAAGCTCACTGACTTGCAGTGCTTTCAGTGGATAGTCTTGGTACTCGGGCTTGCTTGCTTGTCAGAGCTTAAGAAATCATAACAATTTATTGACAGCTCTAGGACACAATGAATTAAAATATAACTCCTAGTTAAGCATTAGTTGAAGCTGCTGCCACTGCAGGTACTCTGCTTCTCTTTTTTTTAGTATAATGCTAATTGATAACACTCACCCTGAATGAATAGGGCTGGAAGAAAGAGCCACATTGTCCAAGTTTTCAGGGCCCCAGCTTAAGCGGTATGAATTCCTTTCAGCTTCTTTGGCCAGAGTTGTTACCTTGGTAAGCAAAAAACCCTCCTTTTTACTACAATAAAATCAGTTAATCAACCAAACAATAAGAAGATTTATTTTGCATAGTAGTGCCTAAAGCATTTAAACTTTTTTAAAAAAGAAAACAAAGGAGTAATGATTGCATTAAGATATTAGAAACCCCTTATTGTAACATTTTGTACTTGCTCAAAGTAATCATATGTTAGTGGTCCCAGTGAAATGAATGCTGTGATTTACTAAAGTGGCATTTCCTAAATCTTTTTTTTTTTTTTTTTAACTACAAGCACGTTTGAGGATAGTATCTTTGAGGGCAATGGCCTTGAGTTCATTAGATCACCTGAATATTTAGCCCAATGGCTGTTTGCATCACTCAAAGATCAGTTAAAATGGAGAACATTATAAAGACAGTCCCTGTACTATATTCACACGGCTTATCCATTTTTTATGGAATAGTGTTTAATATTGCACAGCATAATATGCTATTAAATATCAATGAAAATGAGAGATTTACATTAAAATAAACAAAGCAGCACACACGACGTGGTATCACTTGTACAATCTAAACTGCAATCTTTTTTATATTTCTGTATCTATCCAACTGTTAAGTGAACTTAAGAGAAATTGCTTACCTGCTGGCTGGGGATTACAACTGTATCGTCAATCATGGCACTGTCCCTCAGGTAGGAGGCATGGCTCAATGTGTGGGACCTGTCTGAACTGAAGGATCGCAGGCTGGTAGGTTGGTTGGATGCCATAGCAATATATCAGCAGTACAGATGATGTTGTAAAGGTGTCATGATAGATCGAGTGGGAGAATGAAAAAAGCGTGCTATTAGCAATATGATGCAGCTTCCAGGGGGAGTAGATAATAGTCACGGGGGAAAAACAGAGCTTTACAAATCTGTATTATGCTACCTTGGTGACCAAGGGCCACAAAGACTTTTGACTGACTTACTTCAGAATGCAGAACCTAGAGATTGATCTAGGTGACAGTTCATTTTATACTCATGAATGCTTTGTAATTGGCTTTGTGGCCTGATAGTTTCCTTATAATAAAGGGCATTAATTTCTTCTAAGTATGGCTCTTTGGAGAAGTTCTCTCTTCTGATATGTCACACAAGCAAACCACTACGGAAAACCAGAATGCTAACATCTGAAAAAAAGCTGAAATGACTTTCTGAAGCTTAGTCATGATCTACTCTCTCCTCTTAAAACTGTAAATAATTAAGCTTGATATTGTCCCCTGGAAGGTACACACAGCAAGGTGAATTGTGGCCAGCCGCAAGCTCCTGTGTAAAACA
Source organism: Polyboroides typus (assembly GCA_026937515.1). NCBI lineage: Eukaryota > Metazoa > Chordata > Aves > Accipitriformes > Accipitridae > Polyboroides > Polyboroides typus. The sequence goes on along the minus strand of JANZLO010000007.1, from coordinate 9,278,084 downwards.
AAATTCTTCCTCTGTATGCCAACAGCATCTTTAGAGAGGCAGTCCAAATGTGAGCACTGTTTTCTTTGTAAGTACACACAGCTCTACAAAAAAACTGGTTGCTGTAGCAATGAGAGATGCAAGGCAGTAAATAAGCTGCTTCCAAGCACTGGCTCAGAACGTAACTGCAGAATCCACTAGCAAAAAGCAAAAAAAGACAAATAAGACACCACAGAAGGACATACTGAGGTAAATGGGGTTTCTGCTACCAAATACCACTGGTTTTGTCCTTTAAATATTTACTAGCAGCAGTATTACAATAGTGATTTTTTAAAAACAGATCAACCACCTTCAGATATTGCACGTGTACTCTGATCTTCTTCTTCTATATCTTGAGGAACATAGTACATATAACTGAAGGAAGCAGTTTCATTTTCATGGCTTACACATCCATGAGTAGTACTCATAATGACTAACACTCTGGATCAGAACAATAGGCCGTTTATCTAGATACACAGATTTTTAAGGGATAATTCATTTTCAGTAGTTAGCAATAAAAAAGTCATGTGTACGTTATGGACATGAGATTCAAGTGCTTTAAATGCAGATCTTGTGGATTCTGATTCCGATTCAGACCAGTCAGCCTTTTTTAACAATAGCTACATTCACTCAATTTTTTTGATCCATTTTCAAAAACAAGTGGTTATCTTATTTTTATTAGAAATACATGACATGGAAGAATAATCCACGCTATTGATCACTGACTTATACCAGTGGCCTATTTAGCATACTAGGTGGATTGTACAAAACTGAAAGCAAAGATAGATATTATGCAAGTATCAGCCTTAGGAAAGTCTTGAGAAAAAAACAATCCAACAATAAAAAAATCTCTCTTACATGTCATGAAATGTCTTTCACCCAGACAAGTGGAAAAGGTGAGACATGTAAGGCTGGTATTATTGGAATTATGCATTTCTGGAATAAAATTCTGATTCCATTTAAAACAACCATGAAAATTTTAATAGGGACAGAAGTTCACCCTAACTGTCTGCGTATAACATCGCAAAAAAAAATTATGAAAGGGAATCTTGACTGAAGAGTATTTTGGTTAAATATTTTACTGTGAATTGGCTAGGCAGAGTACACCTTGCTTGTTCATAACAAGAGTACTTCAGTGAACATTTGTTCTTTGGTTGAAAAATAAGCCTCAGTGGCAGACCCCATTTGCCATCATTATCCTTTATACATTTCAATGTTTGACACTTTCAGAACTGCTTCGCTGTGCCATGCAATGCTTGTAAGAAGTTCACCATCCAAGTTGTAGGTTCTGCTATTCAGCTAATGTCATGTCCTGGATAGATACTGAATGAAAGGAAGTACGTACTAGATTTGACTGGTTATCTGTATGGTGATTTTGTCCATATTCTCCTGCAAGTACCCAGCACTGCTACTACCACCACTACAAGTAGCTCAGTATATATCCACTATGTAGTACCTGTATGTAAGCTCTAGTAAATATCCAATACATTGAAGGTATGGACTTTATCTACAGGCAAGGTATGCACAAGCATGACTGAGGTCTGCAGTAAACTAGAAGTCTAAATTGCCTACTGCACTTCATTTCAAAACTAGTGTTCGGATGACACAGCCCCTCTTCTGTGTGCTGTACCAGCTTAATGAAGAGCAAGCCAGTAGTTAAAAGGTCTGTACCTCTGAGACTTAGAAATAAAGGTACTGACTGAAACAACAGTCCAGTTACGTAAGTGTAGTGGCACTGAACAGAACTTATTGTTTATTATTGTAATAAGTCTTTAGGAATCCTGTGAAAAAAAAAAAAAGAAACCACCTAAAACACAGAGACAAAACTAATGTCTAAATACAGATTCTTTCCAAGTCTGGGGGTTGTGGGGTCAATAGCACTCTACTCAGCCCTAGAGACTGAACTGTGGAACCCAGGAATGCTACAAAGCTCCTGAACGTAAGAGTGCGTTTTGCCCATGTTAGGTAATGCACAGGCATGTGTCACCCACCTCTTCTAAGCCCTGAATAATGCCCAGGTGGTATCCAGAAGGTAAGAGCAGCACACTCTAGCCAAGTTTCTAATCTGGATGACTGGGAGGCCATGTTGCAGTACACATCCACTTGCCAGCCTAGACAGACCTCTAGCAATCTCTAGTCCAGCTGAGCATATCTCTTGTTGTGGGAAGTATATGTTGTTTCAGAAGCTGGGAAAAGAACCTGGTATCATTGAAAACTGCCTCAATCAGCCTTGAAAACATTCCTCTATTTAAAGACTGAAAGGCTTCATCACAGCTGCCATAGACCAGAAAGGTGGAAGGGACTTAAAATGAAATGGCGTCTTTTCAAATAGTGGTGATCTGATATGGCCCAAATCAGTTCTGGCTCTCAATATCCAGAGGGAGAATCCAGCTAGTGTAGTCCATTCTCTTTAATTTTTATTCTACCACTGTTTCTCCACACAGAGGAGGAAGACAGCTAACCTCCCCAGCAGCATAGTGACAGAAAGACAGCTAGCAGCGGTTGTGATCTAGTGCAATTTTCCTGATGCTTGCTAACAGTGTTTGTACAGGAATCGGGGAAGTTTCTGTAGGACAGTGGCTATGTCATACTATGACCTTTCTAGACAGAGGGTACTGTTGGATCAATATTCACCACTACGTATCATACTCATTTGAGACTATATCTCCAACAGCAGCATCGTTCACTTGGTTCTCCAAATCAACTTTCCAGCATACAGCAGGCCTCCAAAATGGATGAACAGAGACAGGTGCCATAAAAGGATATAGAGACAACATGTTTTCATGCTATGTAATACCTACCTGGGCATGGTGCTAATGAAAGCATATGAAAAAGAATGAAGGGGAGAGAGAAATAAAATCAACAGGGAAGATGGTTACAAAAGAAAAAGATATGGTTTTAAATCAAATTGTTTAATGCATAAGATAACATGAGTCTAGACTGCTAATACTATTTTGCTTTACTGAATTTCTTGAAAAACCAAAGTCAGTTTAATGCAATGAAAATCACATTACAGCAAAAGCAAAATAATTTAAGCAGTCTCTGTGAAAATTCTTACAACCAGTAACCTGACAGTGACAGAAAATGAGACCATGGAGTTAGATGTACTTTTTTCTTTCATTCTTTCTCCCTTTATAATTTTGCTTCATTTCAGTATATTCATGCTTGATACAGGATGTGAAATAATTTCATACAACACAAAATAAACACATCAATTACATGCCAGTGAATTTCTACTGAAATCCACTGACAGTATTCAAAAGCTAATATATTCTAAATGGGAGCAGAAACTAGCTCAACACTTGCCTGCACAATCATTTCTATAAAACATCTTAAAATTAAAAAAAAAAAAAAAAAAAAAAAAAAGAACTTTGTACCATTGAGAGCACGTGATAAAAGGTTTTGATTTTTAAGCATTCTGATGTAGTTCATAAACATCCTCTGAGACTTAAAAAGCCACACAGTCACTTTGTTTTCAGTGGATTCACTGGAGCTGTCTAAAAACCAACAAAGACTCCTAGCTTATAAGACCTGAATGATGAGGGATTTACACATGCTGTGAGGCAAACTAAACTGTTTCCTGGCATCTTTTGTTCCAGGAGCAATAGCCTACTGAAGTAAACAGAACGGATCCTACTGATTTCACTGAGCTTCAGAAATGCTGCCAGAATAACAACCAAGACTGGAAAATGAGGTAGGTTAAAAATTCCTTCTGTTGCCAAGATCTCAACTTTCTTCTTTTTTCCCTTTAGTGAATCCCCATTCTAAAGGCAGTAAGTCTGGAGACATTACTGATTTACACTAGACATTGTCATTTTCAAACAGGAATGCCCGGGTAGCCTATTCTAAACTAGAACTGTGGGTGTTTATCTGCCAGTTTGAGTCTACACTTCTGCTCACTAGTAAAGGCTTTCATTTTGAAAAGGGAACTCCGTATTTTTTGTAGACTCTAGTGACATTGCTAAAATAAAATTAAAAAAAATAAACATTAAAGCTACAGGCATTATTATTCCACAAATACATCTAGGCTTAAGTTCAACTTGTTAGATATAAGCAAATGAGTACATTTTCTGGACTGAACACACCTTCTTTTTTCTAATGGTTTGGGTTTTTTTATTTACAACATAAATACAGTGCTGTGCCAGTAGAAGGAAAACGATTTTCTTTCCTGCTAATTCAACTATGATGAAACAGAAAGAGTCAATGTGCTTGCTGACAATATACTCACTGCTAATCCAATGCAGAACGACCAGGTCCGTTGCTCCTTTTCTTATATCTATAGCCAGCAAACTTCTCTAAAAAGTCGGCTCACCTAACACTAAAACACCCTGTCCACCTATCCACCCATCCCCTGACTCATGACAGGAGGAGATGGGGATGATTCATAAACCCTTTCCATGGACAACTATACTCTTCTTCCTTTGCCTGACCACAGAGACAATAAAGCAAGGTATGTCTTTTCAAGAACCAAATAAGAATCACAAACAAATTCTTCACTACACTCTGAGTACAGTAGTAGTGCCAAATGTATTCATTTCTGGACAGGTCCTACAAAGTGGTGACTGCCACACTGACATCCCTAATAAGGAAATGTTTGACAAGTGCATCCCATGCCTCCCTCGAATGAAAGACCCCGAGAAAGGGATTTCAAACACGTATAACAAAATGCGTGCAGAATTATCATGAGAAAAAATACACGTTGAGGCGAATACCTGTCAGATCGTCCTCCTTCCAAGCTGTACCTTAGGTAGTTCATACCATCTAAGAACTGGCTGCTTGGTAAAGAGTCATCTCCTAGTTCTCTGAGGTCTTCCGGTCTAAGGTACTCTCCTCCATCTCCTGTCATTGTGTCATCACCTTGAAACCAATCACAGAAGGGATAGAGATAAGCACACACAAGTTTGATTTCATTTACATGTTGGGATCTAACAGCTGGATGGCACAATAAACACGAAGGCATTTTCCACTCAGGAAACACTGCAAACCACAAGCAATTAATGTATTTAATGAAACTGGCACATCAGGCAAGACTTGAAAAAAAAAATTGAAATCAAGGTGATTAATCAATTAGATTTAATCTAGTTTTTGCTGTTGCACATACTGGTAAGGGACAAATTTCTTTGCTACTCTCTAAAGCATGGTCTCTCTGTTCCTTTATCCATTTTAGCGCTCTGGTCACAGCTATACTGTATCACAGCCTGACAATTTATGATGAAATATAACTACTTATTTGACTGTAAACTATGTGTTTTCAGCTGAAAAGGTGTTTTCTGTGGCCTTATGCCTGATAGTTGCAAATCCTAATTTAAACTCTCCATTGTCCAAACTCCACATCGTATGAGACTCTCTCACCCATGTTCCAACATCATTCTGTGATCAGCAAAAAAATTCTTTTCTAAAACATGGCAATATCCAGAAACTGGAAATAAGCTCACATGCACAGATGGCAATGATCATTAATCAGAAAAGTAATTCATCATGAATCAAAGCCTAAATAATCATTGGCTATCTGACATAGTAACCTTTTTGCATATACTCTGAATAACAGGGTTTAATTTTTTTTTAGGTCCAAAATTATTTTCCCCAGGAAATTCTGTCTATATGAAGTCACAGTTTGCTTTTCCCCAGCAGACTAACAAAACAGATTACATTGCCAAGCAACATGTAGATGTTTCTTTTCATTCCCATTTGCAACACGGTTTCTCTCCACAGTGTCTGCCTGGAGAATTCAGTCACTTTCCCAACAGTTAATTACTACTGAATGAGCCTGCCAGAGGCTTGGTGTGGCCCGCAGAACCGCACAACATGACCCTAGACCACTGATATCTTCAAACTTTCTTATTTTCTAAGCTGCAGGGGCAAACGGCAAGAACCTGAAGCTCAGTTACATGAAGGAGACTGCAACTGTTACACAGGAACAGTCTTCAAGAGGCTACACATTCCAGCTGCAGTAATTCACCCCGATATGCTGAGAAACACGAAGGACTGTAAAGGTTAGGTAAGTAATATCTGTACTGTTTCAAACAGAATTCATTTGGGCATCAGGACAGCTGCCACTTGTGTGATTTGAAGTCTTAATAAAGCAAAATCGCAAAAACCAATTACTGTTACTGCTGCTGTTTCTGGTAGAGCATCTCCCCCTCACCCCCCACAAAAAGTTATTGGTATTACAAGCTATAGGAGTCATGCTCACTAGTAACGGAAAAAATATTGATATTTCTTTTCATGAAACAAATTCAAGCTAGTTTTTTCTAGCTTGACATTTCAGCTAATAAATAAATAATTTAGAATTTGTCATCTAAAACTAAGTAATCTTTTGGAGTTTTAAGATTTTTTGTATACACAAATATTCTAAGTAAAAATGAGGCCTAAATCTTTTCAGTATAACAACAAAAGCTCTTGAAAATTCCATCTGCCCACATTAAGAGGGAGAAACTGGGCACAGTTTCACAGAAAACAATAAAATGCATTTAATCGTTGCATGTTTCCTGTCTTCTGACAGATGATGCCTCCTGTTTCCTGGGAATGTCACATTGTAAAGCATGGGGCTTAGTGAAACTTGGAAGATATTAAGGCAATGCTGTTAATCAAACAGTAAAAGGAATTTCAAGTTATATTTCAAATAAGCTAGATACTTATAATCACGCCAGACATTCCATCTATAATAGAAACAAAGGCAAAATCTTCACCACTTTCATCGCACCCACATCCTTTAAAAAAAAAAATCCAAACTCTAGTCTTATTTCAGCTTTGGCCTCTCATCTAAGAGTTGTCAATAATGGGTCTAAGTAACACTAGCTGTTTTATGTGAACATCTGCAAACAGTAATAAGACTATCCATGAATATTTCACAATGTCTTCAGAACATTCATCTGTTGGTAACACAGCTTACTTGCTAGCATACTAGTCTTGAGTGAGTGACCTAGAAGTTAAAGTCACTCCCCACCAACCCCTTGGGCCCTTCCATCTTTCCTTAACGAGATGAACTCCCAAAACAAGAAGTGCCTCCTAGTACGTGAAGAGAAGAAAATATGTATTTAATTCTAAATGACTGTGTAGCAATGTAACATTTCATACAATTGTGGTTACCTGAGTGTGTCAATTCCTGCTTTGCAGGGCAATTGCACATACGCAAAGGGAATCAGTCCGAGTGTAACAAGCACTCATTCATCCTGCCAGTAATATTGTGTTGTCATTAAAAGATCTAACATGGCTATATTCCTGAGTCTCAGTCAATTCAAACGTACACAGACATGTTATCCGCTGAGAAGGAATTACGTATTCAGCTGACCGTGAGCTGCTTTACACAGCAAATCTTACCAGATGGTAGTTTTGTGGCGGTAGAAGAAATTATCCTTTTTAATCATGTTAGAAAAGATTCATCTGCCATCATATTCCCCATCAGATTAACAACAGTAACGTTTTCACCACTTACTAAGCAGTTCATGACAAACATAGCCCTTGACATTGATGCTCCATGATTTGCACTGGCAGTCTATGAACTTACAGGTGGATTTCAATGAGTTACCCACTTAGTGATTTATTTTCTGTTTACTTGAAAGAACACCTTCCTTTCTTCAGTGACACCAACACACTTTCAGAGGTTTACTTGACAGGGGAAAACACACTACAAAACACTGGGTGACCTTGCACCGTGCCCCAATTAAAGCATTCCTGTTCAGCCTTGGCCTCATAACTACTACTGCCCATCTTTCAAATACCTCTAAAAATTTTGTCCAAATCTGCATTTCGGAGTAACTTCATCTTCTTTAGGGCAGGTTTGAAAGGAAATAGAATGCACTAGAAGGAATCATCAAGTACCTGGACTCTCTTAAAAGAAACACAGAGGTTTTACTAGTAAGGACACAGGAACAAGAAGTAGGAGAAAAAAAAAAAAAAATTAAACCCCTAAACCTAGGAATCTATTTATATTTAAACAAAAAGTGGCCAATAGCCAAGTCCCTGAACTTGCTGCCGCTATTATTTTTTCTTTGCAGAGTGCAAGTAACTCCCAATACAATGGGTAGCTTTTCCAGAGCAAAACACACAAAGCATCATGGTCCCACTGCACTCACAGCAATAGTCTGGTTAGTTCATTAATCTGTTTCCAGTGGCCAAACTAATACCCTGGAACAAGATGTGAGACCCCCCCCAAAAGCATACATTTTGTACAGGTTTGCAACACTTGGGGTTTTTTCTTTTCTCCTCAGAAAGGGGATAGAAAAAAAATGAGAGAGATCACTTGAAGCAAGAAGACAGATACAAAGGGTGGGACTAGCAAGGGCCAAGTTGCAGGGAGAAAGGATCACAAAGACAGCCTAAGTTTAGCAGGTTCCAGGCCTGTTACTAGGAAAAAATGAGAAGGAGATATGCGCCTGCTAAACAACATGCTAAACATTTCTATGAGGTGTTGGCCACCTACAAGAACTATTAAATCAAGTGGCCTCTTCTGCAAAAATGGAGACCTAGCACTTTGTAGGATTGGATCCAAGAGAGAGAAAGAAAGGATGAAAACGGAATGGAGAGATGAAAAAGAGAGTCATTAAACCTAAGAATCTGGGAAAATGCACTGCTAACAGCAGTGCCACGCAGCTGACCTGAGCAGGCATCCCCGCACAATTCTGCACCATGATGTGCAACACAGGTGACACTAGCTGAGGAACTTTTCCACCCTGCTGTTTTGTGCTATAGAGGCACTCCAGAAAAAACAAACAGCTCGTTCTCACTGACTCAGAAGACCCTGAACCTTTAAGGCACTGCTGCCACAGAAACTGAATTAAAATAGCAGCACTGGCATCATTCTGCCGAGCTTCACGGGGCTCTGACGGAGCCTCACACAACCACGAAGCAGGCAGCATGCAGTTTAGCCTACGAGGAGCAGTCGGAGCTGCACATACCCAGTGATGGTGCAGTTAGTTAGGCAGGCAAAAAATGGACAAAGCATGAATGGGAACCTTCCCTAAGATCTTTTAAAATGCAGCTGCCTGGAGTTTTTTCTGCTTGCCTCTAGACTGGGGAGCAAGGGTAAACTCCATCGCCAGTCACTGTCAAAGCCACACAGAACCGTTTCCAAAGTCTGCATTAAAATAGAGCCAACCAACCAACTCGCTAAAATCCACAACTAATTATCTTTTTGCTCAAATCAGCAGTATTTGTATAATGACTCTTACTGGTCTGCTCCTCTTTTTTTTTTTTTTTTTTTTTTTAAACATTTTATGCTGACTTCATTATTTCTGTGTATCATGTACCCATAATATCCAAATATAGCAATGGATCTCAATTGCTAATTTCTAAGATACCTGTTAGCAGGAAGGGAAGCACCTGGTTAGATCTGATTGGCCACTCACTACAGGAAATATTTGCCTTACTCTGAGTAGTACAGAGTAAACAAAAAGCTAATTTTGTTGCTGATGATTTCACATGTTTTAACACAGGCTTTGAGCATTGTAAATTGTTTAACAGACTACTAAGAGAAACAGGCCACATGCTGAGACCACATATCTGCTCCTTCAGAGACAGTTTGGCTAAATACACAGGATTTTACCAAACCATCAAAACTGAAGACCCACACTGATATTGCTGTACTACTTAGTTTTCTTAAATTCTACAAAATGGAGTGGTATGTCCTACCTATATAAGTGATTAAATCAAGCAACAATCGTGAACCACTTTGAGATCAAGAACATGTTTTAAATGCAAAGTAACATTTACAAGACAGTAGCTTTGAGGCACTCAGCTACATGCAATTCTCAACTTAGCAAATCAGTACTGGCTCACAGAATTGTTTCATTAACGTTTCTAAAACAGACTAGCTTTTTTTCAGAAATTATCCTCTGATATCAGGGAGCTATGCAAATGTTTGATCAAGTAAGCAGTTTTAAAATTTTCACCACACCAGTCTGGATATGCATCTACAGAGTCAAGTCATTTAGGGAAGCCTCAACAAAGGCAGTTCCTACCTTCCCTATAGTTCTCCTGCTACGTGAGTTGCAAAATACAATTGCTGTATGAGAAGTGCTCTGGAATTGTTTCTCACAAAACATAGAGAAAATGTAGGCAAAAGTTTAAAAAAAAAAAAAAAAAAAAGAGAGAGAGAGAGAGAGCTGTGATAGAAACTGCCAGAAATTCCTTTTAATAGATGTTTTTAAAGCCAGATACATTTATGTGAGTTTGCCAAAATTATTGTTTTCTCTACAGCATGCAGATAAGTCTACAGCTCCCCACATAAGTGCTGCTCCTTAAAAGTAACAGATGGAGAAGGGACAGCTATGGCAAGCACAATTTTTTTATGAAATATGTAAGTCCTGAAGCATATTTAAAGGAATGTATAATGCAGAGTTTATCTGACACTTTCCTTGGACAGCTTCACCTCCTTAAATTCAATCCTCTATTTAATTGCACACACACACTAGAAGTTTCCCTGAATTACACTTTGGCTAATGCTTTTAATTTCTTTCTTTTTAGCCAGTCAGGAAAGCAGGGTTTCATGTGTGGTTTCATATATTGATACATGACTTAACATGAATCATCATGTCAGCTACTAGTAGCTCAGTGCAACACTTGCAGAAAGACAGAAGGTGAAGCAAATGAAAAGAAAAAAGCCTGTACGTCTACCCTCCAGGATCCGCGGGTAGGGGTGTGTGGATTGTCCGGCTCATAGTTCACAAACGAGTTTCACCGTGTCTAGTGCACACAGGCGACTCATGGGGGGTTACAAAAGGGACCCAGCCTTGCATTGCCTTGAGGCCCTGTCTCTCTGCAGAGACGACTCACAGCGAGCTGTGGAGACAGCTTAGCCCTGGGTTGTCTGATAAACCCTAAACTAAACAGGGCAGTGGCTGCGCCATTCAAAGAACCAAAACCTGAACTGAGCCTTGAAATCCCTTAACAAAATAGTATGCCCTGAGTCTCAAACTAACCACTATTCAGTTGCTGAGGAAGCAAGGTAAAACAAAACAAAAAAAAAACCCAAACCCAAAACCTGGAGGGTTTCAGCTTCAGTTTCAAATGACAACCTTGTGTATTCAAACAATCACAGACCAACAAAGGAAAGATAAGGGGAAAATCCACTCAGACATAGTCATACACACCATTCCACAAGTCAGGGGATAAAAACTCTAAGATTCAGGTTGGAAGGGGGGGAGTCTCTTCTCCAACTACACAGTTGGCTTGTGAAGGAAACCTTTCCCCCCTCCCTTGATCGGGATGCTGGTCGAGGTAACTTCCCTGGGATTGAAAGCCCTTACCTGAGGGGGTAAGCGAATATTGTTTTTGCTTCAAGTCTGTAAACGCGTGTGTGCTTGTGGTTGTCTGTGAATTGCTTGTGGTTGTAATAATGTACTACTCTTGCCTTAAAAATTGCAATAGTGCATTCCTCCATTGTATCTGTAAAACCTGCAATAGTGGCGTGTTAAGTCTGTAAGTGAAGTTCGAATAAACCATTTGCTTGAACCTTGCAGTTAAGTCCTTTTCCGTCACAAGGGGAAGACGCCTTGATTTTTTTTTTCCTCGCAAATTAACCTGCTGCAAAATGAATTCCAGTGTTTCACAGGTGGCTACTATGGTATTTATAAAGTTGTTACGTTGGATCTAGATAAGAATAAAAGCACTGCCTTTTTAGAATTGGACCAGAACAAACTATCCCTACCTTCCTAAGCCACAGAAGCCTTAGAAGGTCATTGAGACTAACTGGCATACTGAAAAGTCTCAGGTGTGGTTGGGGTACTAAACCATGTACAGTCAAAACTGGGACTTGAATGAGTTCTCTGTATAGTATCAAGAGAAGCAATAAAGCAGATCCCACAAAGAATTCTGGACAGGAAATGACATTAAAAGAACATACTGGGGAAACTGATGAGAACTGATTTAGTTTTTTGTTCCATCAGAACACTGCTTTCTTCTCATGAAAGAGGAAAATTCACCCTAAACCTGGTAAACACTTCCTATGAAATAGGAAGTTACCTCACAATACGAAACACACTGGGCACTAAGGAAGGAAAGCTTGGTCTAGTACAGGTGTCTGTGACTCCCAACAAACCCGCTGACCTAGACTCTGCATGCGTTAAAGTGAAAAGAGGGGGGAAAAAAAGTCTTTTCCTTCTTCCCAAGGATACAAAGTATTTACTAATTTTGCCTTTCTTGAAATTCACATGGCAAGTACCACTCTCTTATGTAGCACTTTTAAAATATTTGTAAAATGTTAGGTACTGACACACAAGTCATCTTTCACAGCCGTGTTGTTCCAGGGAACAATAGCCCAAGACGTCTGCTGCCCACAGAATGGGAAATGCTCCTCTGACTGGGAGAGCTCACTTTGACTACAAAATATCTTTAAGTACTGTCAGCAGCCATAAAATCTTTAGCTAATTAAGGTTAATGTAAATGTGAAAGCAACCAGGTTTTATCAATCATGAGTGGGAATAATACCCAGTAGCTTTAAAGACAGATTTAGATCAGATGGATAAGACTAGTCAAAAATACAATTCCCCTTTTTGACATGCTGATTATGATTTACTTCAATGAACAAGCTATTGTAGGTCCCCCCAATAACTTCAATCTCTGAAGAAAATAATTCAGTGTGCAACGTTGCTCATAAAGTAACAATTTAGGAAATAATGTAGAAGTAAATACAGTAGTGTCTCCTGCTCATGCCCACGCATTATCCCTTCTTGGCACTAACAAATTTGTGTCTGTAGTTTGGGTCATGCCTACAGGTCACTGACATCATTTATTATTGCTAATCTGGTCAATTCCACTTTTTGACAACAATACTGATGCAAATGAAATGCAGCAGTTTTTTTAAAACTTTTGCCAAAATTTTTGCGACCTAACAACAATCTCCTATTTTTCATTACTAAAATGTTGGCAAGTGACCAATCTTTTGCAATTCCACTCCAACAAAAATAAAATAATTTATTTCCAATGGCAATACCGTATATTTGGGGGGGGGGGGGGGGACGCTATATT
>JANZLO010000007.1:9242594-9265000 GCA_026937515.1 Polyboroides typus | reverse complement strand
CCCCCCCCCCCCCCCAAGCTAGATTCTCTGTGAAAGATTTCAATGAAAAAATCCAAGACTTCATTATAACTTTTTTTTTTTCAGATTCCTAGCAACAACGTCAATAAAGTTGTAAGAGAAAAACTGAGCAGCTAACCATTATATTGGGAACTTTTTGTGTTGACAACAGATAAATGAAAAAAAAGAAATGGCAACCAATTTTCAGATTTCCTGTTGCATTTGCACATCTGGCACTTAGAAGAAAAAAAATCCAAATTTTGCTCAGGCGAAAGCAAAAAAGAAAATACAAGTATTCTCAACAATACCATGTAAACAAAAGCAACTTTCCAGAGAAGAATCTCCCTTCATCTTGGATGACCACGTTAAAACGTACCAGCAGGAAACTCTTTGCATAACAAACCTTACAGGGTATCTAAAGCATACAAATTTCTAGGAAATGGGAGGCAGACATTGGCAGGTTATCGTAAGTTTTAGGAATCAACTCTTATTCACCAGCTATTTCTTTCTAAACACAGATTTCTTTTCGTTAAAGAAAGTTTCAGTTAAATTTTCAATACATAGCTTTTGATTTACTTCTGTAAATCGACAAACTTTGGCCTACATTTTATACTACTGGTTATAAGATGCTTAATTTAGAGTGAGAATTAATTCAGTGGTGTTATTCTGAATTTACAGTGTTTTAACATGCAGCAGCAGCAACTTACTTAAATCTAACCAAGAACAGTTACTGGCTGCAACCTTAACTTCCAGGTTTAATTAAGGAAAGTTATTCCTTAAGTCTTCCAACTAACTAAGCCACTACTTCAGTGGAATTATGTGCATGTACAACAGCAATGAATTCTGCCCAGACTTAACTGCTCATTTTTCACATATGTGCCATACTATTAGTGTACTCTAAGGCCATGTGTTGAGGCACTCAGGAAATCCACTGTCATATTTGAACACTGTTTACTGCTGTTATAGATACTAGTAAGGAATTCAGTATGCTTATCAAAGTGCGAGCTGCAGTTACCACAAATATGAAGCGATACACTTTGACAAGAGAATATTCGTGGGTACCAGTGCACATTATCATTTCATAATAACAACATTCGTAACAATAACTAGGTGGCCAGTTAGTTACAGGCAAGCAGTTACAAAGATAGATAAACAGATACATGTGGCATTTTCTTCACAGCTCCTAACGCACCAGGCAAAGCAGCTTATCATAACCCCATTCTATAACTGAAAGACCGAGATAATTGGAGTGACTTCCACAGAGTCATTTAGGAATCAACAGTGCCGGAAATAAATTCCTGAACCCTACTGGAGTGTCTGTCTGTAAAGTAGTAACTTCTCAGTCCTTTGTGAGTATATGTGTAAACCAGACTTACTAAGCAGTTTGAAAGTTCTCTTTGTTGATAGTTTCTCTACACTGGAAAAAGTTGTCTACACCGAAAACAGCTTTTTTCAGTAACAAAAAGGATTTTTTCTTTTTAATCAGAAATCTGAGGTAATCGGGTATGGATTAGCTGTGAACTGCTTTCTGGAATCTACGATCACATTTTTTTATGTCCTTAAGTGATGCAGTTGTTCACAGATATGCCACCTTGTCACTGATGCACATACATGAAGGGATAGCAAACCCCACTTTTACACACATGCTATTAGTGTGAGTATGTTTGAATGATGTAGTATCCCAATTTTGAGTAAGCTTTAAAACTAAAAAGGAGAAAAATGAGCAACTCTGTGAGAGGAAGAGAGCAACAGTCTCACACTGGGCCATTATTGTATGTAGGCATTAAAGCATATTTTATTTTATAAATTATTTAAGGACATGTGATGACGCTGTTTCCATTTTTAGAAACACTTCAGCAAATTCAATGTCCTAATCACCTTCTTTTTAAGATGACTTAATTATTTGCAATTTTTTTTTTAAAGAAACACAAAGTTGAAAAAAAATAAGCCAACAACATCACCTTGTGTCTCAACCAGGCAAAGGGCTGACTCTTTAGCAATTTTTAGACAAGCATCCCTCATGAAAGAGATACTTTTTGTTCTTTGGATATTGTGATTCCAACTGATTTTTGAGACTCCACTGACTATCTGCACATGATCGTTTGCTCAACATTTGCCTATCCCTTCTCCGCAGTTGAAACATCAGCATTAATCACTGTGCGGCGTGAAATTACCTTTATGGTAGCCATCTGAGGGGCATGCTGCCTCTGACAATGGTGTCTCACCTTCTACTTCAGCCTTTCTATTCCCTTCTGCCTGCAAAAGTAGTCTGGCCGAAAAATAACTTGTCAGAACAAAGAAAGAGATTAATTTTCAGACCGATCAGTTCTCTGGGTTGGTTCACCACACGGTGAAACGTTTGTGCTGACATAATGGAGGATATGGGAAAGTGTGGTTAGAGCTATGACAACTTCTTGCAGCAGCCAGAACTTAGTCTCGAAGAGACAGTGAAACCAGAGCTTTTGAAAATTAACTGGACTAAAAACAGAGCAGGAGATGAGGAGGCCCAAACAGACGCAATGAGAGTTCTTCGACAACCTGTTTTACTGGTCGGTCTTGTATCCTCTATGTACAGCACTACACTGACTGTACTATCTCAGATGGGACTCACAAAAATAAACCTTCGGCAGTTTGTACGGCTCTTTTGCCGCAAAAATAACACATGGAATGAGTATAGAGGAGCAGCAGTATGCTCCTCAATACAATATTAACATATGGGAGAATAAAAAAAGGTTCCTGCCTCCTTTTCTAGATTTTCCTGTGTGTCTACACTGACTCAGCCCTAACAGAAACATCTGCTTGTGCTTAACTTCACTAATTCTGTAGATGTCACTACAATACATTTCACAAGATGCTTTACAGTAATTGCTCTTTACTGCTGTAAGGATCCCTCAGGTGCAAATTGCTTCTTTCGTGGCAACAGCTTTAAAGGGACTAAACTTTGTAGCGATAGGAACAGCTAAGCCAAATACAACGATAAAAATGCACAGTTTTTTTAGTACAACTCTATCCACACTTTAAAGCATTTCTGCTGGCATGGATATGGGTTTCAGAAATCACATCGCTTAAGAGCTAGGCCTGTGGGAATCTGTAGCGTAATGCCCATCCTTAAGGAGAAGCAATTCTTAATCTTTTTTGCAATATCAGGCCATCACCTTCTGAACAGTAATTGTATTACATCTGCACTGTGCACAGTGCTAAGCAAATAACAATGGATGATGATCCTTAAATGGTCTTCATGGTAGACTACAGTCAAAACAGAGGAAGTAGCAGTAACACACAAGTGCATGTGTGTATTTCTGTGGTGTATGAATAAACTGCTTAATAAAACTGTGCTGATACATCTTTGGCCCTGATGGTCACAAAGCAGGATATACTTATTAATGCCATAGAATATCTGGTACATATAGGACCACATAACAGGATTACACAGCAGGTGAAGTAGGATTTTTCTATAATCATGTTTTTGCTAGCCTATGAAGTTTCCTTTTTTTCACTTCTTCCTTGATCCTTGCACCAAACTTACGAATCCAATTTCATCTGCTCTGTTACTGGCATGGGTATTTCTCCTTCCCTGACAACACACACCTGCTTCTGTACTTAATTCTGATACTTATCATCTAAAAATCAGTAATCTAATTAAAAAATAAAATGCAATTTAAAACCAAATAATCATCTGGTTCTGTTCAAAGCAAAGATTTGTTTTTCAGGTACAGTAAAAGGTAAAGAATTCTGAATAATAATACAATTGCTAAACATGAAATGAAAGAAGGATTAGTGGGACTCTCAGTCCATTCAAAATATTTTAAAATAGGCTACACAGAGCAGGACCTTACATACCAAGCCAAGCTATTTGATAGAGTATATGGTCCTTTATTTTCTACTGCTAAGACTGGAGGTTGCACGTGAATTTGTTTGAGGAATATGAATACTATATGATTAACATAATAGCATACAATTATGCAATATAACTGCTTCCTAGGCAAAATGCAAAATACTTATCACCAGTGATGAACAAGCCCTACAATGGGACCTGAAATACTTATTTGCTGAAGTACTCTTCTTGTATTCAACTTCATAATTATATAATTACAACTGGCAAGTTTACCGAGTCACGTTAATTTATTTCAGAACATATTGTGTCACTTTAAAGCAGCTAAGAACACAGCATTACAGAAACCTTATTGCTAGCTTCTTATAAAGACTCCATCATCACTAAATGTTCATCCTCTTTAATAAAGAAGTTTTGCAGTCTTCCCGCCCCCAGCAATTTTAAGTTCCTGTGACAAGTACCATCCACGTTAAGAATTTTCGCAACACCCCGAATGCTTTGCCTGCAGAAACAGATTTTACACGAACAACGGCATGAAGTGCTTTAACTGTCACCAACCTGCTTAACAACCTGCAGCAGGATCACAGAGGCACTATCAGTATGGGTGCTCAGTACCGAGATTTGTGCAGCAACGTGCCAGAGCACCTATGTCATATCTGCTGCCTATTGACAAACAGTAGGTGTCAGATGGTAACAGAAAGCAGAGAATGTTAATTCAAAGCACTGGAGAGCATTAGTCATGCTGGATTGCCACAGTAAATTCTGCCAACATATTCAAGATACAGGTAATAAATCTTGGGGTTTCTGGCTTCCCTTCTTCCTCTCACCTTTCAGGAAACCCATGCCCAGTCACACTTCAAAAGCAATGAAAAGGAGCAGTGTTAGGCACCCAGATTAAGCATATTCATGTTGCTTCAACACAAAAAATAAAACAAACACTCTAAGTTAAACAAAAGGAAGAAGTTTTTAAGTCTTACTCCATGAACTTCTGCTAACAGCACCTGTGCCACTATATGCTTCACCATCACTGAAGCGTTCATCATCAGAATGTTTAAAGGCTGTACAACATATAAATTGGTTTGAGAAAAAGGAATACCCTGTATTAATCCTGTAGAAGCAGAAAGACATACCAGGCTTCATGAATTTAAAGATGGTTAAATGGTAGTTCAAAAGATTGGGAGAAAATTCAACAAAGTGAACATAACACTAAAAGCAATTTAAAGGCCATTTATCACAGTAATTACACAAGTAGTTGAATGTTTTTCAAACAGAGAAAATGTAGCGAAAACATGTCTGAGATAAATAATTTCACTGATCATGATGCAGCAGAAAATAATTTGTTTTGAATCACACTTGTTTGCTTTTGCTTGCAGCTTTGCAAGCATTACCAAAAAAAACTTGTATCTGGAGCCTAAACATCATATTTCCCCAAGAGTGTAACTCATTTATCAGCATAAATCCCATTTCAAAAAGTAATACAAGCAGTTTAGGAACATGAATGCATTAACTTCCAGTACCGCTTAGAACCACAAGTGCATTTGTGTTCTTTGTAATAGGAAAAAAACCAACTCTGTAACCTGTGTTCCTAAATTCCTAGGACTTCTTAAAATTAGTCACTCTACGAATTATTTGCATGAAATAATAACCATAAAATGGCGTATGTAAGATACTGTAATATTAATTAACACTTCCAAGAGTAAAAAAGAACTTAGAAAATTCTTGCAAATGTGCTTCTATTTATCAGATGCCATTGTGATTAAAATTTGTAACAAGTCATTTGTGAACTTTTAGAAAGGGATGTTTTTAAGCTACTTCCTTAATTCTGTGCTGTATAAAACTGCAGTACTTTCTCAATTCCTCTGGAAGTTCACAGAAATTTTCTTGGGACTTAGCTAAGTGGTACAACATATGCCTCCTGTCTGTACATATAATAGACTGTGAAACCAAAGTGCCAAACTTATTAGCGTGTTGTTACTTTATGTCATGCCGTGTGTATCTGTGATTCGCATGTGCCAAAAGCTCCCTCAAGGGAACAGTCTCCTCACCTTCCACCTTAGGCATCTTCTTACACAAATGTTTCCAATTAGGCAGAACCCCTAGATATATGCATCTGAAATAGGTGGCATTGTTCCAAAAAAATTTACTGCTCAAATTCCTCTTTATGGGAGGGTCAAACCCAGCTTTGGGACAGCTCTACATTCAATTTTTAAAATCTGAAATCAGGAAATGTTCTCATTTGTTGATTTGGTTCAGATAAGCTTTTTCTGAAAAAGAGGTAGGCATCCAGGACTTTGGGTTGGGTCAACTTTGGCATCTTTATTCAAATGCCATAATGACTACATTGTTAAAAAAAGGCCATTACATAGAACTTCATTTCGAGCACTGCAAAACGAAGATGTCAAAGTACTTAAGCAGCTATGTTGGGCCTATATTACAGGGTACATAAGTAATACAGAACAGGAACTTAGCAAAGTTGCCCACCTTCTTCATCTGAAACATCCAGGACCTCAGTCATTGTCTCAGGTACATTTAGCTTGTGCTTCTCTGTTACAGTCTGCAAAGACAGAAATATCAATCCTCCAATTAAACACCAAAAGAAGCAGCAAAGTTTACAGCAGTATATTTTAAACGGCAACAGCAGTGGGATCTGCTGAGGCATTTTATAACGTGTCTCCCCTTCCCCTAACTTTACTCATCTTTACTCCAGAAGCTCCTACTTTCAGTGCTGTATAAGGTAACAACTATTCTGGCAGAAAAGTACCAAAAACATAAAGATAATGACCTGGTCAGAGGAATAAAAGAAAAGAAAAGAAGGCTCTCAGCAAATTTATTTATAAATGGTGCATGTAGAACAATTCAGCTCAATGTTTCCAAGATTATTTTAAAATGAATTAGGTAATGTCTACAGAAGACCTTCAGAAAGTTGTATGTGGCATACGGAAATTATTAAATCGTAAAGCATTTGGAAATGAAGTTATGAATGATGTGAAATTTTTAAACTAAAAAAAGATGTGAAGGATTTACACAGATCACTTGAAACATTTCTTGCCCCGCCCCCGCCAAGTGACTACACTGCATATTAATGATATTCTTTTCATAAATCATGTATATTACCCCAAATCACATATACACCAGGGGAAAAAGTGTTATTTGAATGTTCTGATATATTTTGTGCACCTAAAAACTTAAAATATTGTGATACAAAAGGCAAGTATGGATGGAGGACTGCTGGGAGGATACTGTTTAAGTGTGAGAGCACAGAGCAGGAGAACACTGGAAGATTTTTTTTTTTTTATATGATTTTATCTTCATAAATGACTTCAAGGAAGAAACAGAAGATTTTCAGAGGTAATGAATCAAGAATGAGGACATCCTTTTAGCATCACACTGGAGAAGGAGATGAAGAACATAATAAGAGAAATTGTAGGAAGTGCAAGGTGTGAAAAAGTTGCCTGCAGGAAACTACTCAGTGTGTTACGATACAGGAAACAAAATGCCAAGGACTTAAAAAAGAGCAGTGATCAGAACAGCATTAGTCACAACAGAAAAATAAGTATTTCCCTGGCTCCACCCAGGTCTGCAGGCAGTCAGCTGAACTAGGGAGCTGTGGAGGGGAGTCAACACATCGCCCTTTAAGGTATGTAGGAGCAGATGTGCCCCTTTGGCATGGAGAGGAATGTCGGGAGGCCATGTGTCTTACGAAACTCCCACTGAGGTAGTACTTTACTCCCTATTGTGGATGGTATCTATCAAGCATAAATTAACGTTACATGCAGAAGTAGTGAAAGAGCATACAATCTGAGGGATAATTAATGTCAGCCAAATCCTGAGTCCCTTATGCAATATGCTTTTGGGAAAGTGCCCACTGATATCAAGCAGTGAAGTCAATAGCAGGTTTTGTTGCACAAAACCTACTAGCTATTTCCCAATTCTGTTTTATACTTCTCTAACAACCAACAAAGATAGAATTCTTGATTATTATAAGGTACTGCACTTTTATAATTAACAAAGTTAACAACAGTGTAATTACTTTGGAATTTTTTTTAAAAAGTCTGCTTTACATTTTTGAAATATGTTTAACTGTGACAGCAGTTTTCAATTCACCCTCCTGAGGTACAGGGAAAGAACAATGCCCTTTGCTTCAAATGGCAATCCCAGTTAGGCCTCCTAAATTCACTCTTACCTGTCATTCAAGACAATCATTTCTGTTGCATGTTCTGTTTTGAAAATTAGTTTATATTCACTGAATGCCTCCACCAATATGTCTGATTTTCCCCCCCTGCATTCCCATGGCTTTCCTCAGATAGAAATGTCAGGCAGCAGTAGGGTGACAAAGCCAGCGACAACAGATGGGGAGGATGCTATCGTTCAGGTGACGTTGACCTCGTCTCTTCAACAATACAGCAGTAAGTTAACAAATACATTGTAAATTTTATAGCAACAATCTGGTCTCTGACTAAGGCGCTGAGACATAATTATTTATTTACAGAGAAGTAATGATATTTTATTTACTTCCTGATTTTCCCTTCAGTCAGAGAAAACTATTACATAATTTAACAATTGAAACAAAGTTTGGAAAACAGAATCAAGAGAGTGTGCATGTGGACACATGCACACGCATGTTTCGGAAGAACAAAAAATCTACAATGCTATCTCTGGAACACTGAACTCACCAAGAATGATTAATTCTACATCAATTCCAACAGAAGTTGGGAATTAATGTTTTTCAATGAACTTTTCATATAATACTAGAATTTTTTTAATTCATAGGTGCATTAGAAATGTCAAATATCCTCAACCTTTAAAATCCATATCCAGCCCCACTTTGAAAACTGCTCAATGTATATTTCTCAAACTCCCTACTGTTTAGTGCCACTGAGAATTCAATTATGTGCTTTAGGCTTCTGTATTTAAGACTTTCATTGTAAGGCCAGATTTTCATCTGGTGGCATAGAATAATTCAGATATATAAACCTATATGTACATTCAGCGATTACTTAACAGCAGTATATTGTAAACAACCTCAAAGCTCCTCACATATTCATTTGTCCACAGGAAGAATATGCCTGTTTGTATAAATAACCCAAAACTCAATTGCATAGCAAACCTTTGAAAGTCTAGCTTATTCTGATTTATTTCCTATTCATCTCTAATCTGTGAGTAAAAATAAACGCACTTTAGTCTCTCAATTGCTTTACATTCATGTGGCTCCACTAATAACAACACTAATGGAAGGAAGAGGAAAATTTGTTCTAAGTTAGACCAAAGGCTTTGGCACTGGAGATCTTTTCCTCGTCTCAAATGCCAGTGACTTGAATATCAATAAAGCATCAGCCTGTCTAACATCCTCCATGCATCACTCAGCTACAACCTTAGAGAATGAAGTAGCTATGGTGACAGCACCTTTTTTTCAGTGCTAAATGCTGTGTTCTGGTTTGGCAACACCAATCCCACCATCTGGAGAACTTTACTGCAGGGAGTGCCTGTTATTCATCCCTCCTTTTTAGGACTTGTTCTAAATTATGTTTAATCAACATTCCCCACCATGAAGAACACCACCAGAGGTTTATATTCTATATATCCCTAAGGTACAGGATTCAGACAAATTCATAGCTGAAAAATCTGCTGAGTTTATCAAGAGTTCCCACCTGACTTTTAAAAGCAGTGCTTTGTACACAGACGCGGTTCAAGATTTCAGATTTCTCTTATATGCGAGTATTAAAGGTCAACTATGCAAGTAAGGTTCAGTATTTGATTCAGCCCTAAACCCCAAACATCTGGTATCTGGCAGAAAACTCCATTACCCTCAAAGTTTAAAGAGACATTTACCCAAAGTAAATAACTCACAGGTGTGTTTTCGTAGTGTAATCCGTATTATTAAAAAGCATCCGATATTTACATATGACAAGGTACAAGGCTCCACAGTGCAACACAATGTACGACAGAAAGGAAGTTACAACATGTATCAGGCATAAATGGAAAAAGTGTGCCAGGACACAGCACAGTGAACAGCAAAGGTGTCATCTGAGGCTAAAAAAATGTACTATTGAAAAGAGCTAAAGTTTCTCAAAGAATTTTACCTGATTTTTCTAGATATCTGAGTAGATACATATGTGTTTATGCATGTACATGTGTGATGTGCTATACGATTAAACAAGAACATGAAATAAATAACAACAAAAACATACACTCTTTATTACGAGATTTCTGGAATTCACTGGAATTCCTTGTCCGAACCTGACTCAGTGTGATCTTTGCAGGTCATTAATAAATTATGGCTCACTCTATTTGTAACCTTATGCCATGTTACTTTTATTCCATCTTCCTTGGTTAAATATCAGTGGGACTTGATGTCAGCATGTGACAAAATTATTTTCCCATTTCCTTACAAGAGACTTTGGATTTCTTCCCTTCCTCTAACCCTCTCCCTGATTAAGTAGTGGCATCTCTCAAGTAATCTGTGCATTTTTATGGCTCCGAGCTCCTAAATGACATCTAGATCTGACAGGTTTTCTAAACTGCTAATCTTTCTTGCATTAAAAAGAAAACAACAAAAAAGGAGCATGATCTTAAAACAGTGCTTCAAGATAAAATGCAGTAATGAAAAATTAAATAAAAATTAATTTCTTAAATGGTGCACTATTTCTAATGTTCTCCCTTCCTACCTGCTAAAACATTTGTTCATGGGAGGGAAAAGTCCGAGAAGAGAAAACGTTCCCCTCTCAGAGCGTCAGAATATATCAGTTTTTCCTGGCTTAAAGCAACAGTACCACCTTGCTGATGTTCAGCACATACTACTCGCAAATCCCGAAGTCAAAATACAGACTACCAAGAGTGTGGAGGACTGAGAGGACCAAGCACATAAGGAAAGATTCTTCCATATTTTGGAAAAACAGGATCTATTTGAACTGAAAGTGACTTGAGTAAAAAGATGATTGATGTGACTCAGAGCCATCTAGCGAGCATCATTAAGCTTGGCACCAGTCCATGGCTAGTACAGTCCAAATGCTAAGAAGCTTGCTGTGGTGTGCTGCAATGGTTGAGCCTCAGTAGGTGTCAAAAGTGTGGAAACGTAAGGACAGACTGAAAAGGAGAGGTGAAAAGAGAAACAGCGAAACAGGACAGGGTCTAACAACAATGCACAAACTTCTGGAAAGTTTGGGTTTGCAGCTCAGACTCCGCTCAGAAAAAAGTTTTACTCTGCTTTTGAATAGTTGTTTTCCATCTGAATGCACATAGATTTTGTTACCTAGCCCAGTGAAGCCTGTTGTGTTGCACACACTTCTACATGCTTAAAAGATATACTGAAAGCACTGTAGCACTTTTGCAAAAAGCCAACAGAAAGGGGAGGCTAAAACCAGAAAACAAAAAAAGGAGAGAGATACATGGAGAGTCCGAGGGAAGAAGAGAAAGACAACATTCTGAATAATGAAGAGAGACATTTTAATGCATCTGCAACTCACAGTTGTGGTGGTAGTAATCTCCTCCGTTACAACCTTCAGCGTATCGACCACTGAGATATATCCCAGACGCCTTGCAATAGCTAAGGCAGTGTTACCATTCTGAAGAAAAAAGAGAGAAGGGGAGAGAGAGAGCGCAATGAGAGGGAGGATTATGATGTGAACCAATGAGATCACTCTCAACACTGCATGAGCCAGCATTTCCATCCAAAACAAGGCACAGCCTAGGAAAATCACTGTTTTTTTACCGTTACGTCTGACTCTGTCTTTGTAACTTCTTTAAGACTATAGCCCTGATTACCATGGTAACACAACATACTTACATCTGCCTGCTATTCTAAATGAAAAAGTGCTGTATGGTTTAACCCTTCAGTGCTCAAATTTCACTATATAGAATGTGTCTTCTCTGCAGAAGTTCATGTTTTATTTTGCATAAATGGCTCTACATCAGAAATACTCTTCTAAAACAGTATTTTAAAATGTTACAGTTTCACTTCCAGTTGAAACTTTTAAATCTTTATCAGGCACAATTCCCTCTTTGAGGAATACAAGATTACAGCTGTATTGTCCACATACACTTCTATTTCTCCTGGAATCATGGAAAGCCACTGTACCGCTCTTTGCGCCAAAATGATTTCTCTCATGACACCGCTGCACTGTGCGCAGGATACCAGCCTGAGGGCTTCTCTCTGCTTCAGTACTGGCTTTAGTTATCTATAATTTACATTCTTCTGCATTAGTCTAGCTCAGCAACCGCGAAGCAACACGGTGTTTGTGGATCAGCAGCATCAAATGAATAGATAAGCATGTTCACAGCACAAATAATTTGACTTTTACTGTCACTTGAACATTAACTGCTCGTACTCCACTCCCACATCCCCCTGCCAGATGTCTCAGGTTGAAATTCTCTCTTATCTCAAGCCAGAGGTTGCTATGTGTGGACAAGAACAGATCTAGTACCTGAGAAGACATGCAAACTGTGCAATAAAGACACATTCTTGAGACCTTGCTTGGATTTGGGTTAGATTTGGGCACGACAGCCCCAACATGAGGACTGAAAGCAAGTGAAGAGACCTTTGGTTGAATATGCCCAATAGTACCTGCAGCCCCAGAAGCTGACTACAATGGTCTCTTGCTTGATGACCTGGTGCATAAACTGGTATTTTGGATAACTTCACAGAAGATAATTCAGTGTGATCGTTCCAGGACCAAACAGGGCGCCAGTGCTGATTTAAGCATGCACAATATATGTACACGGAAACCTGATCCACTCTGGGGAATGACACGAGTTTTGGACATTCTGGCTGCATTTTAAAGATTACCCAATTAGAGGTGACTAATAACAACATCAACATGAAATAGGACAGTTGCATTCCTGGCTGACTGCAGAGAAGGAGCTGTGCCAGAGGTTATTGACGGTCTTTGAGGAGGCATTAACATCAGTGAACTCAGTTAAGAACCTGAAACAGATCCAGTGGATAGAGGGACAGAAATTTGGGTCTAAATCTTCAAAAAAGCCCAGGTTCTGGTTTCCCCTTAATTTTCATGGAAAAATCCTTATCGAGACACCAATTTACAGACGGAAGTGTTCAGGCAGAGGGCAACTGAACAAGCACAACACAGCTAGCCACAGCCAGCCTGACCCTGCAGCTCAGAAATCAGTTTTCCCACCTCACATTTAGCTTAGTGCACAATGAGTTAGATCTGATCTGAACTACCTTAATAAGATAAGGAAAAGAAGAGGAAGTTAGATTTACAGATCTGACAACCAGCTGCATGAGGAATACTTTCACCAAAACAAAGGCTTGCTCTCAAGCCCTGAGAAAGGACAGAAAAGAACTGTCCAGGGAATCAATTTCCCACTGGCACTTCCCAGACTTACAGTGGTGATGGCGTTGGGCTTGGCTCCATGTTGGAGAAGAACGTTAATGATGTGAGTGTGGCCTTGTTGAGCAGCTTGGTGAAGAGGGGTGTACCCATTCTGTTGTCCACAGTGGTTACAATAAAAGCAAACAAACAAAGAACAACGACCAGTAATTAAATTAGACACTTTGCTTCCTTCTGCTCCTTTTGAGACATTTCAAAAAGAAATTATGCCATCAACCAACCCAAAGATAACAAATCTTCAGTAATAGTAATACTCCTTCCCCAGATTAATGAAAAGATAAAGTAAGATAATATTTTTAGTCACAAATCATTTTTTATCTCACAATATAAGCAATCTCTGGAAAGATAGATAATTCTTCATTTCCTAAATCAGAGGGAGGAACAATGAGGAACAGTAAAGTTAAAGTGGCATGCTAAGGACAGAATCATAGCTGAGGCAGAGAACATTTTTCTTCCTCTCACATCTTAGTTTTCTATAGAAGCCCCAAGATTTGCCTTTAAAATATTTCAGCCAATTTAAACAATATATAATTTTTAAAAGCAGTGATTTGAGACTATTTGCTTTTAAAAAGGCTAACAACATATACCTATTACAACTGTCAATCAATTTTAGCTTTACTTTGCCTTCAAAAGGCTTGACTAAGCTGTAACTACACTTAAAAACATGTACACAATGTCTGTATTAATAAACACGCTTAACTCCATACACTTATCTGCTCCAGTGATTCAGTCTAATGTTACATAATACAGAAACATAACCAAAGTGCACTTCAGCTAGTTGATCTGAGATAGTATTGTGTAAGTCCAATCAGGCAATTCATTTATAAAATCATTTGCAACTGGCTTTGAAAGCAAGCAGAGAATAAACTGGAAGAAAACACCAAGTTGATCTCACTCTACACTTACGTAAAGCCTGGGGGCAGGCTCTGAAAGACACACTCTGAGATTCATCTCTTTTGCAAATGAATAGATGCAAGTGATGTTTTGTACTACTAATTAAATAGCGATAGTTCAGAACTGTTTGAGTTCTTATATTTACAGTATGCATGCATGGACTACTAAGAAATTGAAGGAGGATTTTACTGTAGGTTGTAGAGCAAAGTAAATTGGCTCTTTGCTTAAATATTAGTGCACTCCTTCAAAAACAGAATTCAGCTGTATTATTTTTCACTGGAGATGGCACAAAGCATCATGCAGGCTTTCTCTAGTTAAAGACCAAGCTGCAATAGAGGTTGCTTATTCTTTAAC
The DNA here is from genome assembly GCA_026937515.1 of Polyboroides typus. Classification (NCBI taxonomy): domain Eukaryota; kingdom Metazoa; phylum Chordata; class Aves; order Accipitriformes; family Accipitridae; genus Polyboroides; species Polyboroides typus. Next base: position 9,250,576 of record JANZLO010000007.1, on the reverse strand, counting down.
ATGCCTATCCTGAATGCAGCTAGGATGGATTTGCTCTTTAAACTGAGTCCACGGTAACAGTTGACAGACTGCCAGTATTTTTATTGGTCCCTAGGCGCAAGATTTTGGAGAACCACTGCCCCATACTCTCATACAAACTTGCTGACTTCAATGAAATTATTCTGAGTAAGTGAAATCCTGGGGGAAATGGGATCAGAATCTGGCCCAGTGGCCCCTTAGACATAGAGTGAGACTTAATACTAAAGACACAAGTATGTCTGTCCCTTTAGTTAGCCTCCAAATACCTCAGCTGAATGTCCTGGCAGCTATGATTTGGATCCTGCTGGTGTCTGCTTTATTAATTCTTATCAGCTGTTTTTCTAGTAGTGTTGCCTGTTCTTTTGGAATCCCTAGTTTTTGCCCATTGATTTTGGGTGATCTCACGGGGGGTGGGCCAGCATCTTTTATTTATTTACTTTGCTGCTTCTTACCACATTGAGCTCTGACCACTGTGATGAAATAGTGCTACTCTGAGAAATGCATCCATCCCATAGGTCACAGCTGGGGTCAGAGGAGCTGGCCAGAGAGACCAGCAGACCACAAGCCTATGATTTTGATTGGATCTTACAAATTCTAAGTATGTCACTAGAAATGTCGATGGACTTCTTCATGTTGATCCCAAGACATCCAATCTGAAGCTAGTAGCTAGCTACTGCCTGAAGCCAGCTTTAACCAAGCTGAAGCCCTGCAGCTCCTGAGTTAGCCTTCTCTTTCCGATAAGGGTGATGTGATGGTATCTGGGATGCAATGCACTGTTGCTGTCACCAGAACCTCTCTGTGTATACTCAGGAGATACACAATTCTCGCTACAAAATGCATCACATTCAGCTGTTGTGCCCACCAGTTTATACTACAAGAAACTGCTGAAGCCAGTGGATTTCGTTCAGACTTTGGCTGTAGACAGTCAGGTCCTTTTCAGTATAACTGGTCAGTAACAGTGTACCCAGATTCCCCTCAAAAAACCCCCAAACCTGTCTTCAGTAAACTGCATTCCCCCACCACAGCTGCTTCCTCTCCCAAAGTCATACCACCCACGCTTTGATCAGCAGTAATTCTTCCAACTCTTCTCCCAGCAGATTGGAGAGAACCTGGCATCGCCCTCAAAGTGTCTGAATTGTTACTTAAGTAGTTTGGCAGCACACCGGCATTACACTGGCGTAAACCATGTGTAAATGAGATCAGAAACAAGCTCGCATTTGTTAGTTTGCAAGTAAAAAGAAAGAAACAATGATACTGATTCTCTAACTCCTTCTTTCACATGCCCAAAGAGTTGTCTGACTTCCCCTTTGTGAACACTACACAATGAGATGTAGCAGAGAGAAGGCATTCCACTATAGCCACGAATCACCATATATTGACCCCTACCATGGAATAATTATAGTTTCCTAGTACAAAGGCACCTATGGTATTATTCGTAGTGCTTCGTTACCAGGTTCATAATAAAGAGCAAAAGCAAGCAATGAAAAATTCTTTACCTTTGTTTTAGCATTGACATTTGCTCCCTGCTTGAGAAGAAAATTCACCATTTTGATGTTTCCATAGTGACACGCCACAATTAAAGGTGTATAACCAAGCTACAATAAGAGAACAAAGAAGTAAAACTGCAAGCTCAGTGGAACATTCCTTTTACAATGGTAGCATCCTTTGGCACGCTAAAGACAGTAGCCACTCCATGATTTACCTTTGTCTGAGCATCTTGGTTTGCACCATGTTTTGTGAGTATTTCAGCTACATTCACTTTATCTTCTTGAGCTGCAAGGTGTAAGGATGTCAGTCCAGTCTGGAGATGGAATATATAAAATAAATTAATAAATAAATGTAAAAATAAGAATAAAACCTACTTTACATGAGGAAAGAAATCTAACTTTCCCACTTTCTCATCTTTAAAACATGAAGATATCCTAACTATAGCTTCTAAGTATGAATGGGGTTTTCTAAACAAAGTAGAGTTGATGTTTCTCCTGTTCCAGCTGACAAACAGCTCCAAAGCAATTACATCACCATAAGCACAGAGTAAAACTTCCAGGCATCAACAATCATGCTCAAATTTTATACAATTATGTCACTTGGGAAGCTGAGGAGCCCATTAATAAACCAGGGAAGCACATTCACCATGCTTCCCACTCTTCAGACGGGAAAGGGAACCTTGACAACTACAGGCACGAGTCAGAATAAAGAAAATAACTCCAGAAATAGATCCCATTCAAAGACGCCAAGGAAATGGATGCAGCCTTCAACTAAAAGCTTGCTGTGATCACACACACAGTACTTGCCTGTGAACAAGGCAGGTAACAAATTTTGGAAGAGAAATGAAAGTCACCTTGTTTTTTATTGGTTAGGTAGCACAACACATTAATGCCAGACAACGAAAGACTTGAGCCTTCTATTTTGACTTGTATGAACAAAAGCTGCAGGCTTTTGACCTTAAGTAAGTAAGACTTACATATATGCCTGGATAAATCTGGTGACCTATGAAGACATGAAGATCTACAGTAATAGGGTTTTTTTGAGGAACCTGTTTTCTATGAAAAAGCTGTCACATACCATCATTAAAAAAAAAAAAAAAACCAAAAAAATCCCAACAACAAAAAAACCCTGAAAAGGTCCTCCATAGGATTTTTTTACTGGATACTCCCACCCACAGTACTTAGTCTCTGACTGTGAGTTACCTTTGTTGCCACATGGATATTGGATCCTTTCTCCAAAAGCAAGGTCACCATGTCAGTATGACCTTCTTGGGAGGCCAGATGAAGTGGGGTGACTCCCTGTTTGGTCAAAATGTTGGTCTCAGCCCCATAGTTCAACAGAGTGGTAGCTATCTGCATCTGATTTTTCTTGGCAGCAATATGCAGAGGGGTGTATCCGTTCTAACACCAGTCAGGAAACAAAATGAGAATGAAGTTAACACAACAGCCATGTAAGCCTAAGAAGTCAGGCACCATAGAACAGTATTATTTTATATTACCCCTTATTATCAGAGATGAGAGTTCATTAAATTTTCAAGGCCAGACATGTCCCACATGGCCCTGCTGTTGTGTTGCTTTGTCCGTCTGTTATTTTCGCCATCTAAACTAGAACAAAGCCAGCCCTCGCTAGGGTGAGCAGGACTGTTCAGCTGATACCTTCAAATTATCCTGAGTTTGACACCTACATTCTGAATAACCTATGTTGTAAATATTCACTTTTGAGTGATGAGTGACATTCTCTGCAATGAGTGATGGGTGCACACTCTTCATTGCATTATGCTTTTTTGGAGCGCGTGGGTAGAGGTGTGTTTGCGTATAGAATTTTGACACGTGTCAGTCACGGCACTGGCTGGAAACAGCAATAGGGAGGAATGTTTTTCTGATCAAATTAACCATTTAAGCAAAGCAGAATGGCATTGATGGTACCTTCTGGCAATAAGACAACTTCCCACCTTTAACTGCTTTACAACGCGCTGTGGGGGAAAATTCTGGATTACAGGAGACAGTCCCTCTAGAGGTGTCGGTTGGTTGGTCTGTGGTTTGTTTGTTTTAAAGGGAACTGTACCAAACTATTCTACTGCAACTGTAACTTTTGCTGCTCTCCGCGCACTGCAATGGAAACAACAGCTCTGATACAGACACTTAACAGAGGGGACGTGTCTTTTGGTAGCGTGTACAACAGCAGCCTCACGCAAGTCAGCACCAGTTTGCTCGTTATTTTCCCCTTTTAGTAGCCTTTGCCTAACCCAGTGCTATCATGCCACTGTTCCTAACCCCGGAATGAATTCTCCGTACGCGTGGTCAGAATACACACATCGTTTCTAATAGTACATAATACTAAAGTGACTTCCAGCTGTGACTAAAGCTCACAAACGTAAAAACGGGCTGAGAGACACATACGTATTTCTCCTTTTTCAGCAAAGGTCTGGGAGAGCCGCACACTAATTCAGGTAGGGGGGTCATCCACCCAGGGCCAACTTCCCGCTCAAGGACCCTCACACGGCTCCGCGCCTGGCCCAGTCACGCAGTGACCACCTCCAAGCCCCCCCCCCGCCCCGCTCCACTGTCGGACCTCCCGCGCCCTGGGGATTATTTCATTTCTTTCCATCCAGCGGCCAAATCCCTCAACACCTCAGGCCGCGCCCGTAGCCCCGAGGCGCTGCCTGCCGCTGCGTCCCGTCCCCCCCCCCCGCCGCCGGAGTGGCGCCGGGCCGGGCCGGGCCGCCCCTGTGGCGAAGGGGTTCCCTCAGGCGGGAGCTCACCTTGGCCGTCGCGTGGGGCGAGGCGCCCTTCTCCAGCAGCAGCAGCGCCACCTTCTGGTTGTCGTAATGGGCGGCCACGTGGAGGGGGGTGAGGCCGTTCTGTAAGGGCGGTTACGGCGTTAGGCTGCGCTCGCGGCGGGGAAGGGGAAGGCGGGGGCGCGGCCGTTAGGGAGCCGTTAGTCCGTGAGGGGACCGGGGATCGGCGGGGGGTGGCTGAGGGGGCAAAGGGCTGCGGCCGGCCATTCGTGGGGGAGAAGCGGTGGAGGAGGGTGAATGCGGGCGGCCCGGCCGGCGGCAGGCTTGGTTTCCATCTCCCTGCAGCCCACGCGAAGCAATTCCCACAGCGTGGCGGGGAAAGCGGGCCTTGCCCCCTCCGCGTTTATCCGTTCGGATTTGCACAGTTTGGTCGGCTTAATGGAACCGGCGCTTCCTGAGCCACGGAGAGGTATCTGCCCTCAGCGCAGCGCGCCCTCCGGCCAGGCACCCAAACCCGACACGCTCGGTAGCGCGGCCCCCATAACCATCACCCTCAGGGAACGCGACCCTGACAAAGCCAACGCCGCCATGCGAAAGCTGCTGCAGCCTTCTTTCACGTGCGTGTTTCACACAGTTCCCTCCTACGGAAGCATCCAAAACGCTGCTGACATTTTTTTCTTTCTCATCAGTACCTTGCCAGCTGAATCGGGAGAGGCACGACGCTGCAGCAGGAGTTTTGCCACTTCCAGGCTCCCATATTTGGCCGCCACATGCAAAGGTGTGAATCCCTTCTGAAAAATTCCAGGAGATAAAAAGCAGATGTTTCCGTTAAAGGTCATGCTGACATCCTCTCTTTTAAGAGCTATGTATTAAGCGCTTACTCTTCAACCTACATTCTAGCTCGCAGAATCAACAGCCGTACCTAGAAAGAGCATTATCTCTTGAAAGCGCTTTGAGAAGCATGAAATACAAGAAAATACTTTCCCTTTCATTATTCTTTCCTATGTACGTGCTGTCAGGCTGGCAGACATTTTATCCGATACAGCCTCTACTAGCAACATACACTGTGCGTGTGTGCAATGAGGGCATTTGTTCAAATTTCTACTCCAAACCAGCTGTACTTTTTAGTTTCGTGATGACAGCTTTAGAAATATTTCCTATATCAATTGTTGCCAGTAACAATGAAACACCAACTAAATTCAGTGAGAAAAGCTCCAAACTTCGTATTCCTCCTTTAGAGTTTGTTGAAGAATGGTTTATATTTGGACTCATGTATCCACACAGTCACTAAGTTCTGCTGCAGCCTCTGAACTGCAGCTAAAAAAAGTCACGCCTGACTCAATGGCAGTGGTTTTAGAAACACACTGTGGCAAGACTAAAAATCTTGTCTTTTAAAAAGAGTCCTTTTCTATTTGTTTTAATAATGCTTGTCAGTACAGCACAGGTGTGAGGTCTATGTCAAACTAACATGCTCTTTCCCTCTTCTAATTTAAAAAAACATGTTGATAAGGAAAACTCATGGATGCAAGACAGTAGGTGGCAGACTGCACTGCCACCCTGACAGTAATTCCGGGGGGAGCTATAATGACCTATTTGCCTGACACATAAGTGATGTGCAGTGTTTATTATCATTATCGTCTTGTTCCATTAATCCCACCTCAAAAAGAGTTTACGTCAGGGAATCTCAAACGTTTCCAGTTCATGAATCACAGGTTTGTAGAGATTATCTAGTGGGCTTCATCTCCTATTCATAATTATAGAACGTTCCTGCAGTACTAAAGCAATTGCCATAAAGCAATATAGGAAATTAGGAAAGTATTTAGTGTATTTTTAGCCATTTTAATGTGATTTAACAGCTGGATAAAAGGAGAACAGCAAGCATTCCCAGTAATCCATGGATCATAATTTGAAAATTGCTGGTTTAGTCTTCTAAACTCTGGAAGACACCCCATTGTTCAAAAATACCTGTTAAGCTCCAGCTGCAAAATCGGGGGTACTTTTTTAGGACCTAAAACAACAGTGAGAATTAAATGATTCTCACTTAGTCACATGCAATAAATTTGGAAAAGATACCTTGGCACATAATTTTATTCACAGCTATCTATTTTCTTACGTTTTCATCACTCTGTTAGGAATCTATTGGTAAACATTTTCAGTTAACAAAACGATAATGATTCTGCAGACTATTTCTTTTATAACACCAGAAAAAAATGGCGTATTGTGTCATATGACACCTCATTTATAGAGCCACTGAAAATAGATTCAGCATTAGATGCAACTGGACAGATGCTGACTTGTATGTTTTAGGAACATTCCTTTCAGCTGGCACAGACAAGAATTATTCTACTATTTAAATACACAGGGTACTGAAGAATAAGCAGGCCTGTTCATAAAAAAAACAAACAAGTGTTGTCATCATCCCCTTTTCTTTTTTGAAAATTTTGGCCAAAAAAGCCCTACCCAGAACACAATGGGAAAGAGAGAAACAAGGACTTTGTGTACATTTTAAACCTGTTGGGACCATGTATTTATCATGATCTGCATTTGGCTCCAGCGGGAACCAAACTCCCAAATTCAGATGACAGAAAAACATGTCAAAGTTTGATTAACTTCTGATACATGACTTTAGTCTAATGGATTGCTGTTGATTAAGTAAGAACAAAACAGAAGACCCAAACTAGTTCAACTTCTCAATGTGAATGGACGTTCCTCATGGAACAGGCGTGCGCTGGCACGCACCGCCTGTGCCACTGGAATACAGACGTAAAGCATTTTGTCTTACTTTGGTGGACATGGAGTGCGAGGCACCTGCCTCCAGGAGAACTGACGCGACATCAACTTGTCCCTCTCTGGCAGAGATGTGCAGTGGAGTGTACCCATTAGTTGTCGCAGCATCAGGGTGGGCCATGTGCTGTAGCAGAAGTTGGACGATCTCCGTTTTACCCAAGCGAGAAGCAATGTGCAGTGGAGTCTGTTCTTCCTACAACTCAAATCGAGTGGATAATTAGCGCAGGTAGAACCACCCTGAACACAATATTGTGGTTGATCCCAATAGATCTATCTATGCATTTGTCTTGCAAAAATCATAGGAAGTAATAGTACAAAAAAAGGCAGTAACGGAGGGCTCACAGTTTAATTTTGCAATGAGCTTCAGCAATGTCTTATTAGAACAGAGAGAACTATGAAGAAAAACATGGTTTTTTCCTTTTATCAAGCAGATAGCGCACATGACTGTGAGCATCACTTGCTCCCCTTTGTGTTCTTAATTTGTTTTACAACAGCTGTACCTTGCTATACAAACAGTCCCCTTGGTTTCCAAATCTGGCACTAACTGCTATCAGAACCTCTGATGTTTAGTTTTAGGACATGGCTGTGCACATCCTTGCTCAGATAGAACAGCTAGTGCTGGTCTGAGTCGGGCACATTGTAGTGGGTCTAGCCAGGATGGAGTTAATTTTCATCACAGCTGCTCGTACAGTGCTCTGTTTTAGATTTCTGACGAAGACAGTGTTGATAACACACCAGTGTTTTAGCTGTTTCTGGACAGTGCTTACACAGCGCCAAGGCTTTCTCTGTTTCTTCCCTCTGTCCCCCCAGGGAATAGGCTGGGGGTGGGCAAGAGGCTGGGAGGGGACACAGCCAGGACAGCTGGCCTGAACTGACCAAAAAGATAATCCGTACCATATAACGTCATACTCGGCAATAAAAATAGGGGGTGAGTTTTTCCAAAGGAACCATT
>JANZLO010000007.1:9180910-9225691 GCA_026937515.1 Polyboroides typus | reverse complement strand
TCTTCCTAGCTTATGAAACAACAAATGATTGATGTAATTAATATCAAAGTAACTGGCAGAGGTTGAATCAACCACAAGGGTAGTTGACTGCAATATCCTCTACCTTCTTCTGCCTTTCTATCTATTAAACAAAGCCTCTTATGTCCAGCTCTAAACTCTGCATTCTAAAACATCCTCTATTACTTGGACATATAATTTTGCAGATCAGTGCTTAAAAACCAGCAGCTTTCAAGAACAAGTCCTGTGCAGTTCAGTTTGCGTAAATGACATTTTCCTATGTGACTCCAAAATCCCATTTGAAATAATTAACCCTGCCCATATAAACTGATGGGTTTTTCTTTTGTCCTGAATGACTGCAAAACCACCCATAAATAAAGAGCACAGTATTGCTGTGGCATTTCAACAGGACGAGTGGGTGGAGGAAGCCAGTGAAAGTCACCTAATTCTCTCTGGTCAGGCTGGGGAAGAGGTGAGTGGCTGCTGGCACAGGGTAGGTTACTTGTTCCCAGTATTGACTCTTCAGTAGAAAGTGACTGCCAGCCCACTACAGCAGTTTTCATGAGGCATACTATGACGGGCACAGACATTTAGGAGCCAGGGGACTGAAAGCCTTAGCTGAGTTCAGACCCTCCACTCCCCAATGCTGTGCAGCACACATGTTCTTGAGTCACGTGAAGTTGGACCAACTAACAAGCCTATTTCCTCAAAAAGATCAGTTTCATAAGCTTTTTCTTGTATGATGTAGGTAGATTATACAGGAGACTAAAGGAAACAGTATTTTTGCCTCCTGCTGTCACCAATACCTGCCAGTCTTTAGTCTGATACCATAGAAAACAGTCTACATAAAACAAATAATCTGAAAACTAAAGGTAGGATTCTGAATTTAAAGAAAAAAAAAAGATACAAAAATAATTATTTATAAATTATTTTTGGAGTCACAATTTAAATTTGGCCCAAGTTTCAAAAAGAGTACATAATTAACATTTTTGGAGCTGTGTTCAGCTGAAATTTTTTTTTTTTTTTTTTTGAGTCATTTATAACAGCCACATCTGATGTTCTCTGTTCTTAAAGGGAGACAAGACACAATTACTGAAGCTGAATTCCTAGCTATGAATCTTGGTGTTCCCAGTCTCTGGCTTAAAAAAAAACAAAACCAAAAACAAGCAAGCAAAAACTCCCAATTCATTCCCAAGAAGGGACAACATCATATTCAGGGAATAGAAAGACTCACCCTGGTTTTGGCATCGATCTGCCCTCCACGATCCAACAAGAGCTTCACCATGTTTGTGTTTCCCCTTTTGGAAGCCACATGCAGTGGGGTGATTCCATTCTACACCATGAAAAGAACAAACAATGAGCATGATGGATTTGAAAGTGTATAATGGCGGTGAACTTGCGTTCGGATCACAAAAAATGAGACCATCACATTGTAGAGAATAAACAAAAATGTACTTGAGCATCAGAGCTAGGCACACACCATATAAGCTAGAGTTAGTAATTCCTTTCTAAGCAAGAATCTTTATTCATTGTTTGGGTTTTTTTAATAAATGAAGAAGCGCACCTGCCAAAGCAGCAAACATCACAGTCCCAGAGTCAGACAAATAAACAAACATAAATCAGAGTCCTAATGAGTCAATATTCACAAAACACTGATGCATTTAAATCATTGCAACGTACACAGAGTACACAAATGCGTGACTCCTACACAAAGGAACCTTCTTAGTGTAATGCCAATAGTATACAGGAGTAGGTCCTGTTTAGGCTGAAAGTCCTTGCAAACACTTTGGGAGAGGGAAGAGGTAGTATTAGCAGCTATTCCAGAATGGCAACAGGAGGAAGTCAGTCTGAAAGCCAGAAGCCTAAACTAATTCAAAGTGTATCTGGCAAAATTAAACAGAAAACTCGTGATCCGGTAGCTATGTTGAGGTACAGATTACCAGAGGTTTTCATGGCACCAGATGCCACACTTCAAACTATGTAACGTACAACAGCAAAGTGACTATATTATGTAGCTCTGCAGTTTTTTACCACAAAAGAAGAGTCATGATTAATTAGTACTTTTATTGTTGCATTTATATAATGGCAATGTACCTTACTTTGTTTTTTCAAAATGTGTTTATATGTGAAAATATCAAATTAAAGCAGTACAGTAAATAATGAATAAGCCAATAAATCCTACGTATATTTCTGGACTATGTCTAACTGACAGAATAGCTGAACTGAGTTGACACATTGTGAGAATATCAGCTTTCTGGAGCCTGCTTCCTTGGGCTGGGAATACTGGTCGCTACTCAACTCCCAAGGACTCTGGCGCATTGCATGGAGGCAACCTTTAAGAATAACTGCAGAAAAAGGCATCTTTGAACACAACACAATTTCAGCATTACTTTGTTCCTCAGCTACTCTTGGCTAAGAATTACACAAAGAAACACTCCCACTTTTGTAGGCCATTACATCTAAGAAGAGAAAGAAATTACTCCGTACCCTTGCTGTGAAATCAACTGCAGCTCCTCGGTTTAGCAGAAGCGTTGCCACATTGACATTTCCATAGTGCGCAGCTATGTGCAAAGGTGTAAAGCCACTCTACAAAGGGAAACAGCCCTTATTATAGACATCATTTTATAGAAGATAATCAACTTAACTAGAACTTGATTTTAAAAGCTGCTGGTGAACAAATGTATCGTTTCGATTTTACCAGTTCACCTATAATATAGCACAACCTTTCAGGCAGACAGTGCAGTTTTCATATGAGAGGTTATCAAAAGTGCTTCATTCTTTCATTCTCCAATTCAGTCTTCTGATTCAGTGGCCAATAAGAAGAGTAGCTTTCATCATAGAAAATATTAATATGTTAGCCATTCTTAAAGAAAATGAAGGAAGTTTCCTTATTATAATTTGGAAGCAACATGGGTCTTTTGGGCTGCATCTGTTTACTGGTTTTGGATAAATGACCACAGAAGTTGTTGGACTTGTATTTTACTGCTCTTAGAAACATTGATAACATATTTCCTTCTTTTTTTTTTTTCCTTTTTTTTTTTTTTTTTGATAAAGAAGTGTAATTCAATGCGTAACCCAAGAATTTGGTCTACATGAGAAACTAGTAGCATAGTATAAGAATCATAATGATTTATGTTTATATATATTATTTGGATCTCAAAGGATGTGAAGAAGCTTTGCCATCTATACATCAGAAAAAACATAATTTACTTATTGCCTCTTGACCACTAGAAGGTGAAACCTGCTCCAGCTACGAGATACAGAATTGCTTGACAGCAATACAAAAAATTAATTTTTCAGAAGCTAGAACACAGAGCAAGCTTTTAGTCTCATGAGTAATTCAAGTAGAAAGGATCTTGCTTTTGAGGTTTCCCTGAAGAGCTTTACACTGATTTGATCAGATCTTACTGTTAGTTATGGAAAGAGAGAAATACTCTTGGCTTCTAGACTATACTGTATTTTCAACTAGGTTTCATTTCTTTCAGTGTACAAATCATCATTTTAAACTACTCACAGAATAAAGACATGTAGGCAGGTGCTGCACTCTGAAATCAATTTTATTCCCAAAAGCTACAGCAATCAGCCTACTATTTTACCCTAATTCCATTTACTTCCTTGTCAGCCCACAGATGATCCTGGTCAAGGTACAGTCAAACACTCATTAAATTCATAGTCTTCTTGCTGTGATAAACTACCAGGGAAATGTCTACTGAGGATATTAGGCACACGAATACAATACTGCGTTAAGCTATAGATTGAATGCATACTGCATTAACAACCGCCTTCTCGCGGACACACGTTTGCCTGGTGACAAACGCAAGGTCCCGAGACGTAACGTAATGGCCCAGTGAAGGACAGGTCACCCCCCTTCCCATTTACCATAGTGAAGAACGTGCCCATGGGAAGATGCCAGAGAGAAGTTGTCACCCTTTCAGTTCACATCGCCAGCTGCCTCGCTTGCTCATGCGCACACACACCAAATGTGAAGCACTTTCACACGGGTGCGGGCATTCAAAATTCATTCCCTCATCTAACAGAGAAACGCCATTATTTAAAAGCAGGCATTCAAATAATGACCTCATTCTTGGAAATAATTCTTTTTCCTAAATGTGACAATAATCTTTAGGGGGAAAATCACAGTTCTAGCCAATCGGACCCATGATTTTTAGTGGAAGTGCTTGGAGAATTGGTATTTCCAGAATCCATATGAGAAATGTAATATTATCTGCTGCAGGTGAATTCTGATTATGCGCTATCCCTTAAGGACTTCTCAAAACTTTATTTAAAAGATCGTAATAAGAACAATAGTAAAAATAAGTAGATGCTCTGAACAGGTTTTCACCTTGGAAGATGCCATTATATTTATTATTGTAAAAGAAGGAAAATTTATTTTACCATTATTCTGGCTGAGCCAGACACCTTAATTTAGTTAGGCCAAGTGAGTGCATTTTCATAATTAATGAAATTGAGCTAGAAAAGCATCTTTATCCTCTTAGCTCCATTACTCGCTTCAGACTTCTTTGAACTGATGTGAATTCTCAAAAGTTTACTTCAATAGCGACACAAATAAAAAGAAATTCTAAGACAAAGGATGACTAAAAATAGGTTTGCTGAGTCACAAATTTCTATGTATTAAAAGAGTCGTATCTTCACTTTTAGTGCTAAGTAATAAAGAAATATTGCCACAGAGCAGAGAAAATTGTAAGTAACAGAAAGAATAATTAAAAATTTTTTATCTCGGTACCTCAGTCGTCCTATTCACCATCATCTGATGCAGCATGGTTTGGGAAAAAGAGGAACAATATTAAAGACTGGCCGCAAAACGAAGAACTATGTTGCTTTTTGAAATGAGTTATGCTGTTAATTATGGGAAAAGCCATTCAAGCATGCATTAACTTTAAATACAACCTATGGTCCCATGGGCAATAAACCAGTATCCTATTTAATAGGGAAACAGTGATTCTGCTTCCATTCCAGTGTCTTCTGATTTACAAATAATGAGAGAAAGCTGGTTACCAAAAAAATGGGAGGTATAACTAAAAAGCAGAAAAATGAGTACTTTGTAATTACTGTGTAGTTAAACACTGCAAAAGTAGATATATTACCGGTGATACTGGTCGAGCAACTTGTCTTTCCCCGCAGAACAAATTACCTTTAACCGTTAAGACAAAGGAAGTAAAGTTTGTTGCCCATCGGCACTCAGCTGTGTGACTACCCTGTTACCTCTACGGCAGCATCATGTTACCTTGGACTGCACATCGGCATTATGGTCGTTCTGCAGTAAAAGCGCCGCTGATTTGGTGTCGTCTTTTCTAGCGGCAATATGCAGAGCTGGTAATCTCACTTTCCCCTTGGTGTCATTTTCCAGGAGGATGGCCACCGCCTGGTTGTGTCCTTGTTGAAGTGCAACAGCTAGAGGAGTGAAACCATCCTGGTAGAGAAGAAAACAAGGTGTGCTCAGTAAGCTGAAGGACGTACGGCTCCAGTGATTTGCACAGCGTTGTTCGCACAAGAAATTTGATAAGCGCATTACCAGCTGTTTTCTACCTCCGCACCACTATCTCCAGTGAAATGATAACAAAGGCACAACATTTTAACCCGGATATGACTTCAAACATGTCAGAACCACACTTTTTCCACTTCAAAGTAGTCTGGTTTTAAGTCAAGTACAAGCAAAGGATCATTCTACAGTACCTCTCTTAATTACTTCTAATCTTAAAATGGAGCACAAAGCACATTTTTAGCAATATTTTGGTAGGTATTAGTGAGCACTGAACAAAGTAGATGTGAAAAATATACAGGGAACCTCTTTCTGAATATCTCACGTCTCTGCGAAAAGAAAGCATATCTTTCGATGCATTTGCTGCTGTTGCCCGTTCTAAGTTACACGTGGATTATAAGTCAAGAAAGCCAGATCATCTTTAAGAACTTATTCTAATTTGAAGCAGGAAAACATCAGATTATTGGTACTTTTTGAACAAAGTCAGAAAAACATCTCTGCTTTTCATTCACAGTTTTAGCTTTGCTTTAAAATTATTTTCAAATTGTCTTGCTCCTCCACACATGCCCTGGATTGCCAATGCTTTAAAATGCATCAGATGGTCACAACCTGCTAGCTCAACTGAAGTACAGCCTGCTCCCATATCTTTTCTTCTGACTAAAAAACTGTATCTAGCTCCAGTCTTGCATGCTGCCCAAGCACACACGTGGTGTACCTGCATGCTAGATTGGACGGCAGCTGAACCACGAGCAACAGAGCAGCTGAGTCTGTGACCGGAGGCATGGTGAGTAACAAGGAAAGAAAAGGGCAGGGAATAAAACAAGGTCTTCTATGTCTAGATCGTAAGGAACAACTAAAGAGCTGATTATAGCCAGAAAGCGAGAAAACCGATTTAGATACATTGTAAAAGGTATAGGAATGAGACAGAATTGATTTGGAATAGGAATATGGAAAGATGATAAAATAACAAAGGACAAGTTAGGAAGGAATGAGAGCTAACATATGCTGAAGGAAACATGTGAAGAATTGCCAAAGCAATTTTTCCCCTTAGTAATCGAATAACATTCACTCCCTTTTGCGTAGAACTGTGGGTAGGTGCGTTGTAACAGCGATACTACTATGGTTTCTGTCTGTAATAGAGATTAAATTCTGTACAGTGAATTAAAAAAGGGTGAACAGCTGATGAAACAGCTGAACTGTAAAGATAATTCTGAGATTGGGGCTACATTAGGTGTTGAAATGGCTTAATGCATTTGCCTTTCGCCTCTGGGAACATGAGAACAAATCCTGGATTAGAGGCCCTGTGAAACTGAGCTCATCCTTACTCTCATTTTGTATATATATGTATATAAGTGTTAGAAGAAACGAAACATATCCAAAGGCAATGCAAGTTTCAAAGCTTCACAGACAAGATCATCCATTTGATGTGCACCACTTTATCTTCCACCCTTCTCTAGAAGGACACAACTCTTTCTGCATTCCCTCTCCTATTGCTTCTGGAAAGCAGGGCTGACCAAAGCTTGGAGAAAGCATTTCATTTCCACACATGAGGACAGCCCATCTTTGATGCCAAACAGAAGGTCCTTCTCCATGTATTTGGGTGTTATCCTCAGTTCAGGCTGCCATCCCACCTTATTTAATGTACCATTTTTTCATTCTATTCATGAGACTAACTCTGGACACATGTGAAAGCGGACAGTGGCTCAGGCCGTCCTTCGGTAACACTCAAGTCACTGAAACCATCAACTCCGCAAGACCTGAAACCAAAACTTATCTAGTTAAGCGATAAGGGGGTAGACAGCCTTTACTTTCCAAGCTACAAAAGCAAGAACTGACCTTACTGATGGCAGAAGACAGACTTGGACTCAGGTTCAGAGTGGGGGGCATTTGATTCCCCTCCTCCCCCAACCCTTAAAACAGACTATACTGTGAGTTCCAGTGATGACTGAATGTCTGTATTCAAGCAGAGGCCACGTTAATTACAACCATCCTGGCCTCACAGTTCCTGTAAACTAATAAATGAGCCTCCAGTATACCTGATCATCACAGCCAGTAAGTGTTACTGGGAGAAAGGCTGCAAGCAGGCAACTGCAGGCTGTAGCTGGGCTGGGCTCCTGGAGAGCCACAGTTCCACTCAGCTCCTTCCCAAGGAGTGTGTTTCTGCCACGTTGCCTGGCAATCACACGGGATTTCATATTTCAGAAAGCTGACATGTAACGTGATCGCCATATATGCAGACCACGAGAGGATTATTTTAGGAGCTGTCATCAAATGGTACAGTATCCATTGAAAGAAGGGACAGTAAAGCAGCTGTTAACACTACCAGTTCAGTTTAAAGGAAAGGAGAGCGAGCATACATGCACCATCATTTCAAATTCATCTGTTGTAAAGGCAATCCAGAATGGGTAAGTTTCTGTACAGACTATGGAAAGTAATAAACACGAGCAAAAGCTCTGACAGGAGAGGAACTTTCCTATTACTACTTCACATGGCACATCCATATCCATAGAACACACGTGAAGCCAACACACTGCAGCACAGAGCCTATTCACTCGTCCCCTGAGCTTGGAATAAAAGAACATTCGGCAGGAAGAGAACAAGAGGAGGGAACAGAATGAGCACAGTCCTCATGACCTAGGAGTTTTCTCCATGGCCCTCAAATCCTCTCATTTGCAGAAGGAAGTCCTTACGATTCAGTTCCTCTTGAGATGAAGTCTTGTCTCTCTTACTTCAGTGTCTGCCCTGCTTGCACTGAAGTTACTGCAGGTTTACAGTACTGCAGTTAAATCCAAAACCTAGCACTTAATACCATCCTTCTGCATATTTATATCCACGTGGCCCGGCAGTAAAAATAAAGTGTCCGAGGAGAAAACAGCACATTACCTGCTGAGCTCATTGATGTGATCCTTGTTAGTCATTTGATTTCCAATTTATGCTAATCACAGGCAATACTGAATATTCATAGGTTACACGAAGTCACAGACAAGCCTCAGAATCAGAGTAACTTAGCTGGTCAGGGAGGTCCAGCTGCCATTGCTCCTCACTTAGCGGAACAGGAGCAGGAGGTGAGAGTAAGTGACCTCCTGAGGCCCCTTTCTACCTGAATGGTTCTGTGAACCCAGCACCACAGAGAGCCTACTCCACTCATTGCTTCTGTGCATGCACTTGCTTGTTTCTCACTCTTTCTCTCTATGCAGAAAATATTCTGAACTCATGGAAAATCTCAAGACCCAGTCTACAAGGAAGCTCGTCAACAACTAACTGTTGATACTAATTGTTTCTGTACTATTTTACACTATACACAGACACCTTTCTGGACACAGTCTTCACAGTCCTAATTATGGTATTCACATTATGTTCCACACACTTTTCAGCTGGCTGAGGAAGAAGCTGAAGCAAGCCTCCAAACCACCATTCCCAGAAGACCCCTTGTAGAGCCATGAGTAGGAGATATATGCTATGATATTCTGTTCACTGATTTTTGCCCAGATCTTACAGTGCAAATGAAAAACCAGCACAAAGATAGCCATGTTGCTCAGGTGATGGCACTCCTAGATGCTTGAGTTTCCATGGGCATTGTTGGAGATGTAAATCTGTTCAAATGAAACGTTGTACCTCTCCACTTAGCCTATGATCGATCTACTATTCACTCCATTCCCTTGGCAATACGACCTTGGCCGCTTATAATTTCTATGGCCCTAGGGACCTCTCTTCAAAGCCTCATTCATCTTTCAGAAAATTCTCCAGGAAGCTGATAGGAGAAATGGGCACAAACTGAAGGTGAAAATCCTGAGCTCACTAAAGTCAGTGGAAATTTTGCTGTCAAAGGAATCAGGCTGGATTTCATCCCTTGACTTTTCACCACGTCCAGAACAGTTCACCCTTGTCTTCTGCGCGTGTAGAAAAAAAGGATAAGATTCATAAATACAACTCACTGAAATGAAAGTGTGAAAGTTCTCAAAATACTCTGTTTGAAAAATCTTCTGACTTCAAGCAATCTGAATATAAAGGCAAAGGAAAGTAGGAGCGTGTGTAAAAAAAGAACAATATACCTCACCTCAGTAGCTGTGCTTTGGTTGGCTCCATTCTCCAGGAGATATTTCACCACTTCGATGTGGTTCTCTTGAGCTGCCATATATAAAGGAGTAAAGCCATTCTAGGAAGAACACACAAAAAATATTGTAATGAGGAAACAGAATATACCAATAATAATGAACCCCAAATAAATATATGGCTAAAAATGCATTTGTGCTTTTTTTAACTGAAATGTTTTAAGTATGTAAATAGAACAATTTTGTATTTTTTAACTTAATGTGGTAATGTTTAACGCCATTTAAACCCACAGAACTCTACATGCTTTCACACTCTTTTTCTTTTGACACATATTTTAGGGATGCAATGGACACGCTAATTATTAATACAGCTATTCCTTGCTGATAATGCTCAGGGACTGTAAAGCTGGCAATAAAGTTTTATGAAAGCTGACAGGAAAGCAAGGTTCTCCTCCATTTATTACATTAACTTAACCAAAGACAACATCCCCTGGAGACCACAAAGTCCATACCTCATGACAAGCTAAGCAGAGATGACAAAGGCTTAACATCCTACATAGAATTTGGTGATACATAAAACATTGCAAATCATCAAACATAAAGGAACTCAACCTTGAAAAGTAGCAACTGTGCTTCCAACCATACAGTAAGTTCATCTATCATTTAATTATAAACATTCATTAAAATGTCCTAGAGTCTTTAAAAGAATCTGCTCTGGATAATACAGTAATTTTAAAAAAATCTTCTAAGTTAATCAAACTACAGGCAAATTCATTAGAAACATAAGTCCTTTCTTCCCGTTAAACTACCTTAATGCAAACAATTTTAGTTAGCTACAAAATCCTTATGAAAGAAAGGCATGGAAGTGAGCCGTCTGCCTGATTAATAACTTTCTTCTAAGAGTTTTTAAGATTGTTAAAAAGGCCTTAGAAAATTCTTTAATATTCTGTAGATTACCATGTAACGTAAGAGAACATAATCACCTAAGCTTCTGAAAACATTCTTCTGTCTGGGAACAGCACTTTCAGCTAGAACATAAACCAGAGTTCAAACATGCAATTTTTTTTTTTTTTAATCTTGCGTGCTGTCACAATGCATGATAAGCTTGTGCATGTACACAAGTGGTCAGAATTAATGCAAACACTGTGATAACCAAGAACCTTATTTCAGAGAAGCCAATATTATTCTTTCTAGCAAACTTGCTGTGGAAACATTCCAGTAACTTCGTAATGAAATGAAATCTCATTTTTCAGTCACTAGATAATACAGTTGATTGTAGAAGTGATGTCTTTACAACCCCCCTCTGCATCTACAAATGCAAAAGATTGCTCAGGCAATAAACATAACTTATGTTGTGTATGTCATATGATATATGTCATACATGTTGTAGCAAGTCTTTTAATACTGCTTTGCATAAAATTCTGGCACTTCCATAAACAATCTTGGGACATATAATTAAAAAAATGGCACCCAGAGAACAGTTAACAGCAGTTCAATACCAAAACTGTGGCATTTATTTTGAGTGCCTTTGCACAGGGGTCTGTCTTTGGCAGGTATTATCCAATATTCTTCATAATGACTTCAAAAATGGAATAGAGTGCTCTTATTACAGTTATAGACAGCATAAACAAGATGGTCTGCAAGTACACCACACAACAGGATCATAATTTGAAAGGTTCCTGTTACCCTGGAGAAAAGACTGGAAATGTGGTTTAGTAAGGACAAATACAAGTTTCTCCACTATTGCAGGAAAAACAAACTATGCAAACGGGGAACGATGAGTTGCGAAGAATTCTGCAGAAAAGGACCTGGAGGTCACAGTGGTCTACCAGAGGGCCACTGGTCAATGAGCTCATTCTGCTGTAATCAAGACAATCGTTGCACTGGCGTAAAAATATAACTCCCCGAGGACGCTATTTTTCTTTGAGAAAAGACTAGTAATTGGTGGTGTTCTGCCTGCAAAGGGAAAACTGAAGGAAAACAAGATAACAGTCTTTAAAGAGGAGGGTAAAGGTCTGTTCTGCACGCTCGCAGCAACTAAAACAAGTAGAAAAGCGCGTAGTTTACTAAGGTTGCTGGGGAGAAAATTCGGGTTAGACATCAAGAAAAGCCTCTTAACAGTAAGGTCAGTCTGCACTGCATTTTGATGGGCAGCTTCCCTCCTCCCAAATCACTGCTAAAGCCAGGCAGCAAACTGGAAGCACAAACAAGGCGAACGAGCCAGCCTCTTCCACGTCCACCCTGGGGCTGGGAGGCCGGCGAGCCAGGGAGGTGTGCTGGTCTCCTGGCTGCTCCTCAGACAACTCTTTTACGGGGGGAAATAAGAGATCTCATCACAACGTAAAATGAAGGAATGCTGTTCAGCGTGTAATTAGGAAGGTGCAGAAGGGCAGGGGATTGCCAGGCATAGGGACTGAGCTGGCAGTGGGAATTTTGAACAGATTGGTTTCTTTTCGATTGCGCCTGTACAGAATAGCACAGAGAAAACTGCAGGTAACCGAGTTGGCTCACTGTCTTGGTTTTCCTTCCCACTCCGGAAAGAAACAAAATGGCAACATATTAGGTATAACTAATAGTAATTTTCCACCTGCCTCATCAGTATTTAACATTACAGTCTAATGTAGCAGTTTTTTAAAAGGTAATACGTGCCATTTATAAAATCCTTCCAGCACTGAATATTACATGGATGAATACAAGGATCACACCGACTAATATAAATGTGGGGAATATGAGAATTTTCAAGCCAAAGTAAATCAATTTGTTTAAAAGCTTTGAAGAATCTTATTTTTTTAATCAACTCAAGTCCCTCGTTCTGGAACAGGATCCGGACAATAAATCCTGGATTAGGAGACCATAAACAATACATATATGACTTCATAACCATTTAGTACCAAGACGTACTAAATGCTTTTCCACAAGAGTGCCCATTATATCAAGGATATCCTCCTCATGTGCTATAATCATACCTGAAACTACAGCAATCTGGGGTAAGGAAATTCTTGCGCATAAAACGATTGCCTTTTTTTCCTTCAAGCTTTATTTATAGTTTAAAACTACTGTATATATTTTCTTAACATCTGGCTTATTTTGGAAATTGCAACAGGCATGCCGAGGTCTGTCTGCAAAACTGCCTATACCAGACACCCTGAAAAAGCTCCCCCTGAATTTCTCCCCCTGGCAAGGTCAAGCCCGATTTTTTCCACTGGCAGGGTGAAGCTTTCTCAGTGAAGAACTGGTTTCAGAGCTTCTACATGCAGCGTTCCTGACCTCAACACTTCCAGCTCTGGGCCAGAAAACTCCTATTTTAGGGTTCCCAATACTACCGCTCTCCCTGGCAGAGCTCTGCCCAGTGGGATTACCTGTTAGCCCTGCAGGAGCTCTTCCTTCTCATTTGTCCCCTGGACCCCAGGACTTCCATGCCTCCTCCCGTCCTGCATAGTTTCTACGATGTGTCCGTCTGTCTCTATCCTATACAGCAAGTTTCTGTCCCTCTCAGCCAGTCCTGCAGTTAAATGGAAATGCCCACAACAAAAGCATATCCTTCCCTTTGTTTCCTTTACTTTTGTTAATCTAAAATCCCCTTCTCAGTTTCTCATCTTTTAGTTTCAAGGAGCTATAGGCCAATACTCGGTTTCTCTAGTCTGCTTCTAGAGATATTTCAAAGCTCAAGATCCCAGATATCTGCAAATTGAAGAAAACATGTTTTCCCTAGACTTTTGTTTCACTACCCCGAAGTGTCTTCTACTGAATCCTTAACATTCTGGCTAATGATTCTCCGTGGACTCATTGCGAAGGAGACTGACCTCCCCCTCCTTGTTCTAGCATGTGGAATGGGATACAGAGGGTTTATTGGGCCAGGATGGGGAATCTTTATGTCAATAAATTTTCCTTCAGCTTATGATCCCATACCGTATAAACACAGTCCAGAACTAAAGTAAAAATACTGACTGTGGCATATAAACGTGTGACCTGGAAAAGGAGAAATGCACTTTATTTTGCTTTTTCTGAAAGCCCGGCTGTGTCATTACGTTACGTCTGTATGTTTAGATTTTGTGCATCATCTAAAAAATAGAAATTAATTTTGTAATGATATACAACATCCATTTTCAAACAATGATTTCATCAGAGTATTTGCAGTGAGGACAGAGTACTCAGATTTCATTATCCTTACAAATGTATACTGCAAGATGTTTACTGCTATAATGTAAAGTTATAATGAGAAATTAACACTAAACAAATAGAGTATATTTCATACTCCATTCTTTCTACTACATTCACTGATTTACTTGCTAATTTGAGAAAATTAGTAGCTCTCAATGATTCTTCAAGCTATTAATGCAAATTGGCAAGTCTATATATGACTCAGAATTTGTATCATTAAATTTTGCCCAAGCCCTAATGAAGAACACAGTTTGAAGAAGCAGAGGGATTATTAGAGCATTTAGAAAATGCTCATACAAACAGTTATATAGCTTGGTTAAGCTTTATTTTATGGCAGACTTTCAAGGAACCATACTCTTTGCATGCAGTACCAAATGATTCAGAAGCACACATCTTCCAAACTCTGATTAGTAGCCAGTGCGCTTGAATGACTAGCCTACCTATGCTTGTCCATGAAGATGGCGGCCTTTAGTGTCTATATAGCTATAGTATCTATATACCATATATCCATATATATATATATATTCATACTGGTAAGGAAAAGAGAGAGAATAGAGATCTATTATCTCTGCCCTCAGTTTGCCTCTTTTAAGATGACCCATGAGAGTTAGCAACATATCCTGTGATTAAATAGCTAATGTAAACCCAGATGAACACATTATTTTATTTTAAGGGCCTCCAGGAACTGCTTAAGACTGTATTAGAAGATCACTGAGATTACCAGGGAAGACAAGAAAACTGGCATCTAATGCAATAGTTTACATACAGCAAATACTCATTCCTACTTACTCTTTAAGATGTAATTACCAGTCAGAAGGTCAACACAATCAGCAGATTGCCTGACCCAGACCAGTTGCCACCTCTGTCTCTCCACCTTACTGCATGGGTTTTTGGTTTGGTGCTTTGGTAGCCTTCTCCCCCCCAATTTTGCTTCACATCAAGGAAACAAAAAAGTTATTTTCTCAGTGTCACAAATGAAAACCAAATTAGTTAGGCTTTTTCTGCAGCCTTTACTACAATTCTGCAACTGCACTTCTCAAGCAACATTCAGAGAAGATTCTATGCACAAAATACTACCCCTATAAAAGCTTGCTTTCCTTTGGGTCACTCTAGAGTTTCCGTCATAGGACCCAGCACTTAATGTAACCTAAAAGAAGCCTTTGTAAAATTGCTCTGCCTTCCACCCCATACCTCCTTCTCTTTCTGCTCTTGTTTGAATTTAAGTCCCAAAAAGGAACAGTCATTGACACGAAGGAAGAGACAAGAAAGAGACATGGGTAAGACAAGCTTAGATTACTCATGAAACAGCTCACACAGATTATAAAATCTCCTGATTTATGGTCATGTGTTAATATATCATTTTACACAGTAAGATCATGATCATTCCTGGGGTCTTTACGTTCAATAACTGTTTCAGGATTTTTTTTTCTACTCTTCAGAGTATCACTCAACTTCAACAATAGTAAGTTCCCGATTTAAACCTTTATTCAGCGAGATACAGTTCATCACCCTGTCTTCCCCATTTTCCCACATATATTAGCCTAAACTAGTGACATCTAAGAAGGTAACTCTACCTTCACTCGCTGTTCCTCTTTATCGCAGTCACCAGTAATCTCCACAGGAGAGGAAATAACCACTCCAGCAAAGGCTGCTCTCTCTCAAATAGGAGAACATTATGCAGGGAAGGAAAAGGACCAGAGGCAATGGGCACAACCTGAAACACAGGAGGTTCCCTCTGAACATCAGGAAACACTTTTTTACTGTGAGGGTGACCAAGCATGGGCACAGGTTGGCCAGGGAGGTCATGGAGTCTCCATCCTTGGAGATGTTCAAAAGCCATCTAGACACGGTCCTAGGCAGCCTGCTCTAGGTGACCCTGCTTGAGCAGGGGGGTTGGACAAGATGACCTCCAGAGGTACCTTCCAACCTCAGCCATTCTGTAATTCTGGGAAAAAACCTCTAGCAATCCAAGCAACTAATTAACTTTAATCAATGCAATACGAGAGTTACAAATAAGTGCAACAGTGCAAGCTAAATTAAGAACACACATCTTGATAGAACCAACAATATCACAATTCTGGGAACTTTGTTGTGCGTTATGCTCACAGCATTATTTTCAGCCAGTCTAAAAATAAACTCTTCGTAAGAGGATTGTATCTTAGCAGGAGAGATTCTCTGCCTAAAAGGGTAAATTAAGGATAAACTAAGGTACGGACTTCTAACTTCCAAAAGTCTCTTTTTTGTTGTTAGCTTACATCAAAATCCATAAGTTTTATATACTAGTAACTTTACCAATTATTCACATTCCTCTTTCTTTACCATTAAAATACATTTTCCATAAAACAAACATATAATCCACATTCTTTTTCAAGAAAAAAATCTCAGAAATATGTGGACTACTACATCTATATTTATATTCAAGCAAATATACAATTGTCAAATGTGTAAAGATACGCTAAAGGGAAATTCACTGCATGTATTTTTAAGTTGCCAAATTTAAGGTGCCTAAGGAGTCTCATTTTGCCATACAGCCAAGGGAAAAGTAGGCTACTCCAAAGAAAGATTGAGACTATTTGAATCAAGAGACCATCTTGTCCAACTGACAGCTTAAGCAGCATGAAATTGAGAATGCAAAGGTGGATAGAAGGAAACTACCCTTTATTACATCTATGACTGAAAAGGCTTAGAAATAACATGCTTACTATCAGAACTAGTACTCTAAATATTGATTAACTGCATAATAATATATACATTTTTTAAAATTCCAATTTTTATATTTTTTTTAAAACAACTGTATTTAAACAGGCTTTTTTTAGCCTGTTTTTTAGCAGGCTTTCACAAGTTGAAAACAACTAAAACTCCTGGGAAACTACTCCACTTTTTTCTCCAGCGAGCCTGTAGTACATACCAAGCATTCAGATCAACGCTGCCAAAGTACGACACGTACTACCTGCATGCTGCTTGATTTTATCTTTAAATGCTTTATCAGAAGATCTAGTTGTGTAAAATGTACCATTGCAACACTCAGCTGACAGTCTGATATTCATCTCTATGTTCTCCTTGGGAGCCTAGCAAGGAGTTTGATTCTACTTCAACCACAAGGAGAAGCACTGAACCAACACCAGTGCGCAAAACAGTTCAGTTCAAGATTCTTTCCTTTTTCTGAGAGAAGTTATTTGCTCCAGCTTCACATCTGGCTCAACCTTGAGACAGAGGAAGAAAGTGCACTCTGTTCCCCTCTTGTCCCCCTGCCCCTCTGACTGCACTCTTGTGATGCTGACAGCACCTTCATGGAGAAAATTTTTGTTTTGTCCTATATCCACATTATGATAAAGGGAGATTCAATAAAAACATCTTTTGGATACATCAACAACAGCTAAATTAAATACTGTGGATTTGAAATGACAGATCGTAAAACTAATTTGTAATAAATAAATTTTAAAAATGTAGTGACACAGAAGCCTACACTGAAAATAGTACCACCCCTTCAGCTGTCTCACTAATTCCCTAGTAATATAAATAGCGTTTTCCACTCTGTACTTACACCACTGCAATAATTATAAAGCCTATGGATAAATGGTGTTGTCTGGGTTTGTGATGAGCTTGGTAAGTTCATTCACAAGAGATCACACAGAACTCAAGCTGTAGCACTATGACACTTGTTGCCTCACCATTACAAGAACCCCTCTCTTGGGAAGTGTATTTTACTTTAAGTCACTTCCTAGCTCAGATGCCAAATTTAAAGAGCACAAACATTTTATTTTAGCAGCTTCAAATATCACGATTTTCTCCATGAGAACAGCAAAGCAACAACAGAGCCTGAAATGCAGCCAGGCAGAAATCAAGATGTTCCATGTCTTGGAAATGTCTTTTTTACAAAGAGGGAACCTGTAACAGAAACTCAGCTGATGGAGAATAACGGGAAGAGAACAGATTAGTCATGCACAAGAAAACATAACCTTGATACTGGGCATGGGTTGAGGCCCAAAAGCTTAGCCGGGGCAGAGTCTCACATTTGAATTCTGGGCAGTCATCCAAAACAGCATTTGGGGTTTGCCTTCCAAATATGGTAAAGGAAAAGCAGTACTGAAACCACCAATTTATTTTATATATATGGTTGACGCTGGAAGGAAGACAATATTGCACTAAAATTATAAATAAAATGTTTGTATTTATTTAGTTGTGACTCAGTTATACCTACACTCTCATAAATATATGCAGATAACATTTCCACTGCCTGGCTCTTATCGTCACAGATTACGTCATTACAGTAGCAGTGAAATGTGGTATGTTGGTCTGGTGAGCCCTTACCCTTCCAGCTGGTATGTTGGTTTATTGCAGGCTCCTAATGTTCATGCATTTTAAGAATAAATATTAAAGGCCATGTAACACATTATTAGCTGAAAAAAAAAAAAAATCACTATTTGTTTAAATTAAAATCTTTCAACCTGGACTATTCGTCCCTTTATAGCTTTAACAGACACTGTAAGTTAACAAAATACACTAAGAGATATGTTGTAAATACTTTCAGTTAGCTTTCAGTCTTTGTGGGTTGAGATCCTGACACATTCAGCTATTTTCTGGCTGGAGCTGGGATCCCAGAGACAGACATCAAACTGGCTCAGTACCCTCCTTTGTTCTTTAAGAGCTCCTGATCCTCAGAGCAGCTTTTGAGAGAAAGCCAACCAGTCCCATATCTCCAGATCACCATGCTGCTGCTTCTGCAGGTGACACCATAGACTGGCCATCCTCATAAGGTTATTTTTCCTTTAACTGTATGAATTATTTGGGGAAATTGCAAAGTCCCACATGAATGCGCTGACATTAACAATCGTTATCTTATGTTCACACTCTTATCCTGTAATTCTGTGTCAACCTGTAAGCACCGCTTCAGTCTCGCATGCACAGGCATCCCGCTCAACTCCACTTCCACGGTTGCCTGAAATCATACTTCAAGATCAGGAATAAGGGTTGTTTATCATTAACTGATAATCACTGTAAGAGACAGCTGGAACTCAGACTAGTTTAAGGCACAATGAATTAATATATCTGTTCTTTCAGTGTTTTTAACGTATTACTGTTGTTTACATCTCTCAAAATCCATATAATCCTCCAGAAGGCATTTCTTTTTTTTTTTTTTTTCCCCCTCCAGTGAAGGGATAATGGGCCTGATCCTTTATTACATTAACAATGATGAACTGCAGCTAAATGAAGCCTCTTGATATACAGCAGCTAAAAATCTGGCTTTCTAAATATACTGATATAAAAGCAGAAAGCCCAGTTGGTGGCATTAAAACCTTTTGACATAATGGAGTAGCAAATACTCTGCAAAATATGCTCCATTCTGAAGGTAAGATTATCTTCACAAACCATGGAGAGAGCAATCTCTGTTAAAGCAAATCACAGGGCATCCTGAGAGAGACAAGCTGATCACTTCTCTGAGAATCATCTAAATCTGCCCTTTGCTTCTGCGGTAATACTGGATATAGACATTCAACGAGCTCTCTTATCGCTCCTTTTTGGGAAAGCATATTGAGGCTGGAGATTTTGTGCAACTCTAAGGATTGCTCCAATCTGATGAATAGTCCAGATAACAATACTCTAGCAGTCATGATAGCATCTCCTATGGGCTGAAATAGGAAGTAGTAACCATAATAGGGGCAAATTTAAGCAAAAATGTTTCTCAGCTAACGTGTTTGCAATGAGCTTAGAGCAGGATATCGAGGAAAGGAAACCAGAGGGCTTTTAAATAACAAGATCGGCTTGGGGGAGGACTGATTTATCTAATCCTTGCTTTCCGTATCTGGGTCACTTTAAATAATCTGATGATTAAAAGGTAGCTCCTCCTTTTGTGAGGGCCCCTACATGAAGCAGTGGCCAAAGCACAACCTTAGCAGCTAATGGGGAACACATTCTGTTCTAAACTCAGTTACAGAAATTTTGAAATTGAAGGGAATAATTTCTTTATTAGGTAACTCCAGGATATGATAGTTCCCTTACATTTACCGAACGGGAGTGAATTGTATTTCCTCATTTTGTCTTTTACTTCTGAGCTCTTTGTACGTCAATCACTTGGCATTTGTCAAATCACCTCATCCTAAGAGATGCAACTCTTTGCATGAGACTAACTTTTTTTGACCTTGTTTGGAATGGAGGAAGGTCAGGACAGATGCATTCCGAAAGGTATGCGTGGTTAGAACAGCTCAGCATCATCGCCGCAAGGGACAGTCTACAGGGAGATTCAGCTATTAAGATTATCGCAGTCGGGGTATCATCACATTTGGCAGGCTAATATTCCAGTTATCAGACATCTCCGATGCCCATACCTGAGTCAGATGATACAATCTGACTTTAAGAGAAAGCAACAGACACAAATGGTAGCAAAGGGAAGGGTTGGACTGACTACATCTGGTGATGTTTCTTCCACCTGGGAAAAAAGATCAGGAACTGGCATAAGAACTCTTACTATGTCAAAGAAGTAGACACTCATTGGGAGGAATATTACAAAAAAGAATTACTGCTCTAATGCACAAGCAACAACTAAGAACAGGTTGGGGGTAAAGAAGTGACCCAGTTGTGAAAGGAGGATACCACTGGGCTCAGTGAAAGTGTGTGATGGGGAGGGGGTAAGTGGCCAATGGCACTTCCATGGTTCTGCATAACAAAACATTTCAATGCTCCCTGAGGACTTTTTCTGAATTCCCCACTGAAACTCAGAAGTACCTAGAGGATCACCTACACAAGTGAGTACGTGTTGCAAAAGATTACAGCATTCCGAGGGATGACCACCTTCTGCTCTGCAAGGAAATGTATCAAAGCTCAAAGGAATAGCCTGGACAAACCCCAGTAGATCTGTTACCCACTTTACACTATAGTTTGTACCATCCAATACCTGGACAAGATTTTGTATTATCAGTGAACGCAGCTTGGTCAGATCTATACGTGACCAAAAGCCATAGTCAAATCAAGAAGAAAAATTCAAGAAATTGATTTTTTACTTGATGATGTGTATCTAGACCTGCCCTCAGAACTATGAGCAGAGTCAACCAAGTGAAGGTTTTACAGATACTCATTATGTAAATACATTTTCTCCAGCAATACTTGTAGCAAAAGGCAATTCTAATTGAGCCAAACAATTGCACACTTGTCAAATTCTAGGTGGAGGCATGCCAAAAAAGGACCAGCAACTTCTAGATCTCTGGCCATTTCTAGGTGTGCCCTCATTTCAGCGTTTGCCTGACACATACTCAAGGA
This sequence comes from Polyboroides typus, assembly GCA_026937515.1. Taxonomy (NCBI): domain Eukaryota; kingdom Metazoa; phylum Chordata; class Aves; order Accipitriformes; family Accipitridae; genus Polyboroides; species Polyboroides typus. Next base: position 9,204,727 of record JANZLO010000007.1, on the reverse strand, counting down.
AGATGTCAGCTCTCAAATGATACGCATGCAGGTGAAAGCAGAGTCATTCAATTAGTAATCACTGTGCAATTAGGCTTTATATCAAAATAGAAATTACTTTTCTAAAAATAGCAGCAATGACATATTAGCTCAAAAGGAACAGACTTTTTAAAGAGGAAGATGAACAAACTAACAGCTCTGAAAGCCAACATGAAACTGAAGGGCAAAGCAAAGTAATCTAATAGAAAAACAAAATCCATAAAATCAAAGCCCGGAATGCTTAACAGTCTCAGATAGCACAGATGGGGTTTGTAATCTCAGTGGGTACAATGTTTTTAATGGCATTTTCTGAGATAATTCTGTTATTTCGTTGTTGCAAGGAACTGGGAAATCAGCGTGGTGTTTCAGATGTCACTGGTGGTAAGTTTTGATAAAGGCCAGTGTTTTTATGCAATTTAGTGGAGAAAAAGAAAGGAAAAACAATAAATTGAACAAGCTGAAGCTGAGAATACTCTTTTATCTATTGCTTTGTCATCAGTGAAGAAATTTTGTCACTATGACAAATTGTCATCACTGGAAATGAGAATGACCTTGACAGATACCAAGTTCTTTAAAGAGGAAGTTACGGAGCAACCTGAGTAACTTCACTGGCATTAAATCACTATGAACAAACGGCATTTAGCAGGGGCCTAAAAAAAATAAAGTGCGAAATAACAGAGATACCAAGGAGGGGATGTAATATACCCTCAATACCAACAACTGTTCCTAAAAGATTTAAGAGTGACAATATAGCATTATTTTTTAAAAATGGAATTGAGAAAAAAACATAAGAAAGAAAAACTGAGCATTTCAGTCATAATTTCTCACTTTTTTATTCAATGTTACCTTTAATTTGCATTTTTGTTCATTTCTGACTTTCTCAGTTAAGCTCTTTCCTGATATGTTTTTTTTCTCTCCACTTTTTCATCGACATATTTCCTGACAAAAAACCTTAGCATTTGAGTATTCAAGCATATTCTGTTCAGTCATTCTCTTTTCCTTTTTGTATATAACTTCATATTTTTCTCTTTTGACCAGCTGCAGTTAGGTATGCTTGAATCTTTCTTGATCTTTTATCCTAAATCACATGTCTGTTCTTTATTAATTTTGAAGTTTCTGTTTTTCGTCTCTCTTTTTTTGCTAACTTATTTATTTTCTATGACATATGTGATTCTTGAGCATGTCAATGCAATCTTGAGTACAAAGGCAGCATTCACTATCCTCATTCCATTCATGGGGCATAAAGAAATTACTTTTTTATTTAATCTTCCAAGGGAAGACTCTGGCAAATCAGAATTAGAACCAAATTCTTAGGAGTCTGCTAGAGCTCTGACTAAAAAAAAACATCCTTTCCACCCATCATATAGGCAACATAGGTTCATTCATATTCAAGATACTAGCTACATGGGAATACGTGTGTGAACGCTCACACACAAATACTATTCCAAGCGCTGAACACTATCAATAAATATTACCCAAGTGCATCCAACGTTTACCAAAAAGAAGACAGATCTAGGTCATGCGCCTCTCCCTCTGTGTGCAATTATTTACTGCTGTGCTCATGACGGCAGTTTGACCAGGAAACCATATGACAGAGCAGTCCCTACAAAGGGACACCTTCCACTGGAAACACCCCCTCGGCAGCAGCAGCAAAAGCCTCTGAACATCTTCTCCTGCCTGAAGCAGCTACTATCCATCTCTTCTGGTAAAGCACAGCAAGCCAGAAAGACACAACCCAAAGGCCCCCACAGCTGGATCACACCGCATTAAGGACTCACCCTCCCGTTCAAGTCAACAGGACTTGTTTAATTAAGACAACGTGGCACAAATCCAGGACATACATATCACAGCAGTTCGAATTCATCCTGTCTGGAGGCAACCAGTGAGCAGTACCAGGGGAAAATGTCCTCCATTAGATTCATTCAATTAATCGAGTGCTAACAATAAATGTGTTTAAAACTAGAATACTGTATAAAATAACACCTGTGAAAACAATTTCCAATTCTGGTAGGAATTTATTTATTTTTTTTTTAAACTTAGAAAACTTCATTTGTTTTTCCAGCATAAGGAAAAGCCTTTATGAAGACTTTTTGATGGATAATGTTCATGAAAGTACCATTTTTACAATTATTCCTATTACCAGGCTCAAAATCCTAACATTAAAGACATTACTTTATCTTCTTATACACATGAAAAGGCTGATAAATGTATGAAGAAGTCATCCAATTAGGTCATTACGAAAGGAGTTTGCTAAATTTTTGAGCAATGGAATTACAACATTCCTTATCTTTAATAGAAGTAGAGCATGGGGAGTAATTGACCATCAGTTGTCCTGAGAGAGCTCTTTAGCATTCGCTTTGGGGCAAAAAGCATAATAAAGGAAATATGTTCCAAATCTTGGAGTCAGGCAGCTTAAAGATCTTTTCAATTTCTCTTTCTTGTTTTAAAATGTAATGAAGGTACAGACAAACCTATTCATTTTACAAACCTATTCATTCATCTCCTGCTCTCTACTTACTTTACACTGTCCATCATAAATTTGTAACATCAAAAAGCGAGAAAACCCTCCAGGTCCCAGTTTCCCAGGTCTGGGCAAGCAAGATGTGGAGCTAGCCAGACTTAGGATGGACTCTGACAAATCAAAACCTTTTACAAACTTGTCTGTGTTCCTAACGATCAGGGTATATGCTACAGAAGAGGATTGAGAAAAGCATCTCACACAGGCCCAGCTGTGCTCCCCAAAACTCTCTTCAACCAAAGCAGTTCCTAGCTGCACTGATAAATCAGATCACTCTCTTCTTGTTCTGCTCACATATCCCAGCCAGATTAAGCTAAGGGCCATTATCTTGCCTATAGACAGTAAGTGCTAGGAAAATTTAATTTGAAATTAATCTACCCCTGAAGCGTAACTTGTTTTTCTCATCATCTTAGCTTACACCATTAGTGCAAAAATGGTATTTGTGGTCATTGAATGATGCACTAGGACTCAATTTGAACACTGTTGGTTAGCTCGATGATTTACTTTGAGAATGTCACAAGCTGACTAGATGCTTCAGAAAGATGCAGTTTCTTTATCATATATATTCCTCATCTATACCATCTGTTCAGTTCTTCATAGCTACAGGCACAGTTGCCATAGTTAAGGTAGCATTTACAAACATTAATCAAATTATTTATTTGACAAGTTGTTCCTAATCCTAAACAGAAAAAAATAATAGGTATCGAAAATATATGTTAGGATAACCTGGTCAATTAATCTATGGTGCTAATAGTGCATCTGTTTATAGGGCAGAGGAGATAGGAAAAGTTAGCTCGGAAAACAAACCATCACCTAGCTAGCATGCAGTATGTTGTTCGCTGCGAATCTAGCAGAAGCTGTTTACAGCTCTGAGACCACAGCAGGCAGGCAGCTGCCACTGCAGCCTCGCCCAAACCAGGGAGAGAAGAACTGGCCCATCGGTCAGTGTCTGCAACACCACCATGTTCTCTGGTATGTTTTGGAAGAGCACACAAGCTTCATGTCAGTGGAAGTAACAGGGCTGTTTTTACAGTTGGTTTGCCTGCCAGGACAAGGTGAATTTCCCCAATTCCAAACTTTCGATTTAAATTCTTTCTGATCACATAAAGAATGAATTCAGAAGCCTGAAATAAGTTATATGCCAATTTTTAGCCAACAAATAACCATGAAAAGGAATTGTATAAATCAAGTGTTTGAGAAATTTTCTTCTTTGTTACTGCTCACCAAATTCAACTCAAACATATGATGTAGTAGTTCTCCATTTTTAATAATTTCTGAAACAATTTATTAAAGCACACTAGGAATTCCTAAAAGATTTCAATCAACAACAGTGCAAGTTCCTGTATCACACAATGAGTACATAATGACTTCAATTTGCTATTTACTTTTATTCTACTTACCAGTGTAAGCCGCAATTTGATTGGTCAGGCTTAGATGTTTGGAAATAGCATCATACCTGAGATTGCGCGTTAATATTGGCTCCTTCCTTAACCAGAACTTTGACAACTTCAGCTTGTCCTGCTAAGGATGCAATGTGCAGGGCTGTATTCCCTTTCTGTTACAGGGAGGGAAAAAATGAAAGACATTACCCTTCTTCAGGAATAATTTCAACCAGCAGTTCTTTATAACATTCATTTTTTGAGTACAATTCTACCTGACAGTTCCATGATATTTGATAAACATCACAGGGGATAGAACTGGTAGTTGCAGCCACGAAGATTTCTTGAGTGGTTGTGTAACACTAACATCCTATACATAACTTTTGGAAAATAATTATGCAATGGGATTGCGGCATGGGACAAGCTTCTAGGCAAAGTTTACTACGGGCTAACAGGTTTTTTCATTCAGATCCAGAGATCATGTCCTGTAGAAGGTAGCTGAAATTTAGAAGTCCTAAAATTCAAGCTGTTTATCGCATGTAAAATGAGATTTCCCAGTACAAGACACAAAAGGAAGATCTGACTGTTAAGTAACAGAAACCAGCCTTTTAAATGCAGAAGATAAATCTTTTTTTCCCTTCTCTAATTGGCATAAAATTAAAATGCATATTTTTGAAAGGCGTTAACTTTAAGCGAAGGGGTGCACTGCACAACAAAAATAATCTCTCACAAAACAGCAGCAGTACAGTAGACCACTGCTTTTGTAAGAGCTTTGTATTTTTCCAGGCCAATCTCTCATCCTGGGAGCAATATTGAAATGGCTTTATTAAAGAATTAAGGTTCATAAAACCAGAACAAAACCCCAAAGTCCTATCTAGAACCTGATGGTTCTACCAACAGCTTCACTGACTTAAAGATGTTTTTGAAGAAGGGAACTTGTTTTTCCATCAATGATGGAAATCACAAGTTCAGCAAGAAGCTCTCTGAGCTGAGGACCAGTGTTAACCTTGATGGAGATCCTGCGCTTTAGAAATTATAAAAAATAAGAGCGCGCCACAGGGACACAGTGGTGGTAACTAAATGCAAAGGCTGAGGACAGCCAGCCAACCTAGACACTAGGAGACAAACATTACATCGTTCAAGCCAACAAATCTGGCCCATCACAAGGAATTCACCACCCATAGACAAACAACATACTGACTGAACGTTTTGGACACATGCATGCGTCTGCCTGTGGAAAGGCTGAAGGCAAAACAACTTATCACACAGGCGTGTTTTCCATCATGCCCTTAAGTGAAAAGGCTCTGAATATGATACAGTCAGTTACCAGTTTTCACAGATTTGAAAAAACCTACTATTTTGAGCTATATTCGGTCTTTGTATAATGGCGACCTGTCATTGGAAATAATGAAAAATCTGGCATTGCTATAACCTTTTAATGCTTTCCTTGTAAACAGATTGTACAAAGAATAATCTTTCCCTCTTCACTTACTACCGATGAGCTTCAGCAATGAACATAGACCCGCAGGCCATAAGTGAAATAACATTTTAAAAATCAGTGAGGTATTTATAGTATTATCTTATTTTGTACTTTTTTTTTTTCCTAAATTTCTCCCATGTATTTGACTTTGTATTTTTGTGAATAAACTTAGAGACACACTTGAATTACCTTAGTGGCAGAATCCACAGACGACCCTCTTTCCAATAATTCTTGTACCAGTCCCACATGGCCTTCTTTAGCCGCCAGGTGCAGAGCATTGAGTCCATTCTGTAAGCGCAAGGGCCATATCAATTACAAATATCAGTTCTGAAGATACACATTCCTACCTTACCCTAGTATAAGAAGAAGATTAGTAGCTGGAATACTATTACATCTCTTAGCTGACTGTCTGCATAAGTCAGATACTTCGGACTTGGCTATTTAAGCCAAGGCACTGTATGACAAACTTCTCCAATGACATTTTTCTCATAGCAACAAAGACATCAAAACAAATCATATTTTGCAAGTCTCCATAAGAGATTCCTTCCTTTCTGTTCCACATTTCCCCAGACTACTACCTTGGGTATCTCCACAGAGCCCGTTATTACAAAATTTGAGTGCATATCTGCCTTCTCTTTACTGTAACCTTATCTAGCCCGACTGAGGTATTATCAACACAGAGAAAACACAGGACTTAGCCAAATTTACACAGGACGTGTTTATTCAGTCAGGATTATTCCAGGCTGATGTAGCTGTCCTGAACCCTGGACTCGCATCCTCTCCTCTGGTATCAAACAGAAAACCAAAAGCACAAGTAGGACAAAATGGCTGTCAATTACGTGTGGCTTGCAAATTATATTGATCCTTGACTTAGTACCTCTGCTGGTTTCTGATGAGCAAGTCTTCACTAAACTTTGAGGGTTCGTAATCTCATTCAAATAGGAAAAGAAAATTAATGAAATATGAGCTAGGATTTAAAAAAAAAAAAAAAAAAAAACAACCTAAGAAGTTACCATCTAAATCCTTTTCACATTAAGTAGGAATATGATACTTTATCTCTTAGAAATTCCAGCCATGGAAACCGTACCTCCCTCTTCCTAGTATCCCTATTCCACCCAAGGGAAAAATATAAAATGACAGTCTATTGTAGCTGAATTGCCAACCTATTTTTCACAATCCTACGGTATTTTTCATGGTACATCAGGCAGGTGACAGCAACAGATACTGCCATTGCCCTCAAGCATTCTCCTGTTTTCCATATTGCAAGCATCATAAGTGATACTCAGGTATCAGAGTAACTTGCAGCAAGTTTAGCACGGTGTAATTTTTATCACTTGTCTCTATACAGTTCATAGTCATTTAAATTGCAAAATAAACAAGCAGCTTTCTGGTCTTTTATTTGTCCATCCACAGAGGCAGTTCAAGCTTGTAATTCCCAGTAGGATTTTAAAGCACTTAGCACTTCACAGGAGGCATTTAATGGGAATGGGTCCAATGGCTGCAGACACAGCAATCCAAATGCATTTCTGAAGTAACTCCATTTAATTCTACATTCATGTAAGCAGTTCAGGCAGATTTTGTGGTCAAATTCAGAAGTGTAACTACGAGAAAAGCAAAGCAAATGAAAGAAGGCTACTTTGACAAGCTGCCAAAACAAGAAGAATACCCTTACGCAGCCTGGTAGTTAGGAAATGTTGATGAGAAATGTGGTTTCAAATCCCGTTGTGCGGGTAAGGCAGCAGCAATCAGATCTTCCTTACTCCAGAGGAACACTCTTGCTACTGAGCTGCAGAGCCCAGGGTGGCAGAAGTGCTGTGCCCTGGACCAAGGATAGATTCTTAGCCAAAATTATGCAGTGACGTTGACCGTAATGATCAAGATGAGGAACACTGTATGTCAGTGAATTTTTTGCAGGCTGAAACCATTTCATAAAGCTCTAATCTTCCTTGGTTTTTAATCTCAACTAAGTATTAAATAACCATAATTACTGCCTACAGTGGTTGAAAGCTTTGATATAGTATTTTGAGGGGAAACACATAGTGTTCTTCTCATTGTTTGAAAACAAAGACCTATTCTCATATCTAATCTCACAGATTCAGTCATCAATGCTTTCTATGAGAGTATGAACGGTAACTTTGGCTCCTTACAGTTGTACACAACTGATGTATTGCTGTGACATGTTGTTAACCTCTTTCACTCTGCGAGCAGACTGAAGTCACCAAACAGCAGAGAACCAGCAATATCACATGGCCCACACAGGTGCCTCTGAAAGCAAAAAGTTGAGGGCAAACGTCTTTTTTAGTTTACCATATGCCAAGGTATGGAGAAAGCAAGGCTTGCCCCAGTGCTTAATCAGCAGCATTCTCTTAAAATACCTGTATTCATACATCTAAGACATATCTAACAATACCACATTAAGCAGCTGAAAGCTAATATTGTTGCATAGATAGGTGAGTTTCTTTGCAACATATGACCTTTTTTATTCATTAAAACTTAAGCAAAATGAATACATGAGGTCCAGTAAAAAGGTTACAGAAAGAAACCATAGCCTAAACACAGTTCCTACTGTACACATTCAAATTCCCTAATTCCTTAAATAAAGTAAGCTGGGGCAAGCAGTAGCAGAAGCAAGCATTGCACTTTAAACATTGAGGGCCAGCACGACTGAAGCCTTAAAGCGAGCTTTGTTCCTCCATAATCAGAACCAATGCTGTAATTATTTCCCAACCCACATGGCTGATCCGTGCTACTTATGATGATGGAAGCTCAGATTTAATCTGTGCAACTCCTCTGCTCCTGTCAACTAGATTCTTGTATTTTAGAACAACAAAGGTTTCTGACACTTCCCTTTTTCTCTCCCATGCCTACCAAAAAGTTGGGGGCGGGGAGATGAAATTAGTTGTCTGCTAAGCAAAACTCTACAGCATAGGGACTGTTCCTGCCCACAAAGCATACTTATACCATAACTACCTTTCTTTGAGAGGTTCATTTGTAATTCTAACTCTCATAAAAGAACATAATACTAAACCTCCCAAGCATGGTTCTTCAAGTGTTTCACTGGAGAGCCCGATTTCCCTCCGTTCTTTCCCTCCTCTACCACTGAGCTAGAGGCATCAACATTTTGTATCCCATAGAGCGCTACAAACGTGCACACATACCACTACTGCTCACAGCACTTACAGTGTCACCCTACATACTTTCACCACACCAGAAAAGCCCACAGATTTCTTGTACATCATAGAAATCACCAACCTTTTCTAAGCCAATCAAAAGTCAGTCACTTTTTTTCCCCATAAGACAGACACTAAGTCTCACTGATTTTGACTGAAAATCACCCAAGGAAGTCCATGCTACTTCTGCCTTTGTATTCAGTTGCCTCATGGAGTGATCCTCATGGAATGGAAGTTATTCAGCCGCTGCCCCATTCAGCATCGATCCTGCTGTGCCATTTACTCCTTCTGGGACATCACCCGGATCGCTGCTATGTCCAACAGCAATAACGGCTTAGACTATTCCTGCCTAACCCTGTTATGCCAAAGCAAACTGACCCCACGAAAAGGCAACTTCTTGGCAGAGCTCAGGAGAGAGCATGGCATGGAAGCATGACCACCAAGGCAGGGCAAGTCCAGGATCACTTCTTCTGTAGTGGTATTGACTTATTAAAAAGACAAAATGCAGCCACAGCAGTTGTCTAGCATTACTGCAGCTTCACTGACAAACTGCCTACCAAAGCTGCAATATGGGCACAGTGCGAGCTTTTACACCCTCCCTTCTAAGCTCAGCTGTGACAAGTATAGACAATAACCTGGTAGTCCTAGAAAGTTTTACTTACCTTCTGCTGGGGAGACTTAGTAAGAAGTATCAGGAACATAAAAATGTATAGGTGGGGGAAAGAAAGTGTTTGAAGGAAGTGGGAAAAATTCTTTATACAAGTGAACATTTGCTTGTGTTACTTCAGTATATAATGATCTTGGCACTAAAGAAAACAACCTTTGTTAAATATGATTCTTACTTCCCTGAAGTTTACTTCCGTTTGAAGGCATTCATTAAGCAGTTAATATCTTTAAGAACATTAGGAAGCAAGAATGTATATTAACAAAATTAACCCTCTTCTTTCCTTCGCACTAAGAGTCTGACCCCTTATAACTCCCATCGACTCTGACGGAAGTTGGGATGCAACACTTTCCAGGAAGATTTGCCAACATTTGAGTTTCTAAGTACTCTTGCCTTTGCCACACAAGGTTAAAATGGCATTCAACCAACTTACAGAAAAAACACCATGAAAGTCAACAAAAATAAACAATACAAAAATCTATTTTTTTAATGTTTTGATATTCTCTTGAATCATGAAACGTAATGCACTTATACGAAGTCCCTTCCACTGGTGCTGTGTTCACAGGCTTGTATGTATACCAACAGGCCAACAACAAAGCGTAAGTTACAAACACAATGAAAATTAAAAAGCTATTGTGACTAATTCTGCATGGTCATGCTAACTCCTTTACATGTTTTGCCAGAGTTCAGAAGGCATCTGCACTCACCAGTACAGGCTGAGACTAAAAAGCAATATCATAGTCTTTGTTGAAGTCAAATACTTTTCTCCATCTCTTTAATAGATGTCAGTCTAAGGTTGCTCCAAACTCTTCTCTGAAAAAAATCTCTCAGGGAAGTAAAAAGTGCATGTGGTCAACCTCTTTTCAAGAAGGATTTGGGAAAGGGTACATTAGAGAGCTGGGCATGGCCATCTCAAGTCCAATGGTGGACAGTTGAAAAAAGAAAAATAATTTCAGATTATGAAAATTCTCCCTTTATGTTGCTTTATAGCCTATGGATTCATGAAAATGAATTAACCTACTGAGTGACATCAACACATGATACTATCAACCTCATTATGACTACAGTGCTACTTCAGTCTATAGTTAGCACTACTGGGAGTGTTAGCTGCTTTCCATTTTGACTAAATGAGGAAGTAATTAATAGCTGGTGCTCTGTCTCTCTGTAACTGAAGCAGTAAAGACACCGATCAAATTATAAAGAAGCCAACAAAATGAGAGCAAAAGCCAAAGAGATCTAAGTTTTAAAGCGCCTTGGAGCTGGAGGCCCCCCCCCAAACTACCTAATATTTCAATCCTTTTCTGTTCAAGGTGTCAGACTTCACATACGTTCCTTGTGAATACAGAAGACTTCTTCAAAACAAATGCCAAAATCCATCAGTTTTTTCCTTCCAAGAAACTCTATCACCATGAAAACTGACAAGCCTCCAAAGACAAGATGGGGAAACGTTACTTAATGTTGCCTAACTGGATTACCAGTTCTGTTTCAAAACAGAGCAGACAGCTGATGAACCCTTACACTTGTCAGATTTTGGGGTCTAACTTCTGCAAGAACTGTGGGCTGCACAGATGTGTACTGTAAAATTAAAGTTCATTTTGCTAATCAACATTTCGAACGTTGATTCAGAAGCAAGTTGTTTTCTCTTGCTACATTAACTAGAAATAGCAACCACATCCTAAAATAACTACATTTGAAACATAAGGAAAATAGCTTTAAAGGAATCAGAGATTTCCAATGGCTATCAGTATATCCTATAAAATACCAGTAATTAGATTTTTTTAAAGGGACTGTTTTTAAAACAGGGGAATTTTGTCCCCTGACATTTCTAACTCTCTCCAGAAATAAAGAAATTATTTATGATTTTCAGAATAGATGATGGCAATTGAATTCAGATTGAAGTGAGCAATTCCATAGTAATTTAACTTGCTATGAAGGTAGCATTCAAAGCAGTATAGTTAAGCAATAACTAATTATTAACTGCATAACTATATTAATAACTGTAACTAATCCCTGTATTCAGTATAACCAGAAACATTAAGTTCCATCAGATTTTCGAAACAGTTAAATTGGGGAAATACTTTGATTACCTATAAAGACAGATCTCTATGAAAACTTAGGATCTGAGAAACAAACACAAACTGGAGAAAGCAAACATCTTCTTGCCTCATCTCTGTGCAGGAAAGCTTACTCTTAACATTACGTACTGGCTTCTGAGATGGGATCTAGTCTAAAAATAGCATTATACTGAGGAAAAAAAATCCTGCATATACAAGGCTTCATTTTTGAAAGAGCATTCAGATATATCACTCTTCGAAACAAAATACACCTCCTGTGTTTTGCACAGAGGGTGTTAGCTTTTCCCCTTAGACAGCTGGAACAGAAGGACATAGACACCCCATTCAAACCCCTTGGAGAAGGAGGAATAACTCTCAGACTGTAGTAGCAGCTGCCATGGCTTATTCAGCATTCCCTAACCTCTAGAAGAGCAGTTTGCTCCCACTCCTAATAAAATTTACAATACACCAGTGATGCTTAATCAATAGAAGCTGAGGGTCTTAGTTATCAACAAGCTTTGTGAGCAATTTTATAGGGCACCAGAATCAGAGTTTGCAAGAAGCTGAAGTGCCTGTTCGTGCTCAATGGATTGTAAAAGCTAAGAAATCGGGCTCACTAGTCCTGATGAGGTAGGGTGCCCATCTCCGTTCATTCTTTGTACCTGGGAACTCATGCAGAGTAATCAATGTCTTCAGAGAAACAAATTAGCCAGTGCACAGACAGAAGTTCTTCCTGGCCACCAGGGCTGAGACAATCCAAAATAGAGATTAATTTTATTCATAGATCTGAAGCATTATTTTAGCATTTTTTGTTTTGTACTGTTTGTCAAGAGATCAAAACACTTCATACAGTCTAGAACATTCCTGAGTTAACTCAACCCAGATGCCAGGTAAAATTACTTAATTAAATCATATTAATATGGGATTTTTCTGTTTTGCACACTAGTCAACCACTTTTTTTTTACCCTAATAAGTGCAGGTATAAGTCCGGCTTTGATCTTAACCACAGTGCAAACCCACAGACCCTGAAAGTTGGTGGTCTTGCCATCTATCATCCAGGAACACTATATCCATTTCAAGCCTCTAAGAAATTACACAGCATCTATTCTGACATTTACGTTCATCTGGCTCTGATTTCACCTGTACAGTGCAAAAGGAGCTTTGCCAGCCAGCTGCAAGTGGGAACCACTTTCCACAGAAGATCAGTCTGAAACAACCCTAGTCATATTCCTCTCATAGCAAGCAAGAGAATATGAACACTGGAAAAAAATTTGTAATGTTTCCAAGTAATTATCATATTAACTGTGCTCTGTCCTGGGAGTGATCCTTTTTGTTAACATTGGTGTTTATAAGCAAAACATAAAATTTGCTGGTTCTATTTGAATATAAGAATTTGAGTCTAGATTTACTCTTCCCTAACTGGGGAACTTGAAGTTTGCCAGGTTGTGTCCCATATAACTCAGCAAGTTTTTTCTTGACAGTAGGTCTTTCAATGGAAACTTTCTTCTAGACAGTAAAACAAGATTCTTTCTATATGTTTTCAATAAGCAGCACATGGAAAGCCCCAGTTCTTACCCTGCTCACCATTAAATTCCTTGGCACAGACAACAGAACTGCTCTCACTTTTGTGTCCTAACTTCCATTTGACACATGCCTACTTTAATCATCTGCAGCTTTTCTTCAGCAGGGAAGTTAATGTCTCAAAATATTTTAGATTATTTCATTTCTTATACTTCCATCTACTCTTTTTTCAAAAAGTAAATAGTGGCCACAATTGTGGGTTTTATATTTAGTTTTGACGTTTATCCAGTCTGTATGTCAGCATATAAGTATCAGAAAAGGAGCAAGGAATTTTATGGAGGCTTTCTTGGTGGTATAGATAACATTTGGATAGTATAAAGCTCCAGTTCAGGAAAACAGCCTTCTTCAGACTAGCACTTAGCTGCATACTTAAATTAAATTAACTAGGACTTAAACATAGTTTTAAAATTGAACATGTACCTAATTTTCCACAGTATTAAGGACTTGGAGATCTTGAGAATACCAAGAAACTTTGAAAATCTATCCCTCACCCCCCAGATTCCTATGCCAGGGCTGTCTCTCTGTACACCTGTGCCCTAGCCCCCAGGCAATGCGACACAGCACAGCTTACGTGCTGTCCGCGCTAGGTCTCCCTACAGCAGCCTGGGCACCTCACACCATGCACCACCTCCTGCCTGCAGTCTTCTCCTTCTCCCACATGGTGCACCATGTCCCAAAGACACAGCGTACACACGTTTGTTTTCTCTGGGTGAAAGTTCCTGAAATAACGTGAATTCTCTACCACAGGCTATAAAAGAAGAGGGATTTTTTAATTATTTTTTTTTTAGCACAACACCACGAGTAAATTGTGCACAATGTGGCTCACGGCCTGAGACAAGGCTTACAGGATCCACCTTTGCTCAGATATACTGGGGGACTATGAGGAGCCGCAGCACCCCCAGCGCAGGCTTTCCCTGCTGCATGAGAAGAGTGGTCCCTGCACTGAACATCCCCTGAACTACTCCTAGGTCTCGTCTGGGAGAAAACGAGCTGCTTTATGTCACAAGGAGCCTGAGAGCCAACTAATACACATACAGCGTGGATGACTAGGGAACCAGGACTCAAGGCTGAAACCGGGGAGGCAGGTCATGAGTGAGCATAGGCACACTCATTATGTTCCCAAACATATCCAAAGCACAGGAGTTTCTCCCATAACTGTTATGTGCAGGGATATGGAAGTATAACCAGGGATGCTACACCAACACCACCTTTCATTAATAGGTGTTATTCACAGAACCCCTGCCCAAGACAGATAGCACAGTCAATGTATGTCGGGGCAGCATGTTCGCAGTCTTCTCTGCTCCCAACCTTTCCCTGAATAACTGCATCTTTTTACCAGGAACTCTTCCTCTTCCGCTGCTGGAGTCAAACAGAACAAACCGTGCTGCCAACAAGTTGAACACGACTCTGTTGTCTGTGAAGGTGAATAGTCTCTGAAATTTCTATTCAGACAGCGCACTGAAATTTCAGCCCATCGCACGATGTGTGAGTTACAAAACAGAGCTAACATGACATTTCTACTGAATGATTTACTGATTTTAATGTTGTTTAAAAACAACCTTTAAGCGATTTTATTTTCAGAATTCATAGCCATTGTCCAGTTAGTGGTCATTTTGATTATATCTGGCTAACAGTTAGGGGAAAGCTGGACACCATACAGCCTGAGCTTTCAAGTCTGCCTTGAAAAAAATGCCACTGATTTCACTAGAAAGTCAAGACTTTTTTCAGGACTGATGCAGACACTTACTTGTATATTTATTTTAAGTCACAGTTACAGTCCTATTAAATTTGATGGTACTAGTCACCTATATAAGCGTTGCAAATGTAGGTCCCTAGACTATGAAGCAAAAGTAATTGGATTTATGACAGACTTACAAAAGAGCCAAACTAAAACATTCTATCACATTACAGTCATATCAATGGTGAAACTTTAACAGTGTATTTTTACAGCAGTAATAACTTTCCTGAAAGGAGAGGTAGTATTTTAAGCAGAAAATTTAAGTACCTTTTTATAAAAATACAATTTATGTTATAGATAAGATCGGCCGATGATAAAAACATATTTAAGCTTACACTTTTCCTAAACAAGGTAAAAAAACATGGCTACTCTCTAACCATCTGAGGGTAATCAGAATTGCATTGGTAATGCAAGCGAGCTACAAGATTTTAATCTGCTTGGACACAAGTTAGCTAGTCAGCTAAAAATAACCACCCACTGAGTGTTTACTTACCAGCTGAGATCTCACAAAAATAGCAAGGGAAACCTCAGACTTCCGCACCTCAGGTCACAGGGGATCAGGTGCTTCATGTGGGCTGGCTAAGGAAAATCAACTGGCTGACCATAATGCTTTCAGTGTGATAAAGTAGTACATAATATTTCTGTAATGCCCACACTGCCCAGTGCTCTTTCTACTATGTGAGTGCATATTTTGAATTGGATTTAATCTTGCCCTTAGTGAAACAATTACCTCTACAGTTCCAGCAACTGCTCCTAAGGGAGGAGACTGGCACTGTGGAGTGCTAAACCTCCTCCCGCTTCCTTTGAACTTCAAAATGAAGAAGTGTTTTAGAACCCACTGAAGATATATGAGGTCGTGCACTAACTACACAGCTGCGAAAAATTCCTTCTAAAATTTTATGAAGGCCAAGATAGGATTTGGGCATTTAGGCAAACAACAGACCAAGAAAGTCTCCATTAGAACTGAACCACTGAAGTCAAAGACGCACCAGAAATGTAAAAGAGACGGTTAAAACAGTACAAAGCTCTTTCTTATAGTAATAGGTTTGAGTATACCACGAGTAAGCCAAGGGAAGATGATGTATTGTTTTGGGTTTGTGTGGCGGGGCTTTTGTGTAGCGGGGCAGGGGCCACAGGGGTGGCTCCTGTGAGAAGCTTCTAGAAGCTTCCCCGGCTCCAAATCAGACCCACCGCTGGCCAAGGCTGAGCCCATCACTGATGGCGGTAGCGCCTCTGGGAGAACAGATTAAAGAAGGGGAAACCTGCAGTGAGTGGTGGGATTGGAATGGGATAGGAACCCCTCTGCGGATACCGAGGTCAGTGAAGGAGGAGGAGGAGGGGGTGCCCCTGCAGGCCGTGGTGAGACAGCAGGCTGTCCCCTCTCAGCCCAGGGAGGGCAGCTGGGGAGCAGATGCCCATCTGCAGCCCAGGGAAAGAGGAGCCCATGCCGGAGCAGAGGGATGCCCCCAAGATGGCCGTGAATCCACGGGAAAGCCCACGATGGAGCAGCCCGTGACTGAAGATCAGCCCACGGAAAGGACCCATGCCAGGGAGGTTTGTGAGGAACTGCAGCCCATGGAAAGGACTTGCATTGGAGAATTTTGTGGAGAACTGCCTCCCATGGGAGGGACCCCATGGTGGAGCAGGGGACGAGTGAGGAGTCCTCCCCCTGAGGAGGAAGGAGCGGCAGAGACAAGGTGTGAGGAACTGTGCCGCCGGGGGGAGGCGGTGGAGAGAACCGGGAGTGGGGTTGAGGCGGGAAGGAGGGAGGGCTGGGGGGAAGGTGTGCTAAGGTTGGGTTTTACTTCCTAATATCCTTGTTTTGTTTTGATTTGTAGTAAGTTAAATTGATTTTGTTTCTTCCCCAAGTTGAGCCTGTCTTTTGCCCGTGACCGTAAGTGGAGAGTGATCCCTCCCTGTCCTTGTCTCGACCCACGAGCTTTTCTTTGTATTTTCTCCTCATCCCACCAGGACCGGGGGGGGTAGTGAGCGACCGGCTTCCTGGTGATTTGTTACTGGCTGGGCTTAAACCACGACATGTATGAATACTACCTTTAAAAAACTCGCAACTCTTTCTGCCCTTTCAAAGTAATCCCTTCACAGGTTTCTGAAGCAACTTACTAATAATTTTCATACAAGTGGCCTCCAGATACCGAAGAAGAAAAACAAAAGGTTCATTTCTTCACCAAGGTTTCAGAGATACAGTAATTGCAAATCAAATTCCAAAGACTGGGGAATCTGCCATCAGCACCACTGGCAGGGTACTATTCCAGAGTGTACTCCCCAACAGCTTTGTTAATTCTTCCAGAAAAAGGAAGGCTTACAATTTCATAGGGGATTATTGCTCTTGCCACCAAAGCAAATCCATGCTTTTGTAGCATTTCTTTGCTACCAAAGAAATCCACGGCTCCTAAAGCCCACGTTCGTAACAGAGCAGGAGAACAACTCAAGCTTTCAGTCTGATGATTGACTTGGAAAATGTGTAGCTTTCACCTTAGTCGTTCAAAAAAACCTAGAAGTGCTGTTTCAACAGCCTTTTTCCTTCTAGCTGCCCTGCAGAGCAATTTATTAGCTGTCACAGCTTAATGGAGTCATAACATAATTTCCTTACTTATCTTTGGAATAAATACAGCTTTATTTCCTAAATATTTTACTTATTTATCATAGGTATGTCCACAGCAACTAGCAGCTCAGCTTATGGACACAATTTACATTAGGAGCCACAACTGTGTCTCAGGACACAGTAATGAAAACCTTGATGATTTCTGATCTTAATCTGAATAGTAATCAGAAGACATAAGACAATATGGGTGTTTTCTCTATACAAAACCTAAAATAATATTTTTTACTTCAATTTTTTCACCCATCCAGTACCAGTATATTCCATCCCTACACACTTCCCAAAGGACAGAGCAGGTCTAAACGTCTTCTACCTGAAACGTACTCTGCCAGAAAGGGAATGTTTTTTATTAAATCAAAATGTAAAAGTAATGTGAATGACGGGGAGACATTAGATTCACAATGGAATTATCCTTTTCCTCTTCAGTAAAGCACATACTTTCCATCCTTTTTCTGTCTTTAGGTTATTTAGTGATACTTAGATATACTTTTCACCACAAAATAGAAAAAAAATCTGAAAAACCTGATTTTAATAGAGTATTGTGTACAAGCAAATAATATTTTAGTTCTAAAATTTGCTTGCTAAAATATTAACTGAATGATCTGAATAAAAACCATTAATAAAATCCACAGATAATGTGCAAATTTACCTATTTATTTTGCCAGCTTCTGCTCTCTTTGGTATGACTTATTCAATTGCTATCCCATTCCCCCAGCATTCACATTAATTTAATGAGCAAGTCAAGCAATAACGGCCCTGAAAACTAAGCATAAAACTGAAAACACAGACTATATTTCTTTATTTTGGAGAAACATGTATCAACATATTGGAAATAGGAGCAGGATAATTTCTTTAAAAATAGTAAAAAGTTTGTTACAAATTTAGACCTGTAATTTCTTTTTTTAAGTTATTGCTATTACTATCATATGAATGAAAGTGTGTCCTGGAAGAGAACGCTTGCTCTAGGTATGATAGAAACCCAAGACTCTAAAAATGTCCCTATGCTGCACGGCTTAAACGTAATACACTGAATATGAAAAAAAAGATGTTTACGAGAAACTTCAGGTGACTGAAAAATGTTGTGCAACTCAGTTTTGAAATCCACTCAAACAGTACTGCAGTCATCTTTGCAAACTGTTGCCTGAAAAACATGGTTAGTCTCCATCAGCTTCACTTCTCTTATTCATTCAATGAATGAATTGAAACCTCATTTTAAAGTGAGGTTTAAAACTTCCTCACTTTAAAACTTCCAAGCAATGTCTTCGCATATAAGCTAGGGATACCATTTTTCATACACAGCCTTCAACTTCTTGCTTGGCTCTGCCAAGGATGCCAGCCCACACTGTGCTTTGGACAAACATTTGCAACAAGAAATTTGGAACTTCCTTTTAAACCCCTACACCTGTGAAGATGCCAAAAAAGAGGTCTTTGAAATAGCTTTAAAAAGAAATAAATAAATAATCCCAAAACCTGACAGCTGGCATGCTGTGGAATTTATTCATCACAGTCATGTCACTGCCATCCTCTGCTCATCTGTCAATTTGTTGTAATACCTATTGCTCCTCAACTCCTATTTGCAATGCAAGTTCTCTAGAGAAAGGCATAGCTTTCATTAAAATGAAGAATACCCGTTACATGGGCGTGCCTCATTACAATTCATAAATGGCTACAATAAATAAACAGCAATAACTAACAGAGCAAAAAATATGAGCGTTGGCATAGTCCCACTTCTTGAGACAAATAAAAGAATGAGAGACTCTCCATATGGGGAAGAAAACTGGGTAACAGGTGGGCCTCAGCTTTCCAAGTCTCCTGTTCAGACAGAGAGTTCAATCTCACTCTCTCACAGCAATACAAAACCAAGCAGACTGGGAGTGAGGTGAGTTTTGCTGAACACAGATGCCTCAGGCCATCTGAACTGTCGCTTTCTACAAAGAAACCAACCAGAATTACTGAGAACCTTCGACTTTATATCCAGGCATATTTTATCGTAGTATTTACCTGTATCCAAAGAATACTACATAATAACTTCCTGAATTAAAACTTTTTTTTTTTTGCATAACTTGAATATTTTGAAGAATACAACTATATTTAGTGCTCACTGTTTCCATTGGAATGGAACTTCACAATAGCAGGTCCATTAGTGTTAGACTACCAAAGCATACCTCAAGTTTTGATCATAGGTACTTCACTAACATATATCCATACCTGCAGGACACTGGCAAGAAAGAGGAGCCCAAAAAGGCTTACAAAAAGCTTTACTAAAAGCAGCACAATTTTATAGACATTATCAGCTTCCTGTAAAAAGATACCACTGAAGAACAAGACTGAAAACAGCTTGCGGTGAATCAAAACATCTGTATGAACCCGAAAAATACAGGTTTTGAGGGGGGTTTCGTGCAACTTGCTCTTGCAAACTTCTGTCCTTCAAATATCTTACCTGATTACATGTGTTAATGTCTATCCCACTTTTCAGGTATTCCACTACTTTGTCCAGATTGCCAGCTCTGGCAGCTCGGAGAAAGCTTGCATTGCTGTCAGACTGTAAAAAAGATAAGAAAAAAATTCTCTAGTTAAAAGAGAGCACAACTTCAGTACCAGTGAAAGGTTTCCACATTTTATGCTGCAGGAGAATAAAACTGTGAAGAAAACTGACTTTGCATTATATCTGCATTAATTAGCATATACATACTTGGAGAAGACAATACTGGCACAAAAGAACTGCAGACCTGTCAGAGTGAGCAAAATAGCGCAATAATTGCTGAAGTTCAAAATTAAGCATAAACCAAAGAAAAAAAAACAGAAATCATTGTAACTGATATTAGCAACAACAAAAAAATTAATGCATCAACTCGCTAGCCATAATTTTCTGGTTTTATATATATATATGCTCAAAACTCTGGAAAACAATTGACCAATCCTGTTATTGGCTGTGCTACTTAAGAAAACATACATTGGCATTGGATTTGTACTTGGCATAAAAAGTTACGTGACTACAGTGCCTATTCATGCACACACACTGGCTTAACACAGAGGTACACAACGGCAAAAAAACCAATATCCAATATGGATATATTTTATCACCTGTGACACTGAATTGGGGCATGCTAAAGGAAAAAAAAAAAGCCCACAAAAGCAGGCAGCACTGCAAGTGTAGCTAACCATAGAACAAAGCGGATGAAGTACTCAAGCCTGAGTATCTAAATCCAGGATAATGTTGTAAACATGCTCACTCCTAGACTGCCTGCATTCATATGTTCACATTTAAAGCCCCATTAGCATTTATAGGTTAAAAAAAAAATGAAATCATGTTTTCCTTTTTCAGCTAGATTGTGGGATGTACTGTTAAGCAAGGGAGCGTGAAATGTGTCAGCCCTCTTGCCTGTATCTACAGTTATGACATGAAATTACATTGGCTATTTGAAACCAGCACATACTTTGATGTTCACCCACACGTGAACCTACTCACAGGTAAATTGGCTACTAATGCAACTGCAGATACCAAGAGGAAAAAACTGAAGTCGTGCAACAGAAGTAATGATTAAACAGAATAAGCGTTTGGGAACGCACACAGAGACAGTTACAATTTTCATACTTAAAATAAATAAATAGAGTAGGACTGAGTTTCTAAAAGCAGATAAGTAACTGTAAAAGCCTGTTTTGAGAGGATGTGATTAGAAAGGTACAGGAGGGCATGCACACTATTGGACTAGTACTTGGTGTTCCACTGAAACACCATGTTTCTCATCTAATTGCACCTCCCTGTCAGAAACACCGGGTGAAAGCCATTCTTTCACATCACGAGAATACCGTAAAAGCCTCCCACTTTCAGCTTATTAATACTGATCAACAAAGCAATTTATTTCAGTCACCCAATCCATTTCAATGCATTTATTTCCATCACCCTACTTAACACACTGTACAAATTCACTTCACAATCCCCGATTCCAACCTATTTTAATCTACAACAGATGGATGTCATCAAAATGATTCTTCTTACAACTGCGCTACATGCCAAGACAAAAATATTTCCTTTTAAATTCCTTTCAGCAAACTTCAGCACATTTTCCACATCTTTTACTGTTAAGAAAACAGACCATCTTTCTAAACACACAGCAGGGTGAAGGGGAAGGTAGTGCAGGAATTCACGTTGACAGAACCCTTTTATAGCTTCAGGCTTCAGTCAGGCAAGCATTTGGATGAGGCTTGACACAGGAGCAGATTCTGACAGGTACTTGAAAGAGATCCCTTTTAAGATCGAATGATAGCTATTAGCACTGCACCGTCTCCCGTGATGTGTATATGCACATGAAGACACAAAATTGGATTTTAATGTTTAAATGTCCTTGAAAAATCAACTGCCTTGGTAAAAACATCAAAGAAGAACAAATATTTGAGCACGAGGGGTAAATCTGAACACTCTTGAAATTAATGGGAAAAGCATCTTTGCCCTCAATATGACACACATTTTAACCCTCTTTTTCCCCCTTTTTTTTTCATGGTTTACTACTTCTACAATAATTTAACATGGCAAACAGCAATCATCTGTTTTTATATTTTTAAAAGGTTAAGGGAGAATGACGCAACAAGTTAACATCTACAACTTCTGTTTTATTTGGGATGCATCAATCATCACTTGCTTTTCTTTCACACAGAGTAACGTGAAAGGCTAAAAATGTTAAAGTCTCTCCATTATTGCTGGAAGCTCAGATTGTAGCTAAGACCATACGACTATATTTCATTTGTTTCTGGCTAAGAAGACGCAAGCAGTGCTTTCCAAATAGATTCTCGCTTCCTTGATTCATACTTTCGTTATCTCAAAACTAAATTCCTGCAATGCACATCAAGACACATTACGTACACCTGAATATCGATCACAAAGTGGAATATGAACTTCTTGTCTACATGAGGAGTTATTATGAGTAAACTCTTCATGATTAACTCCCTGTACAGGCCCTTTTATTCCAGAAGCGTCTCTTGCTGTGTATGTTCTCACTCTGAAGTAAGAGAGTGCCTGACTGTGAACAGAAGAGGACCAAACCTGCTAAAATCCCCATGAAACACAATGAGATCTTGATATTTCATTTAGGTGCCTCTGAAAATCCTAGCCTACGTGATCTTTGGCTTTTTATGAATCTTTCACTGTAACATGTACTGATCTCATATTAGATGAACATGATTGTACCCATCTCTTCACAGTCTGGCCTCCCCTATTTCAGAATAGTTTCTCACAGACTTGCATGATGTTCTCTTTTATATCAAACTTGAACACACAAATTGAAGGCATGACGCAGCAATTCAGCTGCTTCATATACAAATTCACATACGAATACTAATGAGCGCTTCCATGAAATACTCAAAAGATTCAGCACTGTGTTTCAAAGCTTAGAAGTCCTAGGAGTTAGGAGTACTCAGATCTGTATTTTCTTTCCTGCTTTGTCAACTTTAATTTTTTGGTAGGTCGTCAGTAGTTTGTCCTTTCCCTCATTCTTTTAAGGCCTTTAAAAAGCATTTTTGTCAGTATTGCTGTCTCAGCAATTTACTCACTTTAGCACATTACAAATTCAAATCCATTTTGACAAAATTGTCTCAGTAGTCAACAGCAGCAGTTTTCTGTAGTCTTACCATGCTAGGAAACTGTGATTTTTGATCTGTGGGCTCTTCCAATTGATTCAGTAATTTCATGACATACTTTGTTTCCTTACATGTAGATTTTTAGTTGAATTCATGATGAATTTCAGTGGCACAGAAGCTGGCATATCGGTCTTTACCAGTTTTTCGACTGGTGAAGACAAACTGTCAACAAACCATCATTTGAAAATACTTTCTTTACAAGAAAGAAGATAAAAACATGGAGCCAGAGTCCTTTGCACTATATGATACTTAACACATCATCTCTTCCTATGCACACACCCTTGAGATTTTTTTTAGGAGTTTTACACATGTATGCGGACCATACTCAAAAGCAAGCACTCTACCAGTAAGGAAAAGAAAGGCTTACAAGAGAAGAGTATGCCTTACACAGCTACCAGCAACCATGTGAACATGAGAACGAGAGGCTCGCAATCTGGGAAACTCCAATGTTGACATGTTAATTTGCAAAGTCTCAGCTGGCATCTCTACATGCCACCCACGCTTCAGAGCAGTCGGAATTAAGAATCACTTTGTCTACATGTGGCCACTAAGGCTAGGCAATCTACTCAATATGTTATTAGCATGCTGTTAGAATAAAGTATGAAGGATTGAAGAATACTTAGCTAGTATTTTTTAGTATGGGACAAACTCACAATCTGTGGACTTAAGCTTTTTCTAATGTACAACTCCGAGACATCCAAAGTGCTCTGTGAAAAATGCACCACTTAGAGTAGCTAACATTTGACAGCTCCATAGAGAATTTTTCTTTTCACTACAATCCTGATTGGATCTGGACTATTTACTTGCAGTTCTACAGATACCAAATATTGACCAAAGCGAAGGGCAACTGTCAGTGTTAAAAAAAAAAAAAAAAAAAAACCAACACTGACCTAAATATACCATTTAAGCATTCCTGATTTTTTCAAAGTGGTATCTATTAGGTGGTCTGTTTATATCATTG
>JANZLO010000007.1:9157277-9179113 GCA_026937515.1 Polyboroides typus | reverse complement strand
GCTATGTAAACACATTCCATTAATTTTTTATTATGCCGTACTTGCTAGAGAGTCAATTTATGCTCCCACCCTTGAGACAACCACTAAATTTTGTCGCAATTGGCTTGGTTATTCTCTGATTTCAGAAACCATCTGTTCAAACCAGCCAACGTTTAATTGGGTACAACTCTAAAAGTGGCACAGGTGAGGTGTTACCATTACTCAACTCATTTCTCACATAGGGGTTTTTGGCAGTATGGTAGCTTTTTCCATAACCAGCATTCAAATGTAAAAGATGGGACTTCAAAAGGAATGCTTTTTCATCACAGAACAGTTTCTGTAAAACTTGCCAGCTAGTTTTGCAGCAGCTCACATTTTATCTTTTGTACTCTGTATTATTTTTTTATTGAGGTCAAAGTGCTGCTGATCTCCAAAAGGCATCATAACAGAACAATGGTGATATTGTGAACTGCAAGCCTAAGATGCAGCTATGACTGCAAGAAGGCAAAGGATTTTTTTTTTTTTTTTTTTTAATTCAACTACCACAGCAGAGTCTCAGCCTGAAGTTCTGATATGCATGCCAGAATGTGAGCTAAATCTTGGACATGCAATGGCACAAGCTTAGTAATCTAACACTGGCAGATGAGTTAAATGAGATAACAACAGCTATAATGGAAACGTATTTTCCCAGACTTTATTGAAATAACGTTCATCTTCTGAAAGAAAAGAAATACAACACTGCTTTACTTTCAAAGCCAATTCCTTTGCTTATAAAAATATATGTTTCCCTCTTGTTAACTTACTGGAAGACATGAAGGAAGATAGATTAAATCACAGGTCTTAAAGAAATTTCAGTATCCAAATTCCTGGATGAGCAACGTGCCCAATTTTCTTATTTCAAAAAAGTATTTTTATCACACAGCTTTTCCCATTCAAGCATGTACAGGCATTTCAGATCTAATTCATTCTGCTATGTACCTTTGCTTATATAAAATTCGTTAATAAACAGTTGAACTGAAAAGCCCACAATTCTAAAAGAGCAGTCTTACTCTTCCTCATAATCTAAAGCATCTTCTCATTCAGGAAAAAGACACAACTGACCTCACAATAAATTAACCTTTTTTTTTAAGCAATGAGAAGCTGAATCACAGGAACTGTGAAGTGTAAAGAGGAAGACAAGCTTTCAGAGACAAGAGATCCCTAGCAAGTTAAAATTTCTCTACCAAGATGTAGCTAATAGCATCTAGCAATTAATTATTTTAATCTCAGGGGTCTATCTCTCTAGGTCCATGATGATGGTTATAAATCAGAAAAATAAAAATATTCTTTTAAGTACATATTATGCCCCTGAATAATTTAAGGCACTTAAAGTATTTAGGCCAATTAATCATAGAGCATCACGAAGGAGACAGAGAAGTCGGCACCACTTTTACTGGCACCGAGCTAGAACTGTGGCTGGAGTTGCCCTCACCATAATGCTGCATATAGTATGGACACGGGCCCAAACTTTGGCATAAAGACTATTACTATTTACAGCAAAAAGTATTGTGTAATAACAAGACGGTGAAATAGCTACAAGAAAAGAAAAAGCTTTTGTGATATACCCTGCATATGACCCAGAATTAAAACACTCAGCAATTTCAACTCAAAACTAGCTTGCGCATATTTAAACACAGAAAATGATTGCCTGACACAGAAACCTGTGATGGAGTTGACTGGATTCAGAAGTGACCCCTTCAGTATGTCCTGAGTTCCTCAGAATTAATATTCTCTCATGAGATCTACTAAGGAATGTGTAGGAGCCAAAATTATACAGTGCCAAAGTAGGTGGGAAGACTAATGTTGTTTGTGTTTATTATACACACTGCTAAAAGCTTTCTTATGTCAGACAAAGAGGCTGCAACCCAAAGGAGACACAGTGTGCAACAATATTCAAGTCTTAGAGTGTCCTTGAGAAATTAATTTCATTGGTATGACTGTGACTGGAGATGGAAAAAGCCATTGCAAAAAAGAAGCTAAGAAAATAAAACTAGCTTGAGGAATGCATTATGATATATGTACATTCTAAAATAACAAATGTATTATAATTCCAACATGTTTTAATAACTGTTGAATTGAAAGACTTCTTCCAGTAATTTTAATATTTGCATATGACAGTTTTGTAGGGGTTTCATATCTTACTATGAAGGCTATTCTCAGAAAGCTGCATTTGAGATTTAGAAAGTTTATTACTGCTGTTGCACTACCCCAACAAACATATATTTTTGAGTAACATAAGGAGGAGAAAACAGTGCCTAGGTAACAGCTTTATCTGAATACCAGTTCCTGCTACAGACTGCTACAGACTGCTCCAGACAGACACAACTGAAAGTTATTACATGCTTACAGACACTTCTAATTTTTACTAACAGAAAAGCCAGGCTTCAACTATTCTATCTTTTGATATTGATGGGAAAATTCCCAATTATTCATGAGGTATGACTTTCATTTTATGCTGGTGGTTATATTTCAACACCTTTGACTCTTCTGCCAACCCCTTCTTGAAATTCCAGAGCTTGTAGGATACCAGCCATCCAGCCATTCTTTTCTTTCCACTGGAATGTACAAATGCCTAAACAGTTTTCCTTTGTTTTTAACCAGGAGAAGAATAAAGGGCTACGTTTGGCAAAACGCTTCAAACACCTCAAAACTCTTACCACATCTTTAGGTCCAACCGATCTCAAATTAAACAGGTTTAAGTTACTTGCTAAAGGATGGATTTAAATAGGCTCTTAACTGTGTTCCCGAGTTTGGGCCAATATGAGCAAATACAGCAGCAGCAAAAGAGGAAAAGAAAACTAGTGTAAAATCAACCCTTACTTGAGCCAAGAAGCAAACATCTTCTATAAACCCTTTATGATACTTAGCTGTCACAGACATCTGTAGGAGTCCTCCCACTACGTTCATTAATTTGACATACTGGACTCACTGCCAGCTGACTTTTATTATGTCAATGAAGGATTTGTGAGAACTGAGGCAAAATGGCATAGTTCTCTATGAAAAAGAATAGAATAAAAGTCTTCTGCCCAGCTGCATGTTCCTTCCAAATACAGTATTTGAAATGATAGAAGTTATTTTAATCCATACTGATTTTAAAATAGAAAGTAACATCAGTAATTGGGTTCTAATCCAGAACAGCACTTCAGTACTAGCTGAACTTCAGGCATGTGTAATCCCTGATGTCCCACTGGGCTATTCATGTTCTCAAAAACAAACATTTCAGTATAAGTTCCAGCTTGGAAACAATGTGTGCAAGTCTGAATTATAGTCATCAGTGTGAATCTAAAAAATAGAATCTCAAAAGCGCCTGGAAAACATAGCCTGGATTTTTTGAAAAAAGCAGGAAGGGAAAAAACAACCAAAACCCAAAACCAACAAACCAAAACCCAAAGTATATGGGTTTCGAGAATGAAAGCTTTTACCATAGTCTGAGTAATCATAAAAACTAGAAAAATCTTCACATCTTTTACTAAGACTTTTAAACTACTCTAACAATAGAAATGGATAAATCCTATTGTTTAATGGGAACATTTCCTGTGATGGATTTTGAGTGAAAGTATCATTTATGCATTACCTGAAACAACAAGGATTCAGGATATCTTCAAATGAACCACAGGACCAGTCTTAGTTCTAAGCGACACAGACATTTAATGAAGTCTCTTAAATACTGATATGAAACCAAGATTTCCCCTAACGGAACTGAAAAATATTAAAGGAAAGAAAAATATTTAGCATCATCTGTATACCATATATTGAGATTTTGAGGTATTAGTAACGACTTGAGAACTTGGCAGGCATTTAAACGGTTTCCATGGCAAGTTTCCATTACTAATGATGTTCCTAAATAAAGAGGTAATAATGCTAGAACACCTCTAGAAAGAATTAGGATGCCATTCCAAGCATATCTAGCAGAATAATAACTGGGCTTAACAAAAACCTAACCTGTAATGAAGTTTATAACAGACTGTTGACAGATAATTCTATCACTCTTGTTCATTTTTCATCCCCTTCCATCCCTTGTCTTACCATCACAGGGACATTCTCTAATAGGAGAAATGTGCTGACACCATCAGTGCTAAAGAATCGAACCGATTGCTCATTGATTCAAACTTACGGGTACCATAAACAGAAAAAAATGATTTCGTGTTCCTTTGAGATGGACTAAAATAGATGCAAACAAAAAGGGTGTTACTGAAATGCAACAGTTTCTAATTCAATGCCAGTTCTGCCAGCAAGACTCATCGTAATGACCTTACTTGTACAGAAAGGTAAAACAGATACTGAAGCAGTAAATGAAGAATTTTTAACTTTGTCCATTGTGGGAAGAAACCAGGTTTCATTTAGGAGGTGGGTTGGTTTTTTTTGTTTTGGTTTTTTTTAGGATTCATACAAATAGCATCGTACCCAGCACAGATAACTTGCCTTTCTCTCTTCACATTAATTTATCCCCAGTCAACTGGGGAATTACAATTGAAGCATATCTAAACCACGCAAAACCCTCCTCTTCATTAACTGTGACATTTGCCATTTGTATATTGATCATAATATTAAGCACTCATCATTTCCCCTTAATTCCCAGCTGAACACTACCTATAAAACAAAACTCCGTAATCCTGGGCCTAAATTTCAAACAATTCAGCTCTGGGCAGCAGAGAGAAACCAGTTTAGTCTAACTTCACCTGCATAAAAACTACACCTCTAATTCAAGCAGGCCACAGAGGCTCCCTATGGCATCAAGTATTAATAATAATAATAATGAAAAGGGATACTTCCTAAAAGCAGTTTATCCCACTTCAAGATACGTGTCTAAAATACATAGAATTAATAGCTCTTTGGCTGCATTTTGCACTGCCTGTAAGCCGCCGTTTTAGAAGACCATAACACATGGCTCTGGCCTGCTTAAGTATTTAAAACTTTCTCATTTCAATCCCAGGCACTCACTCACATTTGCTGTAGTAATGGGAGTGAAAGGCACTGGCTGGACCATGAATCCTACACTCTGCAAACACAGATATTTCCCAAGTTTTTACAAATTGCTTATCACTTCTCAGCATCGCTGCTTCACAGTCAGCTCTCTATTTTGACTCTCTCACTGTCTTGTACAATGACATAAAAGTCCACATTGCCAAATCCACTACTTTGAGCAGGGAAAGAAAATTCCTGCTCTGAATGATACAGTAGGAGTTTAGAATGATCCTGTCCTGAAACTCAGAAAGCAGTCTGTCCTAGGTAGTCTGAAATACAACATGATCCAGCATCACAAAGCAAGACTAGATCATATACTTTCAAGAGCAAATATAAAGGTAATTAAATAACCAAGTAAAGAGGGAGACTCATGTACAGTGAATGCAACAAATCTCAGTGTTTTGTCATCTGAGATGTCTTTGTTTCAGCACATCAAAAAAAAAAGTAATTACATCTACAATACAGGATTATGAAATAGTTTGGTGGGGTTTTTTTTTTAATGCTGCGGTTATTTCAAATATGAACTCAGTATCAAAATTTTACTCCCCATTTGAGAAAGTTATCTGGCATCTTGTAGACAATTCAGGATAGTCAAACCAACACATTCCTGATTTCTTCAGCAAGATGGACCTGAAGCAGCGGACTGTATTTGATTTTAGTTTAGAAAAGATTAAATTATGCAAAGCAATTCTGCCATTTGAGTTGGCTGAATACCAACTGAATTATTTTGAACCTTGTATCTGGTATGAGATTCACAAAGTCATCATATTCAGCTTGATGTGGCACCCTTTTTAATAAACCAAGACAACAAGTGTGGCTACAGCTATATAAAAGCATAGGAAATGTATAGCTAACGAAGTATTGTGCTGAATACTATATTCCTGTTTGGGGAAAAAAAACAATATACAATTTCTCCCTTCAGGACAAAACTTCACTGATATTTCTAATTTACAGACACCTTTTTTTCTTTTTTTTTTTTTTTTTTTTAACCTTTTGGTAAGGAATCAAAATAATAATTATAATGAGAGACTGTAAACCTTCTTAGGGAAATAGAGCAACTTTCCTTTGTAATCCTCCAAGCACTGTAACATCTGAATCAAGGCAGATATTCTAAAGCAACTCTGTCAGTCCCTACCAGAGCCATATAAAGCCAAGATCTTAGGATTAATTGTACCAATTACATTATCAAAGTGCCTGATCTCTGCCTACTATGAAAAGCTCTAAGCATCCAAGGAAAAAAAAAAACAAACAAACAAACAAAAAAAAACCCTCAGAGATCACATGCTGCTCAATTTGGCTCACTCCTGCCTCCTCAAAGACCCGACCTTATGCAAAAGGGCAGCTTGGAGACAGTACATTCAGAGAGAACTGTTACAGAGTTCACTTATTTGTGTCGCAGGGAACCTCCATACATTTGCAAACAGCTTCAGGCCACGCACCTTACAGGAAATATGATAATGCCAGAAACAAGAAAAGAGATCCACATATTCAGCAATGGAAGCAGGCCTGTGTCCCGTCCCTCCCCAGCTCCGGGAAGTCCTGTGCTTGCATTATCCCTCCCCCTGACTGCATGTTTCCCATCACAAATGCTGGAGCTTTATTGTTAATTCAACCAAAAACTACTTGGTGGGAGGAAAAAAATTGTCTGAAAGCTCAAAGAAATAGTTTAATGTCATGTTTTAGCTAGAAGAAAGTTTTGTTTCTGAAGAACGGGTCCAACTGTGTTGTCAGTGAAATAAGCAATAGAAGTGGTCAGAAAATTTCAGCCAAAAAAAAATTCCTACCAGAAACCCAAGACAGCATCAAAATTATTTTCTCGGACAAAGCAGAACTTCTTGTGAGCTGCTGCTGGGAGTGCCTCCGGTGTCCTCTTCCCTTACGAACACCATAACTCATCTCAACTACATTTCCTATAATGCATTGCAGTAATTCATGCCAGTGCAAGGCATAATATTGACCTGAGAACAACTTTATTTTAGATGAATATGGGAGAACATAATATTTGGATATATCGACATTCAAGGTTTTCTGATCTTCCTGTTCTGGCAGAAGTTTTGACACTACCTCCTTTCATTGCAAATTTTAAATGAAATAACCATTTAATAATGAATTTCCCAAACAGAGGAAGAAAAAAAAGGGAAAAAAAAAAAGACAAGAGAGGCACTTCATTTGCCATAGACATTATACAAGTATTCATCTCAGTGATTTTCTTCGGGTTTGCAGACCAAATGCTGACATTACTGTTATAATCACTTCTGCATGCCTAACTCTCAAGTCCTGCAGTCACCAACGTGACCCCCTTGCGTGTGCCTGGTCCCACTCACTGTAACCCTCATCTGCATCAAGATCTGTGGGGCTCTGTCTCTACTGCAAACACAGAAAATAATATCATGTACTGGACAGACAACAGCTTAAAAAAATGTTACTGAGTTCAAGTTTTGAGAATGATCGACGCAGGATCATTTATAGCAGTCGTGTAAACTAGGATAATTGATTACATCCTTTCATTTGAAAGGAAAGACTTGCTTCCCTGATGGTGTTCTCTCTCCTTATACCTAAACCTTTTGGTAGCTGACAACACTTGTAAGTGACCACACAGCTTAGCGACAGCTGCTTTTTAATTACAGTCAGTCACAAAAGCAAAAGCAAAGCTTGAACGTGGACACATTTAGCAATCTCTTAATACTGCAATCTATCAAGTAAGATCCAGGCTGAGCAGAGATCCTTTTCAAATCTAACATGCACAACCCTGATCTTAATTTTTCCCTTTGATTCCTGTTTTCTTCAGCCAAGACTTACCAGGGCTTCAGGATCTTTACTTTCTTCACTGTTGCATCCATAATAGTCAGGGGTTTTATCCAAATCCTGTATGTTCCCTTGCGTTCTTAAACCCTTATCTGAATGACAAGACTGGCAAATTGGTGCATTGCCCATATCAGTTCTTCTGC
Organism: Polyboroides typus; assembly: GCA_026937515.1. Lineage (NCBI taxonomy): Eukaryota > Metazoa > Chordata > Aves > Accipitriformes > Accipitridae > Polyboroides > Polyboroides typus. The sequence goes on along the minus strand of JANZLO010000007.1, from coordinate 9,171,182 downwards.
TAACTCCTACAAGTGGGATTGCCCTTGCGCCGCAGAGGGTGCTCAGCGCTCCCGAAGGACAGCCGACGATCCAGGAGGAGGATCCCGCCTGTGCTCCGCTCCCCGGCCACTCGTACCAGGCTCCCTTTCCCAAAGCCGTCCTGTGTCACGGAGAACCCGAAACCCCAGCAACTGCGGGCAGCAGTCGGTGACCATTTCCAATTCAGGCGCTGCCTGTCTATTTTTACACCTACCAGGCCAGCTATGCATGTAAATGGCGTTGGGGTGGGGGGGAACTGCTTTCCAGCATACAGCCAGGCTGCCTAGCACATAAAGTTAAAGTCCCACTGAGTGAAATGCCTCTACATGTGAGGATTATTGAATTACCCAGTTGCATGCCTTTGAATGTTTTGATTTTTTTCCTACGGCTCTCGGTCTCGCTCTGTTTACATAAAGCACAGAATTTCAGAATGTTGCTAATGCCTTCTGAGTTTCTAACTCAAGAAGATGATTAATTCAAGTTGCATCTATTTGATATTTACAAATCAAGACAAAATGTATGAGGAGTACAGATTTCATGACCATTTCATTCCTGTGATTCACATGGTATTTCATGTTCATGTAGATAATTACTGTGATAAGCTTGCTTTTGAATTGATATATCCCCCGGGTTTGATTGCAGAGGAGCTCAAATGTATCTAAAAAGGACAATCTCCAATGCTAGAACACTTCAGCTCTTGTCTATGTCATGTCTGATCTTGTTTTGTGTTTTTATGGTTGTTTTGGTTTAAGATAGTTAGGGTTTTTTAGCTAGAATAGTAATCATTAAAAAAACAAACAAACAAAACCAACCAAAAAACCCCCAAAGCAAACTAACAAACAAAAACCCACCAAAATTGAGAATAAGGACATTCCCTCTAGGTTTGAGTTAGTTACCACGATTGTGCCCAGTAGGATAAAAATCATTTTGAGGATTGCATTTTGGAATACACCCATTATCCCAGAAGAGGCCCACTGCAGAATTAAAAAAACCCAACCCAACCCAAAAACCCCACAAAGTTAGCTGAGAAATAACAGCAGTTTTCACATGCTTCAGGAACAGCTGAAGGTAACGGAGGTAATGGAGACAGACTGCCTGTCTGTAGGTAACAGAGTCCCATAGAATATATCACAACGCACATGCAACCCGTAAGTGGAGCTAGGAATGTATTTTAAATATTAAGCCCCAAATTCCTCAGAAACAAAGTGACCCTCCACAAATTGTAACATCTATCCAACATTTTTCTCTTTGGGGTTTCAAACGATTGGTAGTACTGCAATACATGTCAGCAGGCAGCAGTCTGTAGCATCCGCTGTGTGTCCAGAGAAGGGCGACAAAGCTGGTGAAGGGTCTAAAGCACAAGTCTCATGAGGAGCGGCTGAAGGAACTGGGGTTGTTCAGCCTGGAGAAAAGGAGGCTGAGGGGACACCTTATCGCTCTCTACAACTACCTGAAAGGAGGTTGTAGTGAGGTGGGGGTGGGTCTCTTCTCCCAAGTAACAAGTGATAGGACAAAAGGAAACAGCCTCAAGTTGCTCCAGGGGAGGTTTAGATTGGGTATTAGGAAATATTTCTTCACAGGAAGGGTCGCCAAGCATTGGAACAGGCTGCCCAGGGAAGTGGTTCGGTCACCATCCCTGGAGGTATTTAAAAGACGTGTAGATGTGGCGCTTAGGGACATGGTTTAGTGGTGGACTTGGCAGTGCTAGGTTCAGGGTTGGACTCAATGTCATCTTAAAGGTCTTTTCCAGCCTAAACAATGCTATGATTCCTATTGATTTCTACCCAGTTACCCTTCACAGCAGTGCCAGTTATAATCAGAGAGAGCAAGCTCTCCCCAGCGCCCTTTTAAGGATTATTGATCAGTATATAGGGTTCTGTTCTGTGTTAATTACTGTGAGGTAGGTTTAAAATAGCCCTATAATTTTTCCTTCACTGATGAATGCTCCAGGATGGGATCATTCAGCTCCTTTGAAAAGCCTCAGGTGCTATGATGTGTGACAAGTATGAGTACATGCTGGATAGACGCATGCACAAAACAGTTAAATTCATTCTTGCTTTTGGTTACGTGATTGTCTACTTGTACCGAACTGAATGAAACCTGAACTACAAAATGTCCCCGACAACATTTTTGCCAGCAATGGGCAAATACAAGGGATGGAATGTTTAATCTTACATTCAGACAGCCTGAACTTGAAATACAAAATGACTAATGAATAAGTACAGGCTTCAGCTCATGTTCAAATCAGACATTATAATAATAAAACATAACATGCACACACATTACTTCTTAGCTATGGTCAGGTTCAGATGCAAGCTGACCATACTGAGGATGACCACAGCCCCCACCATTGCAACTGCATTTGACATTTGGTTCCCACAACGCTGAAAGCGGCCACTGCCTTTAATTGACACCAATAACGTCTCAGCAATTTTCATCCAAGGCTAGCCTTCCCGTAATCAGCCGACACTGATTTTCTTCAATTCTTCCAAAGCATTACCCTATGACAGTATTGCCACAACTTCTTCATGTAGTTATAAAAGTAAAAGGATGCAAGAAGGAATCCCACCAAACACTTGACTGGACCAAAGCTCATATGACCAACATGTTTCAACAGAAACTGGAACTAAAAATCCTGAGATAGAGCAATCTATTTAACGTGAAATGAACTTGCTAGAAAACATAGAAGAGAGTGAAACAAGGCATCAGCTCAAGGGCAAAGGGTGGCAAAAACCCAGTAGCATGCATTCCTTTGAAATAATGCTTGCAGAAAGCAACAATCTGTGTAGACATCTGATGGAGAGCAATGGATAAGCTTTCTGCCAGAGCCTTTTAACAATATTACTGTTGTTTGTCAAAATGGTTCAAAGTCATTAGGGCAAATTACTCAGAAAGCAAACATGTTCGTGTTTTGCCAAACTTAGTTAGGACATCATATTCTAACAAAGTATACATTTTATGATGTAGGATTCAAAGCCTTTGTGGAGGAACATGCCGCAGTATCTTTGTAAGTTCCCATGCTCTTTTTTGCTGCTGCTGTTTGGGCTGCAAATCTATCCCATCAGGCAGCAGTGAAGAAACCAAAACACAAAGGCATGGTTTTCAAGCATGAAACTCATCCCAAAGCATCTTAGTCCTCCTCTCTGTACCGAAAAGTCAGAGCCTGTTCTGTGTTACACTGGCAGAACTGCTCTGAAGTCCGTGGCCTCGCGTCTCTTCACAGGGAAGCAGAACTTTTTAAAGAACCTCCTGCAAGTAATTCACTGAATCCACTTGTTTTCCCACATTTTAGTATACCCTTTACTCCTCAGCAGCGCAACAGACCTTTTTGCAACGCTAACTCCAAACCTTAATTACTCCCTTAACTAGAAAGCCTTGAGAAACACTTTAAAGTGCCTGATAATAAAGAGAGCTGAGTATCTCGTATACTATACTTTAGCATAGATGCTAGGACAGCAAGCAGCTGACTGAGACAGGACCCCTCTTGTTTCTTCTGTAGTATCAACATTTTGGGAGACATGAGAAGAACTCAGTAGCCCAGATACCCACATTTTGGCTCCAGTCTATGCCTTGCACTCACAGTTTAAACATGTACAGAACCCTCACGCTTTTGTGGAGAGAAATAAAAAGTCATGCTGTGCTTCTTTTTGAGTGTTTAAGTTTGCCACAGTACTTGTGGTAAGTGCAAATTGGTTCATTCATCTTGGCAGGTTTTCCCCAAAGTTAGCCTTGTAAAATGGCAGCGTTAACTGTGTCAGATTTTTCATTTTTTAAGAGAAATATTCTGGTAATGTGCTTCTGTCAGAAACCTCATTCTTCCCACTCCCTTGCTTTCCTAAGTCAAATCCTAGTTATCCACATGTCCAACTTTCTTTGCTCCTGGCCAATAAACTTTTGAGTTTTTACACACTGAATTCTGTCTGACATCGAGAAAATAGGGAACAAATCAAAGAACTGTGGCACTATTTAGAGAAACCAAGAGACTTGCCCTAGTTAATTTGTTGAAAATTGTCATAATACTACTCTCTGCTTCACCACAATTTCAGAACACGCCTCTTTCTCTTGGCATCATTCTTGGGCGACGTGGTGGCTCATTAGAACACTTTCATCAGCTATTGCTTGAGGGAGAAATCCATCCCTATGGAGGATTTTCTCCTGGCAACTTTTGCACTTTTATACCCCCCAAATAATGCAAAAGTGATCAGAACTCACAAAAAAATGCAGACCAGCAAGCTCAAAATCCTTGGTAAAGACCATTACTAATATAATGGGCTCTCTGCAAAAAACAGAGAACCGTATGAAGACTATCAGCTGCCTTCTCTATTTCAAGTCATGCTATAGGCTTTGAGAAACATTCTGGTTTCAGCACCTGAACTCTTTCTAAGCCTGCAGCGGTTAGATTATCAGCTTTTCAGCAACAAAAAGCCAGTACACAAAACAACAGAGAAAGCCCTTAGCAGACTTCTGGGAATTGCATCTCGCAAGATCTTTTCCATTAAGCGCAGCAAAACATATCTTCAAATTTCATGCAATCAGCCATTAAGTACATTTGCAGGAGTCTTATTTGGGTTACATTTTATACTTCTTTAAACAGTTTTCCTAAACGTCAAGATTAGAAGAGATACAGCTGTGGATAAAATTAAATACAGTTGAGTAAAGATACTGATTTTTAAACCCGACCAGAATGCCCCCACATTTGGTTGGGGTTTTTTTTTGACAAAAGTGAGGTCTAGCATGTTATATAATGCCTGTTCTGAACAGCATCAGACATTTTATAAATATTTTTCTCAACTATGTACCTGGCTTGGTTTAAATGTTAGCATGAGACAACTTCTGACAACAAAACTACCACCTTCTTTGGCCAGCAAACACCAGCATGTACTTGTGATTCTTGTTATGGTCTGGTTTATTTCCAGTTTGCCATATCTAACAATATTCAACCTAGGCAAAGGATGAAGTACAGATGTAAAACACTTGGAAAGTCCTGTAAATTACAAGTCGAAAACAAATCCCCAAAATAAACACAGACAGTATTGCCTGAGACTATATAAAACACTAGGTGAAAAAATAAGAAGTCTTATCATCCAAAAAGATGAATGTTACAAGACAAAAGAATATTGAAAGAAATGGTTTTGCACGTGTAACATTGCACTTCTATCATACTTATGCATATTTTATGCTTTGTAATGACACCAAGGATAAAAATAAGCATATAGCAATTATAATGTCATCACCAACAAGAACTTACTCTCCTAATTACAGTATTTCTTCTGTCACCAGTTTCTGTTTTCACACTTCCAAAGATTCTTGTAGTAAAATGGAGTCATTGCTAAATACTTGGACTTTCCCACTATTGGCCATCAAGAAAAACAGCGCAATACAAAACCACGGATTTGTTGCTACTTGCAAAATCTCAACTAAGACCTGCTGCTATGCAGCAGCAAAAGCAAAACTGCTCTGCTGCTACGAAGAATGCTTCTTTATCCTTTTTTGCCATTACTGTTAAAGCTTAGTTTGTCAGCAGAGGTTTCAACTATGCTCTAGTGTAGCACAGTAGCTAAAATAACAATTCAGGAGGTACTGTAAAAACATTTAGTGCTGCAAAATAGAAGACAAAGGGGGGAAATGAAGAAAGAGAGAGAGTTCCAAGTATCGAGACAAATCACAACCTATATACTGTTAGTGACATAAATCCCCAAATTTATTATTGTGAAATCTTTCCCCAAAGAGGTTATTTCCTACTACATTTTTATGGTTAAAAATAGTAATTAAAAAAAAAAAAAAAAAAAGAGAGAGAGAGAAAAAAGACTGTACTGGGATCTATGTATTTCCAGGAGATTGCCTGAACTTTGAAGTGTTTCCTAAATGCAAAGTCTTTCACTCTTAAGGATTCTTCTATGAGAAGGTCAAGTACAACATGGTTCACTTGTTTCTGGCAATTATTTTGGGTCCGATCTTAAGCTCATGCAGATTATAAACTCTGATGATTTATGCCTTTATAACATTTATGCTCCCTTTATGTTTTACAATAATGCCACTGATGCAATCATTATTTCCCAAAAATTCAGCCTTTTCTTTCTTCTCGTATCTACTGTATGTCAGTCACACAGGCCACAAAAAATAATTCCTGAAACCCGAGCAGCCTTTATAAAAGAGCAGTTGTCTGCTACAGAGGACCTAGCAGCAAATCCTTCTCAGCTTAAATAATTTGAGTTCAATCAATTGCAAAAATCTATTCTGAGCCATTTTAAAGAGGACAAATCATTTTGGTGTGCTTTAGATGGTGAATCATTCAACACATTAAGCATAACGATCCTCTCCGGACAGCAACCAAGAGCTCTTAATCCAAGTGGTAGCATATATCTTTTTGCATCCCTATGAGGATGAGCAAACAGATAACCTGGTTTTTAATCACCACAGCTACAGATCCTGCAGTACTGAAGGGGCACAGGTGTGACAGAATCAGGAAAGATTGTTTCATGGGTAAGAACACTTGAAACAAAGAATTATATAATATACACAATTTTTAAAAAGCTATACAATCTCTGTTATTCTGAAATATTTATGGCTCCCTGGTGAATCTACAGGGACCTTTCTCCAAACACAAGCCACTTGAGCCTCCAACATTCCACAAATATAACACACTGAACAAAAAAACCTTTAGAAACAAAAGAAAAATCAAAGTGTGGACAGTTCAAATTCAAACATACAGCATACTGCCTGATATACTATTCATATACTGGTTAGAGTGTAAGCAAGTGCAAAAGGTAACCTTCTTATTCCAGTATTCATAGTGTTTAAATATGTAACCTATAGAAATCACAGTCGGTATTTTCTTTTCTTTCTCAGCCCTGGTTCAACCTTCCACTTTCCAAAGAGAAATACTCATCAGAAATGAAACATACGTGGTAACATCAAACGCTGAATAACACGCAGGAACTATTACAAGGATTGTTGACTAATCACAAAACTAGCAAAATTCGTGGCTGACTTTAAAAGTCTGGGTCAAACCAGTGGAAGAAGAAGTATTCAATATAATTTTATCAGCTGGTCTTCATCTATTTAATTTGCTGACCACTGTTTTCTCAAGCAAGGGCAGAAAAACCTGTAGGACTGTATGGGCAGTTCTTCAGCTGGAATCTAAGCACGACTGTTAATTATGAAATTAATACCTGCTTGATTTCAACTCAAATGCAGAACCATGTTGTTCTTGTGGACTTGTATCTTTGCCACCCTTGTTTTGCAGAAGTACTTTTAATGCATAGCAATATTTATATTTGCTGATATATATGGAAAAGTAGTTGTGTTATAAAACAACAGCTCTTCACTCAATTAAAAAAATGCATGCATATGCTATTCAGCATAAACATGGTATATGCAGGAAATGACAGAAAGCCACAGCCTCAAATGCATTCACAGTATTTGGCCAACACAGAGAAGCATTTAGATCAATTTAGTTGCGCGAGCCCAACTTCACTTTGATTAACACTGTGGGATCTTATTAGAAGCAGTGATCTAAGAACAGTGATGCAGCAAAGCTTTCGCTGCACCAAAACATGAATCTCAGGGTAAAGGGAGAATTAAGAATGCAGTTCAGAGCCACCCACGCCAACACAACTATAAAGTATATTATCACTCCTTGCGCCTAAAACAGCTTTTTTTTTTTTTTTCTTCTTCTTCTCAACATGAGTGAAACTTTTTTGAGAACTTCATGTTTTTATACCCCTCTGTGGCAGTAAGCTCTAATTGGTACCTATTTGTCTCAGGCAGTTCACTCTAAATCTAATTCAAACATCTGGCCCTTGATTAGCTCTAATTTTTGTTCCTTAACACAAACAGGATACGAATTCTGCCTGAAGCCATCTTGTAGGATTTCATGAAGCTATCTCATTCACAATTGGGAATATCAAGTAAGGCCTCAATCCTCTTCTCAAAGATAATCATCCTATCTTCCCTTTTGAATACATCAGCAGCAGTTCACTGCTGACTCTCTGAGAATCCCAGTCTCTTAAACCCTTGTTCCTGAAATGCAGAAGGAAGAGAAACAGTCCCACTACAGACTGCTGTATCATTCTGTTGCCTTCCCCTGAATTCACCATATGGTTACTCCCACTGCATTAGGAGAAACGTTGCACTGACCCTTTTCCTACATGCTTCTGAAGGTCTCGCTTCCATTGGATTTCTTACAGATTTTATACGACTTCCAAAGACAAAACTACCATTTTTTCACGTAAAATCAGTTTGTTGGGGGAATATATGTTGCATATATAACATATAAAAGATAGTATGTCTCATATATATACACATAGGTATACAATAGACATAATAGTTTTCCACATGATGCATCTTTTGGTTTACTGTAGTTTAAAAGAATCAATTACTTCAATGAGGAATGAAAGGTAACAGTGTTAAATACATAATTCTTCCTTTGCAAAAGATCTTGCCATTCAGTGACATTCACTAAAATGGACTTTATTCAGGCTAATGCCCAGCATTTATTGAAGTCTAAATGTTTTCCTGTCTAAACATCAATTGTCCTTCTATTTTTTTCTTTATGCAGCAGTAATATCTGCAATGCTGGTAACGGGAAGCGAGAGGTTAATCAATTATAATAAAACAGAGCAAAACAGCAATAAGAAAGAGACAAGGGTAACTGCTTTGCTCTGAGATTTACTGTTTTATTAATAAACCAATCTAACATGCAAGGAAGAGAAAGTGAAAATACTTAAAGAAGTACTGCGTGTATATTAAAGAGCACAGCATCTTATATCTGGAACACAAAGAAGTGCAGGTTCTGATAAATTTTCTCATATTAAACATTGCTTTACACTAAAAAAAACAGTACTGTTTTAAAATAGATAATTTTTTTCCTTAAAAAGTTACCTTATCACAAGCTTCGAATATTTTTGCACTGAAACTTCAAACAGAAAAATGGTCTGTAACTAACTTAGCTTCCCTGGAGCTCTGTCCTAGGCAGGATGATGAAACCTACTTATACTTTAACATATGGAAAATGTCGTAGCTGGTAATTGAAAGTTATACAGTCTTATCAGGCCTTTTATGGAACTAGGGAAATAATTTTATTTTTTAAATGCGAAAAAAAGGCATAATTTACTTTAATATTAAATACATTTTGAAATTGTGCCCGTGTAAAACTATTTTTTCTAAATACTGCTTGAAATTACTGAGTAGAGAAGTATCCTCTTGTCTCAAAGGCAGCTACTGTCTAGGCATACATTCTGGTAATAGAAAGTAGACTGAGGCCTTCGCTACCTTAGAAACGCTCCAACAAATAGAAAACAGAATGCAGAAACACAGGTTTCAGTATCACCTACCAGATTAAACATAAAAAAGAAAAAGCATCAGATGTAATGTATATGCAACTTTTTTTTCCATTTCTATATTTGTCAATTAACGAAAAAAAAAAGCATATTCTTAGGGAATCCTCAAAGAATGATACATTTTCGGTTAGCATTGTACCCCCAATTCTAGCTTTTACTCTCCCATAATAATTAATGGTTGCTGCTGTACATAATTGCATAGGTTCTTAAGTACCTACCAGTAGTTCATTTACTCAAGTTTCTTTTTTTATCTTGCATCCTGTGCCTGTCTATTTTTCCAGGGCCCATTAAATACATCTGGTATAACAAGAGTTTCTATTAATCTGCATAAGAGAATACTTTTATCTTGAATATTAAGCTATTTGGTTTAGTAAATTGCTATTAGAATCAAAAAAAGTCTATCTAGTGCCACTGAAAGAAAACTATACCTAATCCCCACAATTCACACACTAACAAGTCAATGGACACTCATATATATATATATACACACACACACACATATGTACACACATACACATGCACATTGAATATATCAGTATCGATATTGAAAACAACCTGGCTGTGCAAAGTTGAATTATACCCATAAACCAGTATAATTTTTCTATTCTGTAATATTATATGGTTTTTAATATATATATATAAAATTATATAAATAGTATAATTACCTAATTTTTTTTATATATATGTTTTATATGTAATATAACCACACCACTAGCTACTTGAAGAAACACAACAGAATCCAGCATTACTGACTCCAAGTCTCTGGCTTTAACAAGTTGATAAGGCTTCGGTGCAGATCAAAAGACATCCTCTTTGGAGCAAACCCTAAAGGGCTTATCTTTCAATCTTTGAAGAAAGAGTGAGTCATGAAATGAAAAGTTATATGCTATACTCATCACATGTCAACAAACTACTTGAAAGCTTGGTTTTATATCACTCCTGTCTAACATTTTTTCTTTCCCCACACTGAAGTAGTTAGTAATAGATGATAAATAAAAGATGACAATCTTTCAAAAGCAATTCTCTAAGATCAAAAGTGTTTTAACAGAGTACAATCAAGAATTTTTTTTTCTGTATGCAAACAATTTGTGCCGTATAGTTATATAAATCATCCCAACGAGGGGCAGAATAGTGTGAAAAACAAATAAGTATGCCACGTAACTGAATAAACTTTCGTTATTACGACCTTATACACAGTTCTAAATATACATTTTGAGATCTTGTGATTGAAAACACATCTTCACATGCCACCCAGGGAAAAAAACAACCAACCTCCATACAATTAATAGAAACACCAAAGGACATACTGAAAAGCATATCATCTGTAACCAAGCCTTCATCAAAGAAATTCTGTGGTAATTCTGAATTATGCATAACTTTAAAATTGTGAGAGTGAGACTGATTACAAACAACTGACAAAAGACAAAGCAAATTCTTGTGTACTGTAGTCTCTCAGAACTATTAAAAACAGTAGTGTCTATAAATTAAAGAAAGCCAAAGAAGGCAGAATGACAAAACTGACAAGTTTCTTTCCAGAGAAGTCTTAAGAATGCTGTAAAACTTTCTTCAGTTGCCATTCGCAATTCACGATGCTGCGACATGCACAACATTAATGGTGCCCATACTGTTGTGACTATTGGACATGAGGCAAAATATCCAAGGTTTTAAGAACAACTTCGCTTTCTTATGAGAAATAAACATAAGCAGGAGACAATCAAATACATATTAGTTTTGTAGTTAAGGCATTAGCAAATTCAGGTAAGCATGGATTCGGGACAACTGCTTTCACCAAAAAAACCCCACCCTGCTAAAAAAGCCAACAACACAAAATTCTGAACTAATAAAGAAGAACTTAACAGGTACTCTGCAGTTCAGTAACAGCATCTAGTAGATGGGATTCACACAAAAAGCATCCTCATGGAGCAACAAAGCCCCAAATGCCAATACTAGATTTAATATGATGCAGATTCATTAAGCAGACCCCTGTTTAACTGTGGTGGCAGCCTCTATAGAAGGCCACTATAAAAAGGAAATACTCTATGATGATCCTATTTAATGTACTTTCAAAATTCTTCTCCTTCTCTAGGGATTGTCTTGCTACAAAAAGTAATAGGTTTTGATGTACAGGTTTGTAAGCTGTATTGCAAACATGAGTTACCCCCCTTCTCCGTCTAGAGATTCTACTATCTGATGAACAACAGTCATCTGGCTTGCTTGGACACCATAAGCTATGTAGGGGAACACGCAGCCTCTTCTTCCTGAAAGGATACACACAAGATCTGGATTCTCTCAAAACCCAATAGTGCAGTTTTAGAAAAAACATAATTACAACAGAACCAAAATTAGAAGCAAGTAACTCTATTAATGTCAATTAAAATGAACAACAACAACAAAAAAAGTCAAACATACAAAAAAACCCAGTGAGATTTACTGCCAGCAAGCAGCAGAAAAATTTACAAAATGACCTTTCACAAAGCCTGTCTTGTTCTTTCAAAATGAAAACCTCTTATGGCAAGGAAAGTGCTAGTAGCATTTTAAATTCTATGTTACATTGTAACTCTAATAGTTGATCATTACCAAATAAATTATGTTACTGAATTATCCTATATATCCTACAGTGTCCCCAAGAATCAGGGAAACCCTTAGCAATGACCCCTCTCCCACTCGCCCCTAACAAAGTCCCACAACTCCAACGTGCAAGAGGATGGAGTCAGGGCAGGCAGCACAACTCGCATCAAGCGACGGCAAGTCACATTCCTCATGACATCCAACGCTCCTCCATTTTGGAGCGTCTTTTCACATCTGTATTACTTCTCTCCAGCCCTGCTGTGTCACTATTACAGCTCATTTATTTGGCCTTCACGGCCGAACACCAAGATTTGGCCCAGAAGCAATTACAAGATGGAAAATAGGTCACAAGCCTCCACAAACCACTCCCCACCCTAACACCTTCTCTCAATACTGGATTTCCAGCTTTCCTCTCTGACAGCATCTTTCTAACACCAAATGGGACAGACACACACAAAATTTCAATTACATGCAGGAGAAAATGAATACGTTTCCAATTAGGTAAGTGCAGTCGTTAATAGGCAGGGTCAGAAATAGATTCCAATTTACCCGGACCTGACTCCTGTTACCCTTCCTTTCAGAGAGCAGCACTTCTCCATACAACCAGCCTGAGCAGGGAAGTCCTATGGACTTATTTATTTAAGTGCTTATCAACAGAAAAAAATATCGCTAAACTGGTCCTTAGCCTGTTCTACACTGGCTAAAAAAATAAGTTGGTATTGTGCTTCATAATGTTCCTTGCTACCTGAGATTACAATAAATTAAAATAAACAAATAAAGACGAGAAACCAAGATTCCCGTCTCACTTGAAGCAACTCCCTATTTTCTGAAATACTGCACTAAACTTATCCTTTCCTATGAGACTTGACTTGTACCTTCAGGAACTCAATCCAGATAATCTTTCAGAACAAAAGCAAAATAAGTTCTATATTTGAGGTATACATGACTGTAAATCAGTAGTGTAATAGTTGATATCAACACTGATAAATTGAAACAGTAGATGCAAACATTTCTACAAATTTTGACAAGTCACTGCCAGATTTCTGGTAAAGTGGCTCTTTTTCTAAGCAAAATGTCTCATAGAAGTTAATAGCAATAAGTATTTATGAACAGTCTAACATAATCATAATACTTGCCTTAGTATTATTAATTGTATGGCAAAGTAGGTACAATTATTTTCATTTTACATACACAGCAGGCGAACTTCAGCCAGGTTCAGACCTCAGCGTGAGGTCATGAAGGAGGTCACTGACAAAGCCGCCAGTCCCAGGTCTTCATCAGACAGACTACAAGCCCCAGTTGAATTTGCATTTTACATTCAGAATACGTAAAAATAACAGGAAAAATAAATATTTTATATTGCAGGCTAAACAATAGCCAAAGAAAGCCAGATCAGTGAAAGTACATATATTATGCAACAATACTCTAGAACAAACTAATTTTGTATAATAAAATACTTGAAGAAGCTAACATTTCCCAGTCAAAATGAATATTAAGTGAAAGACCTCAGATCCTACATGAGACTCCTGAAAAGTCCTGCTGCATTCAAAGTGACAAAGGAAATTCTTTTTTTATTACTGCAAAGATGACTCATTTATGGGAGGATATCAACACCACATACAAGGGAAGCAGCTGTCTGATTAAACGAATATTTGGCTATTCTTATCCATTCTCTTTAAGCCTGCTCCGGCACCCACTGAAGTCAATGCGATCTTTGCCTTTGGATTGCAACAGGATCAGTTTATCCCTGGCCAGGCAGTCCTCTCTCAGTCATTGCTCCAAATCCCTCTTGCACTGAAGGACCATCAAGGACAAAAATCTAAGAAGGAAAACCCTGTGGCAGTTCTGTCACCCAGCTTCTCTACAACCCGCAGCCTTGTCAATCAATGGTCAGGCATCCTCAGTCCTCCTGGAAGCAGTGAGGACATCAACATTTCTGTCTATGCTGGATGTTTCCAATCCACGCTTTTTTCCTCT
>JANZLO010000007.1:9142857-9157268 GCA_026937515.1 Polyboroides typus | reverse complement strand
CCCAGTTACGTTACATGTACTATTTCTAACAGCAGAAAATCAGAGAATTTTTTCCCCTTCTACTTAAGCTCCTTCTGTAAGCTATATAGTACAAAATGAAGTCACATTCATCACGAGGAAGAACATGCCAGTTTTAGCATAGTATGAGGAAAACCTTCAGTTCTCTAATGCGGAATATTTTGTGTGGAAGAATAGGAGAAAATGCAAGAATACAAAGGTGTAAAAATAATTAAAAATTCAAAGTATGTTAGCCTGTCACTGAATAGTCAATTCTTAAGTATTTGGGGGGGTGTTTTTTCCTTAGACTTGGAGTGAAAAAGTTGCAAATAGAAAATCAAAACTCTCTCTCCCCAACTCTGAAAAGAAAAAGGCTGCGGCTCCAATTTTGCAGGACTATGTAATTGCTTTGGAGTATGAGGACCATGTTTCACCTTTCATAATGATGAACACTAGTAACTTTTTCCAAATCTCTGCAAAGTCAAGCTTTCACTCTACATAGTAGAAATTCTGTTCGTGTAAGGGCTAAACAACACCCTGTTCTACATATTTAGCATTATGCTATTGGGACAGAAGCTTTTGCACAATTTCTTAATTGCTTTTTTGAAATGACTCAGATGCTTTTTCAATATTCTTCAGCTGGATGCCTTAACAATTCCATGGCTCCTTTGAATAGTCACCCACATTAAAAAAGGACTAAAGGTATTATGTAAAAATTATTTAAAATAACTTTTTTTAGATATATTATATATATATTAGAATAACTCTTCTGTATGTCCACTGCAGGATGGTTTCTATAGAAAAATTCCTTGTGTCAAACAAAAATTATATACACGTAGCAAAACTTTTATTCTTATTCCTGCTTAATCAGTGACCACCACCTGACACTGCATTATCTTTGCACAGTGAAGATGTACCTGTTTTTAACCCTTGCACAAATATCCTAGGTAAAGCCACAGATGCCCTAAAGCAGTATTTAGGAAGCGAAGATTTTTGTTCATTCTCTGATCCCATTTCTCACTGACAATAGAGGTCTTCCACCGCCACAAAACCCTAAGGGCTTTAAGTACTAACAAGTTTCTGTATTAATAACCTCAAAGAATTCAAAGATATAAGAGACTACATAACAATTTAAGAAGCTGTAATACAGTTTAAATAACCTCAGCACACACAAAAAGGAACTAAAACGTATATCGCATTTATCTCTCTGTATCAAGTATGACTATGACAGGAGCTCATATACAACTGGAAGAAGCATCTTGCCATTGTATGGACTGCACCACACTTAGTTGCATATATGCTATTATGAAGTAAGGGGAGACTGTAAGTTCAAATAGGCAGCAAACCATACTGCAGATAGCCCTTCCTGAACTGCTTAATTGAGTTATCTCAGCAAACTTAAAGGACCATTGATTGGAACGACCTCAACTACTGGAAATTACTTTCAAAAGTAAAACCAGAGAACATTATTTAGAATTTATGTTCAAGTGGGTCAGAAGTGCACTAGCTCCTTTGCAAGGCTGAAGCAAGCATACTCATTCCTCAAAAAGCATTACATTGATGGCATATGAACATCTCGAGTTCCTGGTGTTAGGAAAAACTGCATTCATTTTATCCCTCTGCCTTTTCAAATTTTTCTCTAATTCCATTTGTGACTTTCAAGCTCTTTCTGCTTCTCCAATCATTTTAATCATTATCTTTAGAACGTTACTAAATTTGTAAATAGTTTCAGAACACCAAAGCTCTCCTCATGCCAACAATATGGTAATTTGAACAGGTCACCAAACATAAGACTTCTCTAAAGAACATTGTGGTCCTCAAGGTATATTTGCTTAACATTATTTTCCACCATAAGTAATCTCTCTTTCTACCACAGAGCGATATTACAGAAATTGAACAAATGTTCACAAATTACATTTGAAAATATAAAGCACTAAGATGGTTATGTAATATGAGGTGAATTATTTCCTGTTTGAAATCTTCTGGAAAAAATCCTAAATCTCTTGAAATCATTAGGAAATCTTTCAGGGATTTCAATGAGTTAAGATTATGTTGTTATAAAACCAAGTGTTCTCTTATAACCTCTAATTACAGTTCCCTATCTCTAAAGTAACCTTGTCCATCTCAGAAACCTTTTCCAGAAGGAGGCTGGTTGCTCTCAAGCGTTCTGGTTTCATAACATTAAGATTGCATATTAAGTTGGTTGACCAGCTACATTAAAAAAAGGATCGAATACCGCTTCCTGCATTTCAGGCTTTGGACCAATGATTGGTACTACAACTACATAAAGACTACAAAATAATGATGTTTTATTGCTCAAAATAAAGGAATATGCACTGCTAAATCCACCCAGATGACTTACAAAATGGCTAAACTGAGATAAACATGAAACTGGTGTTAATTAGCCTTTTCTACTACCTACACCTTCATAAGCTGAAGCAATACCTTGGTTCCTCCTAAGCTGCCCCAAGAGAATTTCCTTTCGTTCCTCCATTTTAGTGAAGTTACCAAGCACTGCGAAGAGCAAACATGCGCTAAGCTTTATGTCAGAGCACTGTACCGACAGTGAAAAATAAACACTGCAGGGACAAATCCTCAGTGTGACTCGAAGCTACGCAGGAGCCTACAGCCCTGCATCAGTGGTCCTGGCACCTTACCTCTGCAAATAACTGTATCCTATCGGCATTCCTTCCGTAACTGCTTTTTCATCAGCAATGCCACACCGCAGGCACAGGGAGGAGAACCAAATACTAAAACAAATAGGTTAAGGGCTAAGCTTTCGTAGAAATACTGGGGAAGACGGCCAAGCACGTGCTTCCTTAAGTCTGGGAGAACTCACGCTGCAATGCAGAGCTAGCTCTGCGCACAGCTATTAATTATTTCTGATTTCACTTGTTTGGGAAACCTTTTTCAAGGCCTCATCATTCACCAGTGTAATACCATGCACTGCTTCAGGGAAACAGCTCTATTAAAGTACATACTGCTAGTGCCTGTATCTGAGGAAAGAGAAGTTAGTAAATAAATTATTACCAAAGAAGCAACTGGGTGGTTTATCTACCTTCCAGACAATGCTGCAGCCTTTATGTTGTCCTTGAGATAATCAAGAAAAGGAAATAAAATACAACTCAGGGAATTTTTCATCGTCCTAAAAATAACCCTGATGCAGTGGTCATTCGCTGAAGTTGCCATTTGCCAAACACAATCAGGCTGAGCAGCGCAGACAGCGTGGGTGCGGTGTCAGTGGGTGAAGGCTGGCTTCTTCACAGAAAACACAGTGACAGTATTTAGAATATAGCAGATATTTGATCTAGTTGCTATGGAGTCTTCATGCATTTCTTCAGAAAAATTTTGCTGCTATCCATCAGTTGCTACTGCCACTGACCAGTCAAAATAACTTTTTTTTTTTTTATAAATCTAATTCACTTTTTTGTCTCCAGCAGATACCATTTTGCAAAATGATTCCATAATCCCTAAAGCCAAGCCTGCTTTGCGCACAGCAGCTTGGCATGTCAATTTAAGGCTCACATCAGCGGTTTAAATTTTACTGAATTGCTCCTGCAAAGTCATGTCACTCTACCAAAATACTTTCAAAATATACCTATCCATACATAATTTTTCCACAAGCAACATAAAAAGAAATAGGTACCATTTGGAAAGTGACAGGTTTTTTCTTTTGCTGTTACATAAAGTTTTGTACGTTTTTTTTTTTATTTGGTGCAAGAATGTAAGTTTTATAATGAGAGAGATCAACAGTCTTATTTCAATAACCTTTTTCCAACAGTGACTAAACGGAGCTAATACTAAATCTGTGGAGACCCTGTGCAGAGGCTAAAACACAGATAACTTACACTGTTGCCTGACTTAACTAAGTGGAATTGAGTCTACCAGGCCTGGAGACGTGGGCGACAGCAACAATTCCTTTCCCCCAGGCAGCTCTGATATCCAGTACCTCATTCATCAGCAAAAATGAAAAGTACTTGCCAAGCATAACTATTCTTCGTTAGCTGATCAGGTCCTGAAGTTCTGCTGTTCGGTAAATCTTAGTTACTGCCTCTTATTGCTACAGTAGTGACAGTATTATCAACACGGTGCATGTAATTTCTTTCCTCTCTGCTGCATCGGTGCCTTTAAAAAAAAAATGAAGCAGGGGAGTAAGAAGGCCCAACAAGGTCCAGCCGCTCCTGACTAAATCCTGGCCTGAGCAGCGAGGCACTAACTAGCTTTTATCTGTTCAAGTCTCCTGTTGCATTGTCAGCTTCACTGGTTTTGAGCAGTGATGTGTCCTTATCAGACATCCTGACATAGCATAAGCCAGAAAGAGTAAATAATTAAAAATAAGCTTAAATTATTAAACTTAAAACAGCCTAGAAAGGTTTGCAATTATGATTTTATAGGCTGAAATAATTTTCTACCAGCCTGGGGAAATAAGAGCTACATCCATTTTGGGTGAGCACTGGTTCTCAACACTGGCTTTATTTTACACACAGAAATAAAGAGAATGCAGATCTAAATTATCAGGGAAAGAGAAATCCACACCCTTCCTCAGGTCACGTACAACAATAGCATCACATTAATATTTTCTAAATATGAAATACTACAAGCTTTTCATGACCTGATCCAACCATCTCTTCTGTAGACAATTTGTCTCAATGAACTTTTTCAGTGCATGGGCAAACAAGGTAGCTTTTTAAATCTAGTGTTATTTCCCTTTCCCTTTCTCTTCTTATTCACTCTTCATCAAAAAGGGAACAGAGTCCACAATACAATCCCCACCAGCTACGGTAGGAATTTTGCTAGAAGATGAGAAGCTGAGCTTAAATACAAGAGTTCCCAGACATGCACTCTGAAGCCTATTTAGGCTCAGTTCCCTAAAACCGTCTCTTTTCCAAAGCCCAAAGTAGCTAATAAACATGCTATATTTTGAAGAGGTTAACGTGCTAAATTCTTCATTAGCATCAACAAATAGATGGTAATTACAGACTTTTTCTTTAATTGCAGCCTTTGTTTTCAGTCACTTGTAAAAGGGCAGCTAGCTATTAATCTGTATTGATCCATATGTGGAAGGTCTTACTATAGGAATGAGTGTTAACAGGATTTTGAAGCAATCCCTGAAAAGCTATCAGCAAAACACTAGATCTATTTAGAATGTATGGAACTTTTATAAACAATTACCGACAGAAAACCCTTGAACAGTGCCAAGACGTTAACAATTTGTACAATGCAAACTCTGTGAACCATCCGAAATTTACTCAATTACATTTAGCAGATTTCAGTAATTCATATTATATGCTCCAATATTGTATACAGTTGTGTAACAGTGTGGAATATCTACTCCTACTTACACCTGGACATCTCCCCAGACTGGTGGGGAAAAAAACATTGATTTTAGGTGTCTAAGGCTAAAGGATTACTAACAGGTTGCTAACAGGAGCATTCATCAAGACGCAGTTAAGTATAGAAGAGCAGTTCTTGTAAACTGTGTATCTTCCCCTAAAGAAGCTTCCAGAGAAGCTTGTCAGACGTTCAAATAAAACTACCTAGTGCCACAATGACTGCACAAAAAGAATTGGGATCAACGCAGAAAAGAGAAATTATTTTGAAAAATACCTCAAGTAACACCTACATTCCCAAATAGTAACACAAAAGATATTTTGTGAGCATAGAGAGTCAAGTCAATAAAGTATGGAAATCTGTTTTATCAGCAACTGTAGTATTTTGCTAAAATTCTGAGGAAGAAAAAATATTAAGTTTAGATAAGGTTGATGACAAGGTCACAAAAAACCATAAATTTTCTTAAAAATTAAAAGTAGCTTCACAAACTTACACACCATTTTGTTAGGACAAGAATAGATCCTATAGGGAACCGAGGTTTCTCATCACACCTGAAAAATGCTACAGGACTTATGCTGTTGACCTACAACTCACAAATCTCTCTGACATCAGGGGATCTTCTTCTAAATAAAGCCAAGTTCAGGTCTCTGCTTTGGAACATGTTCTATATTTTGACTGGAAACGAGTATGGAAAAATACTTAAAGGGGAAAGTTTTCTGTTACAGTGGCCAAGAAAACACTTAATTAATAATAGCAGATCTATGCTTTGTTTAGTTCTATTCTTCACAATATCTTTAGCATGACTCTGTATGACTAATGAAGATCACTTCCTAAATCAGTATTGTCTTACTTTATTATAACCAGGACTTGAAGGGATGACTGCCGGCCACCTCATTAACCTCCAATTTACACGACAATTCACTCACAAGGCATTAGCACTGAAGTAGTTTTAAAACTGCTTTAAAGTCATCATACAGGAGTTAAATATCAGACAGCATCCCAAATTGTATACTGAACGCTTCTTTCCGTCTTCACTATGTTGACTAAAGAGGAAGAAATTCAAATAGACACTTGACCAAGAAATACACATTTATAAAAGCACATCTGTTTCAATTCTGAAACAATACTAATGCGTGTGTTTGCAACAACAAGGCTGAAAAACAATTTCTATCACAGGTCAGATGCAGCCCATGATGCTTCCCTCACTGCCGATCCCCAGAAAAATGCTCCAGTTGGGGTGTGAGTCTTTGCTGGAGTGGGCACTATCTCACGGAAAGAACTGCTGCCTGAATGGCAATAATCCTACTATACTGCTTACGGACATACTCACTGTTTCCATGCTCTGGATGCGCTATACGTTGGCAAATATATACACCAGGGCATGGCTCCAAATCTCGCCATTAAAGTGATCTCTCAATGCTCATATGCCGCTATTACTTCAGGTGCCAAACTTTCCCCAGGAATTCAATGGAAAAGCCTGAGGGATTAAATTACAGAAGCCAGATTCCTAAAAGCCTGACATTTCACAGTTTAACATCTGACATCTACATTACTTTTTCAGCTCTTGACCTCCATTTGTAAAATTTCCCTTTAAACACTTTGTTTAAACTGCTTAACATAAAACTGCCCAAACATAATAATTCTTTCCGTTGTGCTGAAGTTGTCACCAATTTAAAGGACATAATAAGACATTTTATGAGAAGGTAAACAAAACTAAACAAAAAGCCACAAAAGCTTATTGGGGTAATTTCCCTCAATGTGTAAATGCTCTCTCAATTCTTTTAATCACTCATGGTTCCTGATAAGTAGGATTCACACTTGTTAAATTTGTAGAGACCAAGATAGGTGGAGTCACTGTAGGCAGGTGCTGGCATTTCTGCTCTCAGTTGCTCTTTTTGAAGTTCAGCAAAAGTTCTTTTTACTGAAATGAACGGAGTGAGAGATGAAAACCTAGACCTTTTGGACACTTTCATAACTTTATGGAAACAATCACGTTATAAATCAATCCAGCCATAAAATCCAAAGTGTACGCCATTAAATTGGATTGCATCAAAGCAGGCTTTACAATGCAAAAAGACTGAGCATGCCAGGAACACATTTTCCTCCTGTGTACAGTATCTGACACAACAGAGCTGTGAGCCTGATGGTTTATCTGCATTGGGGGAAGGAAGGTAGGAGAAAGAAGCAAAGAGATATATACACATGTTTGGATCGCTCCGTCTTCTCATGGCTCGAGGAGAACTGTAGCCCCAGCTACCGGCAAGGAGCAGTGCACAAGCTGCCACCCAAGTAGCAGCTCTGGAGGCCCCAGTAAGTCAGATGTCCCCCACCCAAGTATTCCTCCTGCCCCATCTTCCTGTGAGGCAAATAAGGGGGAAAACTGTTACAACCTTTGTGAAAGGATTATAATATAGCTCCATTTCCCTCCTTCACCCCATGTGTGCCTGCATAAGTAGCAGGGAGTGAGAGAGGATCTAAGATTCAGACCACTCCTGTGCCCATCACACCGACTAGTCAGAGGGGACAAGTACCAGTGGGTGCAACGTGTGTGCAGTATGAGCCTTAGACTCAACCCCAAGCATGCTTCTCTTCACTTAATACGCAAGAAGCAATTACCACCACTATCTTTATTTCATGATACCTATCTACTAACCTACCCCGCAATCCTGTCTGTTGAGACAATATTTTCTCCAGTATTCCAGGTATGGATTAATTCAATATAAAGCTGCAAAGAGGCATATTTACCCAAGATACCAAAACCACACTTCGGTAAATGATCTGTGTTTTGAAATACTGTCTACATATGATTTGTATTAAGACCAAATAAATCTCGTCTTTCAAAAATTACCAAGGAAATTAAATTTAAAAATCACATATAAATCATGGTATGTTTAGACAACACCATAAAGGTGAGCAAATTTAAAGTTGTAGTGCAGATAGCTCATTTCCCATCAGAATTAAGGGAATCAGAGATCATCAGTTTTTGTTACAACCCCTAGCTTGCTTTATTTTAGAATATTGTGTATTTGTTCCCAGTTTAATTATGCCAAGCAGTGTGAAAGTCTCAAAGAAGAGTAGAGAAATGACACTCAGCGCTACAGTAACATTCTGTACCTGCAGGAAGGTGAACAGAGCTTAATCAGCCATCATTTTAGAGTCCCACTTGGTTTACCTCATTTAGATTAAACCCGCAGTGAACTTAGTAGCTAACTCGCCTGAGAAAGACGTACTGAACGGGACATGCATGTTAAACGCAGAGTGCCTGCACAGGCGAGCATTTGCAAGCTTCAGCAGTGTTGCAGTCACATGCCTATCACCCCTCAGATAGGACACCTAGAAACTGAAGCAGCGAATACCAATCTATTATGAAATGCAATGTCATCAAAAGAAGCTCCATTTTACAAGGAAGCAAACAGTGGGGTATTATTTTCATGCCAAGAAATATCTACATAATGAAAACAGAACTGTGAGATCCAGAAGGTAAATGCTCAAAGGGCATCAGGAATAGGCTCACTGCAATTGAACTGAAACATGAAATTGCATTTCTTTTTTGATTATTTTTCTCTGTGCACTTTTTACACATTCTTTTGACTACTTAATGCACTGAAAAGAAATATTCTTACTTGCCTATTGGCAGGCTTAAACATGCTTTATTTCAATACATTTATTTCTTTTATTCTCCTGTGCATCACAGCAAATAAGCCAACACCAGGAACATTTTATTCATATGTTGAATGAGCCAGTTCTGGAGTCCCGCCAAGGTTTAAGTAGCAGTGATGATAGTACCAGCACTGGAGGACTAGCAGAAGCTGCAAATGGTCGTATGAACTACATTCACGTAACACCTCAGGAAAAAGAAGCTATAGAAAGGGTAAGCCTTTCTTTTTTGAAATGTTGCTTGATTCTTGCTGTAGGGTGTTGACTCTGGTGCATGCTTAAGACGTGTTAATTTAAGCTTTGTTTATGCTCAGTAGTTCTGCATCATTTTTGATACTTTATATTTGATATTTCATAGTGGTTGTAGTCTTGTTTCAGACCACATCTCTTCTTGTTTTATAGCAATTGAGTCTAAAATCTCTTGAATCTGTTTTACTGAGAAGATGCAGAGCCTTTTAAGTGATCAGAGGCCATCTGTAATAATTGATGATTGAATGGGTTTCTGTCAGGAATGGGAACTCGGGCAGTAATTCCTCTTGCAAAAGCCTCAGACAGTACTGTTCTAGATCCTGCTGTGGTAGGTTTCCAGATACACAGGAGTGTCTGCATGAGCACTGTTTGCGAAGTACTTCGATAGTAAGAGCTCTCATAAATAGTTGAAGTCACTACTTAACCCAGTTGTTTGTCCGTCCATGAGAATTACTTAATTATAGCTTTCTAAAAATGCAGGTAAACATGTCTATAAAAATATACTTGGGGGCAGTATATTGTGTTCATAAATACTGCGTGTAACACGGACTAAATACAGATTTGCATAGATAGCAATGCCTCTGAGATTTTTCTTAGAACAAATTGCAAAGACTTATGTCATACTGTGGTAGTGGTTTTGTATATCAAAGACTGGTTTTCAACTGGCAAAGCAAAAGGTTATGTAAGGATCATCCGAAAAGAACAGTTTTAAGATAGGTATCAGTTCTCTAGATTCTCTAGACCTCAAGGAAATTGACAATTAATAAACTTAGTCTAATAAAACTCTTTGTCCATGTACTTCACACACTTCACAGATCATCCTCTCTAGTCTGCTCCATTTCCTTTTAAAACCATTTTATGCAGTAGAGCATACAACCTATTCCAGAACACAACAGACCTGTACGCTTCTTCCCCTTTCCATGAAAGACACACCTCAAAATTTAGGTGTCTTAGTGTCACAGCTGACACATTCATGCTGTTTGTAAGCATGAAATTAAATATAAGAATGGTTGATAAGGGATAGTAGGACATAGTGTTTTGCAGAGATTCGATCTGTCCTACAGGTAAAATGCCTTGCAGGTGTTGTGAGGATTTTAAGAAAATCTCCAAATGGTTGTATGTACTTGCCTTTGGCTAAAACAGAGATTGGTTTGCTGAATGTCTTTAAGTGCAGGCTAAATCCATTTCCCTTGGCACAGAAATAAGCGCTTCTCAAGTATTCTCATCCCCTGTTGTCATTGTGTCCCAGAAATTAATTAGTTCCTTGACTTCTGAAAAACAGATTGCTCTCAACTTACTGCCCATGGCTGCAATGTGTAGTCAATTTTTTTAAAAGTGAAAGTCCAGTTGGAACAATTGAAAGTATGGCTTAATGTGATGTATTGGGCTACCTACTAGTGATCACAGGCTGGGAGCTTTTGTTCCAGGCAACCTCTGTTAAAAATCCTGAGCTTTGTATAACTAATAGTTTAAAATGGGCATTGTTTGAAGTTTTTTTTCTGCAGCAGTGCAATGTGCCGTTACTTCCTGACTTCACTGTGACCCAAGTCTGTTTTAGTGACTTGCTGTGACCATGAAAGAAAAGTGACATGTTTTATGGTGCTTCATTAGACTCATTCAAATCACTTTTTCAAATGAGAATTCTTTTTATTAAATGCAGAGGCAACACCTTCTTATTCTTTGCTTACTAAAGGCTGTACTGAGCTAGGCAGCAATGTTTGTTCAAGAAGGCAGTAGTTGCTTAAGTGGCATCTCAAGATACTAGACATACAAAGAAGCTTAATATACAAAATGTACTTTCTAATGTGTTTCTTCTTTTCAGTTAAAGGCATTAGGATTTCCTGAAGGACTGGTGATACAGGCGTATTTTGCTTGTGAGAAGAATGAAAACTTGGCTGCCAACTTTCTTCTACAACAGAACTTTGATGAAGACTGAGAGACATTTTTGTATTTCACACCTCACACCAGTGCATTACACTAACTTTGTTCACTGGATTGTCTGGAATATTTGGGCTTATATTCATAATGCTTGGTTTATGGTATATGGGGAGGCAGGGAGAAGAGAATACAGGAAAGAAAGCAAAGAAAGCAGCAAATATATCTGCTTTAAATTAGCAGATGCAGAAAATCACACAGCGTAAAATAATATACAACCAAAACTCAGCTTCTGCAGATAATTAGTTCCTTCTGTAAACTGTAGGTTAACTTTTTTCTAGGTTTTCACTCTTACTGTACTAGTTCCAGAAATGTAGTGTAATGTCCTGCTTCATGTTCCTTTCTACTTAGTATTGGTATTGGAAGTAGCCTGTGCTACCCAGATTCTACAATCTGTATTTCATGGCAACACGGGATAGCAGCTTTGTGAAATCTAAAAGATCTGAGCAAACATAAACATGAATGCCAAAATATGGGTAATTATGTTGCTTTTCCAGGTGTGTTGAAGTAGTGCAAGAAGCACAGCATTTTGTTCAGTGCTGGATTAAAACAATGTTGGCTTTTTTCCCCAAAATGAAAACCATTTCAGCTAAAATTGGTCATTGAGAAACACCACCCCCTCCTTTCCCCTGTCCAATGATCTAAGAAGCTATATACATAGAGATAAAATTATTACCCTCTTTACATCTTCTCTTTTTGGGAAAAATTATAGCTATCTAATTACAGTTCACTTCAGTGTTATGTTGCAGTACAAGTTTGGAAAGCAATAGATTGCATGTTTGGTTTTGTTATATGCACTCTTGTGAATTAAATATTCTTTTTCTGCAAGCAAACAAAAAATGCAAGCTTCATTTTTGTCTGCTGCAGTGAGACTTTATCAAAGAAAATTTCACCTTCTACTTTTGTTGAACCAGCTTTTACAATACAGCTGTAAGCATTTAAAGATACTGGTGTTCTGTTGCTCTTGAGTAGATTTTAACAATCAAGCTATTTCTGTTCAGTAAGGACTTTTGGGGATTTATTCACTTTATGAGGAAGAGAAGTTCATAACTTGAGATATCCTTTAACGTACATTGACTTTTAGAGGCAATTTTGCCTGTCATTGCAATGCTAGCAATGAATACAAATTCTAATTTAATCTAAAGCTATTATGATTTCCTGAACACAGCTTGGGGATATTTTGAGTTTTTGCTGTTATCTGGATTACAAATTTATCTCTACAGTAGCCAAGAAAATATTATTAGTGGTATACCACTGAGGTGTTTTACCACTAACGACACTAACAATTTAGTGGTACAAATAAAAAATTATTTTCTGTTTAGGTTGTGTATCAGTGGATTAACTACTACTTAAGCTCAAAGTACAAGTCAAGTGTCTTCAGAAAAGAGAGTGAGAAAGACTGAAACTTTTGTATTTTGTTTCTTCATTGGTTGGCTGTAGTCTGTTAAATAATTACCTGCAAATAGTGAAATGTATTAAAGCCTGTTATTTTTTCTTTCTTTCCTTGGACATCCATGATGTTTTTCCAGCTAGTGTGTATTTTAATTATTCAGATTTTATTCTTTTAAAATTTCATAGGTGTATAATGTCCAAGTGATCAATAGCACAACCCAAATCTATCAGTAGGAGGTGTGATATCGCTAAATAGAAAATAAGTCTTTCATAGTGCTTTCATTTTAGAAAAGTTAACATTAATATCTGAGTCAGCCAGTAGACTTCACCTAAATAGGATTCTCAGTATATTTATGGACTGGAAGAGATGGATTTTGATTTAACACTCTGCAGGCAAAAAGGGGCTATTTGTTATCTGTAAAAGGACCAGCTGCCAGGTACTTGGAAAAATGCCAAATTGATACAAGGACTTCTTGAATGTACTTTACTACATAGCTAATAACTAAGACAAAAGCTTTTAGTTTGTCGGTGTCTTCTGTACTGATAAAACTGCTGTCAGAAATAACCATTCCTTCTCTAGGAGGATGGAGAGTAAAGCAAGAATGTCTGTGGGTGTTTCAGTCTACTCCCTCCAATTTTGATTCTGAAATGTTTACTTATATAAATGTATTTGAATTAAAGGCTTGGTCTTCTTAAAAAAGCTAGTAGCTTTGGTCTTTTTTGACTTCGTATGCTGAGTGACTGAGGGGTTCATAGCTGCTGTAGTTGAAGCATTACTAGTAATTCTGTTCCAGTTTTTCAGCAGTGGAACGGGTGACTGACCTTATATGCTAGCAAAAACTATTACCTGTTCAATAGTGGGATACTTGCCAGGGAGAATCATGTACCTCTTTGTAGTTGCTGCCAAAAGGGAGGAATATACGGAACTCCTATGGTGTTGAGAAGGTGTGACCTGAATAAGTTGCCTAAGTTGCCTAGGTACACTGTGCCTCATTTTCTACAAAGTACTACCTGGAATTGTCTGCACAGAGTGCTTTTCAGCTTGTTAGCTGCAGATCTCTTGGGGATTTGGGGAGCAATCTCTTCAGGGCTTTGTGAACAGTAGCTAAGAAATAAAGTATTTCTTCCTAAGTTTTGGTACTGGAGTCCTTACCTTTGTTGTAAATCTTCTAAGAATCTGCTCAGTGAAAAGTTATTCATGATGTACTTTTAATTGGGATTAAAAAAATTACTCTGAAGTCATATTAATTCTATAGTTGTCTATTCTTATGTCCTCTGTACAGCTGCATTTTAATGCTATGGTTCATTAACCTTGTCCAGAATCCTCTTATGAATCTAGCTAAAACCCAAGAGATTGGATTGATGATATGCTTTATTCTTAGCACACTAAGAGAACTTTTTAGGAATGTGAGATAATCACTCATGAAGTCAAACTGTCGCTCTGATTTTGATTGTCAGATTGAGCTTTACTTCAAGAATACATGTGAATGAATGAAACTGGGAAACACAAATCCAAGTCCTCCAGTAATGTAAGCACATCTGTCACCTGTGGTTTCATTGGATATTTCAGTTGGCTTTACAGACATTTGGAGGCAGGCATGTTGATGTTTAAATTTTTTTTGCTGATTTCTTTCAAGCCAGCTCTGTCTGTTCACAAAACTAACCTATAGATTCTGCACTTGAAAATACTATGTAACTCAATGGAAACAATAAGGTGGGAGTGAAGAGAGAACATCTTTGTCAGTAACATTTTTAGTTCTTCTTCCTTTTCTGGTTTGGGATGCCAACAAAGTGTTCAACACACTATCTTTTGAAAAACATTATTTTGAAATTACGGCTATGTGGTTATG
>JANZLO010000007.1:9095154-9142757 GCA_026937515.1 Polyboroides typus | reverse complement strand
GGGGGGGTTGTGGCTGAACAGGCATTTGAAACATCTAGAAATCCTAGTGAATCACAAAGATGTTTGCCAAGGCAACGAACACAACATTGAACAGACAAGACACATTCAGTGCTAAAGCAAAACCAGGAGGTTAAGGCTGCAATAGATCTTGAAAGCTTCAAGCATACAGAGGTTAAACAAGAACGACTTACTTTCTCTTCCGTAGCCCAACACAAACTCTACACTGATCCTGCAGCATGTTCACACCAGGTGAGATACTGTTTGGCATCCATGAACCAAAGCAGGAGCGAGCAAGAGTGAAGAACTATACCTCCACATGACTTCCTCCGTGGGATACCTTTTTCTAGCACACCCAAGCACTCATTAATCCCATGTCCTCCCTTCCTCGCTGAAGCTTTGGCCCTTTCCAAAGAGATGAACTTTGTGGCTACCAGCCTCAGCACAGAGCCCACATACCAGATGACTAACACCCACTTCCCCTGCGGAAGGTACGCTTGAGTTTCAAATGGGCTTTTCTACCTAGTTCCGAGACAAATGTGACATCATTTTCTACATGAATTTTGTAACATCAGAGTTCTTTCTGATATTCGGTTTGTGAAAAAGGAGATGGCAATGTGAAAAAAGGTCTGCTGTTGAAGGAAAACAACAGTCCCTGTCTTCTGCAGCTACACGATGGGAGCCATTTACTGAACACTGACTCTTCCCCATGCACACCTGAATCATGCTGACAGCAGCAGCTCTTTACTTCTCCCTCCATCCTTGTCTTTCTGTAGATATTGCCTAGCAGCAGCAGCTCTGTGTGAGCTTTGACAGTGCCTAGGGTGCCAAGTAAAGGACAAAATTCACCGAGATGCCATTGTTGCCCAATCTCTTTTGGTGAGCAATGGTGAATATTCCAGATACTGTGGGACATTGAATGCTCATGAGGCTGGCCTTTAAAAAAAGGTATAAAAGTTTAAAAAACTTTTTTTAAACTGTGTATTTAAATACTAAATAAATACCCACTTACTGCTAGTAGAGCCCAGAGGTGAAACTCTCTCCTCATCACTGATGGTAAAAGGGTAACAGGCATCAGCTTCCCATATTTGCACATTCAAAAATCAGTTTTATTTGGCAGCAAAATCAGTTTTTGATAACAGCTTTTTTTGGTTTGGGGTTTTATTTTTTGTGGGTTTTCTAAAAATCTTTCAAACACTTGTCACATGCAAAGACAGGAAGCTCTGTCTGCTTTAAAAAGCATTTTAGACAGGGAAAGGCAAGTGTGTGTTACATACTGCCAGGGGCTAGGAAGCTGGATTCAAAGGCTGTAATTCCAGCTTTGCTGCTGACTCAGTGAGTGACCATCGCGTAATCACACCATTTCCCTTTCCTCACTCTGCAAAACACGAGCCATATTCAGTTATCTCAAAAGACACTGTGAGGCAAGTGGAGCTGGGCCAGTACATATACTGAATTTAGGTATAATGGAATCAGTCATGCCTAAATTTCAATAAATTTTACATATTTTAAGCTGCTCACCTCCTGTGTTACTACCTGGCTTTTAATGCTCTTGATACATTCGGGTACCATGTAACTACTCAGGCCGCTCTGGGTTTTTTTGTTTACATACATGTATTTGCATCAGTATGTGGTTTTCAACATTGCAAGAAAAGATTGCATGCATGAAAGTGGAAATTTCCCACTTGAATGCAAGACGAGCAGAGCTGACTCTTGTCAACTGGTTTTAAAAATCAATCAAGTTAGCCTCAGAAAGAATGCAGGAGAGGGTCTTGAAATTTGTCTTCAGTCTACAAACACCTTTTTCCAATTTTTGGGTGTGGAATAATTCTGTTAATCTTTAAAGAACTACGGATGTCTAAGGACTGCAAAGACATCATCCGAGCAAGAATGCTGCTGATGCTGGCCCTTTTCCCAGCTCTGCTAATGGCCAGGGAGTTGTTATTGTCCAGAGCTATGTCCAGTAGCAGACATGATGACATTTAAGAATGTTCTGGTCCTACAGAAGCAGAAGCTACAGCACAGAAGCTACAGCCATGGTTTGTAATGCTTCTATCAATACAGATGATGATCATACTGCAAAACGTCATTTAGCAAAATACTCAAGA
This sequence comes from Polyboroides typus, assembly GCA_026937515.1. Classification (NCBI taxonomy): domain Eukaryota; kingdom Metazoa; phylum Chordata; class Aves; order Accipitriformes; family Accipitridae; genus Polyboroides; species Polyboroides typus. Next base: position 9,140,652 of record JANZLO010000007.1, on the reverse strand, counting down.
GAAGAGGCAAAGCCACAAAGACCCCACACCCTGCAGTATCCCAGTATCCCTGGAAGCTAGAAGAAGCATGGGACAGTACTAATAGATGCCCAGCATGCTGGCAGAGTGGAAGAGCTAAAGTCATGGCCCTTCATTATCCTCTTTTGCATAATCAGGATGTTCCAGGCTCAGAGAAAAAGTTTCCATCCCAAATCAGCGCTTCACGCACACAGCATGTATCGGTACCTGGCATATATCCAAACGAGGTTTTGAAAAGACAGTTCACAATACCTTACATGAGCATATTCCCCCTCTCACTATCATTCCTACAGACAAAATGGATATCTGTTGTACTGAAAAATCCGGTCACCGCAATACAATAGCTTTTAAATAAATCACAAAGCTGAGACCATATTCCCCATACGTAGAAAGAGTTTAAGTGCCGAGAGCAATCAAACAATATTCCTTTACATTTTGTGTCTCATGGGCCTGCACATACAATTTGTTCATAGCCTCCATTTTCCAAGGAAGTCAACAAATACTCAGAGGGCTCTGCACCTACTAGGAGATAGTCACATTTCACAATTGAACAATTTATTTTTCTTCAGCAATTTAAGTGACATATATATAAATATATATCTCTCACAGATACATGTATCTCACTTAAATTGATGAATAAATACAAATATTATATATAATGTATATGTTTTGTGTATATTGTGTACCTGAGTGTGTGTGTATACATATTCATATATCTAATGTGCTCAACGCTATGCATTCTGCACAGTGTAAGCATGTATACATACAAACAAACTCATGCTTGTGTTCCTGTACGTCTCATGCAGAAGGAGCAAGAGGGAAGATGCCTGGCCTAACCCACACCCATACCATCTGAAGGCAAGTTTAGGGTGCAGCCAAGCACTTGTTTATGTAACAGCAAGGTACAGCCGCAGTAAAAGGGAGACAGGAGCGAAGGCCATCGCTGAATATTAAAAAAGAAACACAAACAATATTAAGGTATTCTCCATGTTTTCTAAGCAAAGACTACTGATGTTTCCTAGATCTGAAAATCTGATTAGGAGCCTGCATCATCATACATTATTACTAACACGAATACGGCCTGAGCCTGTCTACTTGCAGCCAGGGATATGGAGTACTCTGGGAAAAGAGATAGCAGAAGGGACAGTATTAATTCTATCCAGCTTTAATTAAAGTAGTAGAATACACATTTGAATCAAACACATTGATAAAACAGGATATGTGAAAATCAGGAAAAACAACACATGCTGTGATGAAGTAACTGAGATGGGTGCTGGTCAAACATGAAAAAAAAACCCCCTCCAGCAAGGTCATCCACACATTAAATAAATTTTTTAAAAAGACCATTTTGCAGAAAATTCCACAATCAAAAATGTAATCACAAAAACTACCTTATGCTGCAGTGTCCCATTTAGGGGATTAGGATAGTAATCACAATCTGCCCCAAGCAGCTCTGCCCCAGCATTCAAGCACTACATACATTAGAAATGACATTCTTGTTTTGATAAAAAAAATTCTAATGCAGTTTAATAAACTCTACAAAGCGAGCCTTTTAAAAGTCGGGGAGATCACATCCAGAGGTCCCAAAGGTATCAAACAGCCTCGGTAATTTTACTTAAGTCATGCAGTTCAGAATATGAAAATCCGTAAGCTTGAATGTAAAATGAACTCAAATTTTCCCAGGTATGCCAAGGGAGCAGATGGCTTCTGAATCCTAGAGATATGCCAAAAGGATCCATAAATTCAAACGTTACATTGCTGGATTCTATACTTTTTCTTTTCACAGAGAGATCTGTGTTTACATGTAATGTAGCAGAAAAGAAAAGAAGGGACAGATTATGTCTCTTGATATTATCCCTTCCAGAAGAAATCTATGCAGAATGGATCAAAACATGGTGTCAGTGAATGAGTTAACGCATACCACAATCTATAGAGATTCTGTAGATGGGAGAAAAGAAACAGCAATGAGGGGGCATTAACACAGGCACTCCCAATGTAATACAGTCCTAAAGCTAGCCTTAACAGAAGCTTCAGGTTTTTTAATGTTTTCTCCACTACTATATGTTATTTGTGTCCTTGGAAACTAGAGTGATGTGGCAAATAAATCCTCTCTCTTGATTTTTTTATTCTTCTTCCCCCCCCACCTTGAGGCCATCGGAGATGTCATTCCCCATTTCTAACACAGAAGGAAAACAATAGTCAGTTATAAATTAGGTAAAACCTCCCCAAAATCTGAAGCATCTAAATAGATATGCCTTAACAGAATCTAAGATTGCCACCAGCAACAGACACAAAAACCCAACAGATTGCAGACTTGTTTCAGGCCCTAGCTAGAAAAATACACCTGCAGTGTGCAGTGTAAATACACTGAATCACGGCTGCTAGCCCAGGCTCAGTTACTGATACCTAACTGCATAACGACTCAGCTGATACGCCTAGCACCACAAGACAGGTCTTACATGCAGCATTTAGCATTGCTGGTGATGTGGGGACTGGAACTAAAAATGGGAAATGGGGGGAAAATGCTGTCATGAAGTACAGAACTGCACCTTCACACTGCAAAGCACAAGCACAGCCACCTCCCTCCCTAACAACTTCTTCAGATCAGCTGGAGGCTTGAAACACCTGGCTCCTGAATGATGACATGCAACTCTAGCCCTTTTGGGGATGAAGGGAAGAAGGCAATACTGGTGTGCCAATGGCCATCTTTATTTGCACATTCCCTGTGTAGCTCTGAACTGCTATGACTGGTAGCACTTCAATCTCCAATCTCACTGCAGCTGGGCTAAGTCCACAGCGGGGTTCGGAGACAGCAGGAAGGGATGCAAATGGAAAATATGATATGAAAGGTTAGGAAAATGAAGGGGAGAGCATTACACAGGGCAACAAACACCTGTGAAGCACTGCGCAGAGATAGAAGGGTTGGGGGGGGTAGAAAGGGAGAAGGGGGCTGTTTTTCCCCTCATACCTTGCGTTTCCGATCTGCCCTAGAGATTTTCCGCTGCCTTTTCCTTTCCTTCTCAAGGTTTCTCTCCCTCTCTTCGAGTTCAGACTCTCGAACTTTTTTAATGGAAGCGGCTGCATGAGCCATTTTGGAGAGGAAAACCCCAGCTTCAAGAAAGCCGCTTCCACCACACGCAGATATCCAGGTGATTTATTTTCTTCCGCAAGGGCGCTGGCTGCAAGCCAGAACTTCACAGTGTAATCCACTCTTCCTCCTCCGGCACCCCAGAAAAGGTCACAGCTCTGCTCCAGCCTCTGCAGCACCCATAACTCAGAAGCACGAGAGCCACGTCCACACACGCAATGTGCAAAAGTGCTTGCAGCCACACACACACAACCAGAGAGCAGCCGGCAAATATCTGCGAGCAGGCTGAAACGGCTTCAGCTTGGCTGAGACTGCAAGTGTAGAGAAGCCTCAGACTTAGCTGGGGAAAAAAAAAAAAAAAAAAAAAGAAAGAAAAATCGGCCTTTAAACACACAGCACCAAATTGGAAAGGTCTTTTGGGGTTCCTCCAGACAGGCTGCGTCTTCTGACTGGGAGTAAGGCTCCACTTCAGCATCACCACCAGGTGGAGGAGGGGGCAGCTCCCTTCAGCTTCTCACATCGCCTTTATGCAGGGCGAGAAGAAAATGGTGCAGTCTGACTTACTGACTTGCTGCTGCTGCGACCGTCTGTGCTGGAGCCCAGCATACGCTTTCCTGCTCTTCTCCTCCTCACGAGCTTTCCTTACTGCTGAGTCGGTCAATAGGAAACCAGGAGCAAAAGCTGCCAGGCTCAGAGAGACCAGCCTCAGCCTGCTCACCTGCGGGCAGCATGGAGAGCCGCCTGGAAACGGCTTGCAATATTCAAGTCCTCATTGTGCCTTTATGCAGCCACGTGAGGCTGCATCAGGAGAGCTGCATTAAGCAGCGAACCAAACGCAGCGAGGAGGGGGACGCTGCTTGGGGAAGCACACAGCGTAATCTGGGCTCAGCCTGCCCCGCTCAGCTCAACTCCAGGGAGGTAAAAATAATACCACCGAGTGCGCTGTTCGTTATTATTCTATGCCAAAAGCTGCTTTCAGACGCTTCCTAAGACAACTTGGGAAACCCTGTGTTGAAGATGGAGAATGATTATAGCTGCGGACCAACAGAGACAACATGTTGTTAATTAGTGTTCCCCTTGTCGTCCCCCCCCAGATACCATTTGGGTTTGGGACATTAATTTATAGCGTTGATATTAGAGACAGATGGATCTGTCATTCCCTCACTGCTTATCCCCCTGCTAAAACCAGCATATCAAAGCTCAACTCCCGCCTCCCTGGATAACTGTTATCACTATTAGTGTCAAGCATTTATTCAACAAAATAGGACACGTGTAGATAAAAAGAGCCTTTGCATTAGTCCCTGGCAGAGAGCTGATCACATTTCAACTCCCTCCAACCCCACTGATCCGGCCTCTTCCAGGCAAGTCCTGAGGGAGAGGAGGACTGCAACACTCCGACGCAGCAGAGATGTTTGCATCCCTGGCTTAGCCACTCCAGAGAAGCTAGGGATATGGGAGCTCACCAACAGCAGCACTAAAAATCACCAAATCAAAGAAACAATTCTCTTAGTTAGGTTTCCCTCTGCAATATATTCCTTGACTTCAGACTGCGTTTGACTGAATGGCCACTAGACCCGAGCACCATGAATTTCTCTACAATACAGCACCACCAAATCAGTAACAGATGTCCTGTGAGCTCTTTCATGTGACTACAGCTCATAGACCAGGCCTAATCCTGACCTTCACGGTATTTTTGTACCCACAGAACTTGGTTGTTTTCAGTTCACATAGACCAAACCCATTTATTATTACCATGGAACTAACCATTATTGATGGCTTGTGCTTTTACTGTAAGGTTTCACTTTGAGAATTTCACAAATTTCAAAGACCAAATTTTCACAAAGTACTTATATATTATGGAAACTACAAAGCACTAGAAAGGCATCTTTAAAACAGGTATCTATTTTGCGTTTGAGCCAGTGATCTGCACATCAATCAAAAATGTATTTCTCTAGCGTAAGAACACATCAGAAGCAGCAGGGTACAGAGTGCCAGCCAACCCTATTTGCAGATCCTCTGTACGTACAGGCTGATTTTCTCACAGTTGTTCCCATTTGTGAGAAACTAGGCTACACAAAACTAATGGCTAAAACACAAGCAGTAGCTGCAGCAACAGCCACCAGCAAAGTGAGACAGGTGGAAGCAGCCAAAGGCATAAAATAAAGGAGAGAATTGGATTCTTTAATAAGACTGTAGCTTCCCTTGCCTTCCTAACATTGTATGAACCTCACAGGTAGCATCACTTGTAAACCAGAAATGAACAGCCAGTAATTTAGAACTCTACCTTCTTGATACAGTGGGAAAGCATTCATCTTCCCAACCTTTTCCTGGGATCCTAAGCAAGAAATTTGAAAATAAGACCAAATATCACAGGTACTTTGTAACCCATGCTACACAAGAGTAAAAAAAAAATCAGACGCTTGAATTGAACAACTGGTGCCTTGGGTAAGACATAATGAAATAGCAAATATTCTTTAGAAGATAGCTGGCAAAGAACTTCAGGTCAGTTCTATGAGTTCACTATTGTGTCCTATAAACATTTTCCCCCTAACCTCAAAGAGACATAAAAATACTTCATCATCGCATGGGGGGGGGGGAAGTAACTTTCAATAGATTATTTTGGAAAGAACATACCCAATCTGGGGAGAAGAACATAAAGCATGTATCACTTAATACTTGACACAGCCACTCTCCCTGCAGGAAAGAAGTGTTCTGTTTTAAGATAGTAAGATTTTACTAACAAAAGTAGAAAATGGCTTGTCATTGCCCTGCATATACAGAGCTTAACAAAAATAAATCCTTCTGCAGACATGAGTTTGAAGATTAAATTTTCAAGATCTGTTCAGTAGAAATGGAGACTGAGCAATTTCCCCCTAAACATGGAAAAGGTATTGTGAAGCTGCTACATAAGAAAAACAGAATATCCAGTGATGCTGCCACAAACGGTATGTAGGAGGGGAGTGGGAGAGTGGGCAGATGCACAATAACATAAAAAGAACACAGTACCAGAAAAAGGGTGGTTTTTCTCTGAAAGCATTTGTAATCATTAGCTCTGTAGAAATACATAACTCATGAGATCCAACAAATTCCCATTTGGGATAATAAAGCTTATAAGACTTCAACCAGTACAATGTCCTGGGTGATTTGTGAATAGGCTGAGTGACTAACCTCACCATGAGATCCACAGATGTGTGGGTGCTTAATTAGGGTTACAGCTCCTATCTACCTGGTTTACAAATTGGCATAAATCATTAACTTCCTGACCTGATCTCCTAATTTCACAGTCTCCAGGTTTTGTTTTTTTAACCTGACCCACCAGCTGCGACAATAAGCTCCTGCACTGCGGTGCTTTATTAGCCACAGCTATGATCAGCACTTGGTTTTAACTGCCAGCTTTCAGGTAGAGAAGCATGATTTGCTGAGCAAATCAGCATTTTCTGTCTATAGAAACCTACTGGATGAAAATCAACAGTAATTGAGTACAAGAGGAGAGGATGTAACTAAGTGATTATCTTCCTTGAAGCATATCCACTAACAGGGGTCCGTCTCCTCAAGATGAAGTTCTCTCCACATAAATCACGTAGGCAGTGCAAAAACAAAGTTAAAACCAAGCCTAGAAATAACGCCAAAAAACTGTGACTCAAATCTGTTCTCATCATTTCCCAGAGTTACAAAAAAAAGGGAGGAAGTGATGGAGCGGGAAACGCCTTTCATGCCTCAAAGCCAGAATGGAGACTGTTCTTTCCAGTTCTAAGCTGCTAGCACATTCAGGAAATAGGCTGGAAATCACAATTGGTTTCAAACATCTAAAAATGGGAAAGGGCCGTCCCAGGCAATAGTTTGGTAGGGATTAAAGTTGGGCAATGGAACATTTAGTCTACCATTGTGGAATATCCTTCTGGACAAGGCAGGCAGCAATTCTGTAGGGGAATTAGGTTCCCTCCAAAGTGATGCACTGTCCAACTTGTACGTAGTACCTAAAGACCTATCTATGTGCTATTTGCCAATGATACAACAATCGCCTCCATCCTCAGGAGTTGTGCAGCGATTTAAACTTCTCCTCCTTCCTGAAAGGCAGGACATGTTAGATCAGGCTTGGAGATGTGCACGCACAGCCGTTCGTGGCCTAGAAACCAGAGAGCACTGACCTGCAAAATTAGCTCACCACTACCCATGAGCATGGATGTCAACCTACCCTGTCTGTTGTTATTCTAGCCAGGTTAAATGTCAGAGGTAGGCATCCTTGTCCCTCTGGTCAGGAAACTCTTCTCTGAACGCTTCCTCTTGAGGCATGAGGATGGAAATGACGGAATATTTTTGATAGGGGCAAAAATACTTGGAGTGCCAGAGCACTCTAACGTACAGTAACAATGTACTTAATTCAACCATTTAAAACAATTTAGATGGATTGTGCGTATTAGCATATTCAACCATTTCCATACATATTCCTAGAAAAAAAAACACAAAATAATTCTCATGGTAAGTAAAAGCAGAAAGCTAACTATGGAACTATATGCTACATTTATAAATTGCCTCCTGTCTCACTTATTGTTTAATCCACACTATTCTCACACACAGTAGCAATTGTCCTAATTCTAAAGGTACGGTAACACTGGAAGTGAGTTAGCAATCACATATCCATACTGTATAGGTTTCATTTTATATTTTCCTGAAAGAAAAACTATTAAGGTTAAAAAAAGGCTCTAGACTCTCTCACTTCCATGTTACTGAATATGTGAACACAATGTCTTCTAGAAAACTCTAGTACCAAACTGGTACTGAAAAGATGATACATAAAACTATGTTCTGGCTTTTTTCTGTACCTTGATTATATCCATTTCATTAATTAAAAAGAGGCAATACAGAAAAAGAAATGAAAAAGGGCAAGTTATGGCACACGCTAATAAACATAAATCAGACCCGTCTTAATGTCTTTCCCTTCTTTTCTGTTATACCAGCTGGGTATAATCCACAGCACTGACACATTTAATGGTCAGTTTAGGGGTCATTACAGATAACACAGTAATATTTGCAATACCATACCCTCCCTTGCACAGCAGGTTTCTCTCTTGAAGGTGTTCAGTTCAACACTGACAAACTTTAAATGTAATTAATAATTGCACCAGAAAAAAAGATACTGCTTAGATACCTTCATCTTGAAAGAGTTACTGAAAATATTAATCTACTCTTATAAAATTAATTTTTTCATATATTAAAGATAAAAAAATGAGATAGTATGGTTATATGTCTGCTCCTAAGAACATAAGGGCAATCCCTGTGGGATGAGACCACAGTCTTCCGTCTCCAACAGTAGCCAAAAATCGGATACCTAGCAAAGGGTAGAAGAGGACCTATGTATGACATTTTCAAGTACTCTCCCAGCTTCTGGTCATTTCAGACTGATGGACATCTGCGCTAGACATTTCAATTTATGCAGTCATCCTCACAGCCTGTTTTCCATGAACTTGTTCGGTCTCTCTCTGAACCTTTCTGAATTTCCAGCATCCGTGACATATGAAGGCAGAGTTCTGCAGCTTAACTACACATTCAAAGTACCATTGTCACAGGCAACTGCTTACAGACCAGCAAAAAAGGCAAGATAAAATAATTGCCATTCTCAAATCATAAAAGTCCTTGCAGTCATCCTTTATGACTGTCCAAGCCGTGCCGTGACAAAGCAATGCTTTGCACACACCACCAACTTTCTGAACACTGAGAACAGGATTTAGAAAAGCCCTTCAGAGACCGATGCCTCCGGTTTAAATAATATCCCAAATACAAGGTAAAGACATTCCAGCTGTGTCAAAGCTGGCAATTCAAGAAGCTTATTTTTTTCATCAGAATCCTAAATAAACTAAAGATAGATATTTCTGACAAGAGTGCCCATTTTGCAGTTTTCTGGTGACAGCTAAGTTGCATTAATTCTAAATATCGTTCCACTTATTTTAGTTTTTATATTGATTGAAAATATTGACGTCACATTCTATTTTAACTAAGTCAAACAGGGCCTCACCCAATAGCTCACTAAGGGCAACAGCAGACATTTTATTGATTTAAATGGACTTTGGATCGGGACCACAATCATTTAAATTCAACACTGCAGTGTGCCTTCTCATCTTCCTTCCTGTCCTGGCCTTCCTGCCCTCCCTTCTTTCGTCTTTGATTATTGTGTTCGGTTTTGATCTTGTGGGGACAGAAGCTGCTATTAATGCAAAGAAGGAGCCAAGGGATCATCCTGAAGGTGCTGCAGATCTGCCACGTCCGATTCTCAAAATGCACAGTGTATTCCTCAGGCTCCCTCCTCGCGCTCCCTAGCCACTGCAATGACATCCGCTGGATCTGCTGCAAAGGGGCTCAGCCACTCGCCCACGCAGGGGCCCATCTTTTGCAGTGCAGCTTGCCAATCCGGTCTCTGCCCTGCTGACAGTGCAAGACAGGCCACCCCCAGCCAAGAGTGGGGCAGCTTGTTGAGGTCTGCATTCATCCTGCCTGCTCCCCAGCTACCATCTAGTGCCATGGATAAGTGGTCCAACACCCCGAGGCAATGCTCCTTCTTTAACCCTGTGAAGTGGATACCTGCCACCTCTGTGTGACCAGATGCAGTCTCTCTAGCCAGAAGACAGAAAAGCTGAAGGGAGTGGCTAAGACTTCAGAGCCTTTGATTTTTATGACAAAAATAAGCAAATTAAATTTTTTTGCTTGAATGCCTTCCCATATAATGATGTGATCTGTTCTTGGAAGGCTTTTTTCCACCTTTTTTTCTGAGCATTTGCATTATAGCCAGATACTCCTGAATTACATTAGCTCTGAGAGACGGAGCGTATTTCAAGCTCAAGGGCAACTATCTGAGAAAAAGTCACAGAAAGCAAGTTATATGCTGCAAGGTACTTGCATATATTGGACTTGTGTCCCTGACGGATCAATCCTACCACTTGTGATTAAAAAGTCCCGTTACTTGTTTTCCCAGAAACCAGGGGAGTCTTTCCAATGAGCTGCCTAAAGAGTCAAAAGCAGGGCTCTCTATTCTAACCCCACTGACTTATCTGATGTAATAGTTGATTGCATTCAGAAATTATCCCGTTACAATAATGTGGCTGGACTACAGTGTTGTATGTAGTATAACCAATTTAACAGGAGCATTTGTTGATCTGCAAACAGAATTCTGTTATCTCACAGCTAAGTGCTTCAGGGTGATGTAAAGAAAAATAACTTTACAAATGATAACAATAGGAAAAATAATTATACCCGGGCAACAAGAGCTTACAACAGGAAAACTGGCTCGGTTGCCACTGCATCGGAACCCTGTAAGCCAGCGTGACCCAGATCTCATCCACTTTAAATCCCTTCAGTTGCAACCTAGATGCTGCACATAATCAGCTCTGCTTAAGCATCCTCGCTGTTACGTGTAAAAAACGTACCTGTGCTTTAGTGCTGGACTAGGTCACATGGATTCACATTTGAATGGGCCCTATCTACCTTGAATTAAAAGTTTACATGTCCATAGCTATCAAAACAAAGGCCTGAGTGATTGCTATTTATAGAAATATTATTGTATATGTAACCATCTGATCAAAAAAACGAGCCTTCCAAAATTAAAGATGACTCACAAAATAAACAATTCTCTTTCACAGTTTGTTTCAGTTTGTAAAGTATGGAAAAAGAAGAGTATGACCAAGGGATGCATCTTCATATTTCTGTCTTCTCTATATACGCTATCTAAAATAGCATTTCTGTCACCGACATACCGTTAGGGCTAATGATATGGTTAAATTTCATCTACCCACCTGTAATCAGGCTTGGAGCCTGAATGTTTAGGCCACAATAGCGGACATCAAAAATAAAGTGACTACACATAACCAACCGTAAGAAAGATTCTAATTACACAATTTCTAAAACACATCAGCAATGAGCCTTAAGTAACAGCCTACAGAAGTCTAGTATACCTGCTCTAAAGCCAATAATGCTGTTTCCTTTCTCTTTTGCTTGTTTGATGTAATGAAAGCATAAAGAAGAGTTAGATAACGCATTGCTTCATCGAATACTTATGGCAAAGAGGTGTATCATTGAAGATGTCTTTCAAGCACATTTCCCAGTGGTTATAACAAAAGCAGATCTGTCTGATGCTTGTTTATAAAAACGCAGATTAAATTTTGTTTTAAGAATCCTCAAAAACTATTTCAGCTACTCCCCAAGTTAACACCCATGTTAAACACATTAACATATTAACCCTTTCTTCCAAGCTAGATGTTTTCCACCTTTTCCTCAGGAAAGAGAGAAGGGTGAGATCCCTTTGCTTTTGGAGCCTCTCCCCACAGCCAAACAGCGTCAGAGGTCCCCACGCCTGACCAAACCAATCTATAGCATTATTACCTACGGCGTACTGAATCCCTCCGGCCCGCAAACTGTGCCGTCAGCGCACGTTTACTAGGTGAGGACAGGAAAAAAGGACGGGAGAGATTTACTACGGCGCGAATCCCAAGGACGAGGGCTTTCTGCCCCCCCCCCCGAGCTCTTCCCGGGCACCCTCGGCAGCGTTGCCTGGAGGCCTCTTGGCGCGGTGGGGGGACAGGGGCGCCGGGCGGCAGCACCACGGAGAGCGCCCGGGCGGCAGCACCATGGAGAGCGCCCGGGCGGCAGCACCATGGAGAGCGCCCGGGCGGCGGCCGCAAGGGCAGGGCTGCCCGCAGCCCTCCCGGCCCCGGCGGGCGAGAAGCAACGAGGCGCCGAGAAAAGCAGCAGCAAAGGCGAAGGGAAGAGTCGGGAACCCCTTGGGGAAGCGGTTCAGAATTCCGGAAAGCCGCATGCGAGGACTGCGGCCCACGCCTAATTGCGTTGAAAACATGGAGGCGAGCTAAGCGCGAAAGGTTCAGCGTTGTATTTCCCACCCCGAGTGCCTGGGGAAACGAACGGTAAATGATCTCCCTCTCCTGGTGAAGTGACGCTAAGGCAGCCATAGAGCCACGTTTCCAGACCCTTCTTTCGGCGCTACGGCCGCCCAAGCACAAAGTTTTGGGATGGCTAAAACAGGCCATTGCTCTAGGTGCAAATGCTGCGGTAAGCATCCGGCTTCGTGTCAGTATTTAGTCTATTCGGGACGTCAACAGTAATCTTTATCCACGGTCATATTTTCCCGTGTAACTTCCCGAACAGCTCTGAAACAGTTTGCCAGGGACGGCTGGACAGGGTTTAATTAATGAATTAATTCCCCCTGCTGAAAACCAGATGAAATGCACTGACACCTATTACGAAGAGGTGGTAAAGGACTAACTCCATGAGAGCAAGGACCTACTGTACAGGTTCTGCCTCCGTTCCACTCTCCTACTTACTACCAGTCAGGAGAGGGTAGATCAGGATAAGACAGCATGAGATGCTCCCTGTATCACACACCCCATGAAATCCTTGGTGGCCCAAAGATACAGACTACCAGGGAATTTCTACAGAAAGCACCTGAGAAGACCCAAACACCCCTGAGGGAGCAGAAATGAAGAAACATTTTCCCTACATGATAGGCAAGAGCCAGAAAGCAAGGTCTAAAGACCAAACCCAGCAACAGGCCATAGGCCTCTGACCAGGCTATAACTCACTGCTGAAGGGTTCTGCCTCGTGAGCTTCCTCTGGTCTTTGATTAATTGTAATAAGCACCTGCCAGGTGACCTTTTAAAAGCATTTCATAAGCTATTAAAGGTACCTTTTCTAAATAATATCAGTTTTAAAACAGTCATTTTTGAGTCAGCTAAAGACATAAATTCCTCAGAAATCACAGGGGATGTAGCTTATTGTCCTTCTAGGACTTAAAAACATAATGTAGATCTCACTTTCAAAACACTAGCCTTTTTCCTTGTCTTTCCTAAAAGTAATACTGTAGTATCATTTTCTTTTTTAACTTCCAGGCCCCTGTTTATGGGACCATATAATGAAAAACTTCTCGTAGACACAAAAAGCACAGGACACCACTGCTATCGTACATACTTCCCAAATGTACGGGCATTTCAAGGACTATGGAATGTAATTTTCACTTTTACATTTACTGTACTTATTTTTAACACCTAGTGTTTCTGCAGTATTCAGACATTGAAAAGACCAATTCTGGCTGTAGAAAGTTTACTGGAATCTGTTTGCATGGTCTGTCAAGAAGCAGCATGGCTTCCAGGCAAAGAGGTGAGAAGCACAAATGTAGCCCTCAGTAAATTATTTTCTTACACTGATAGATTGAAATGATTTGGGCAATTGTATCACTAATCTGCATAAGTGTGCTAGGCCAGAACTGTGTTCACATTGAACTGGCGCGGCTGGTCTGATTCTGAACTTGTACTGAAGACACAAAAACATTCTAGATCTGAAGCTAATTTGCAGAGGCAACTGTATGTCTCAAGCTAAATACAGGAGGGTATATTTGAAGCACAGCTTTTTCTTTTACTGTGAAATCTGTCCCACCAGGTAAAAGAGCTTGTCCATAACGGTACACCTTCAGTTATGTGAAACAAAACATTCCCCAGAATCGAGAGACGCGTCTGACACACAGAAAGGAGCGCATTACCACAAATTTGTTCCTGAAGTGCCTTCGATTTCCATTAATTCCTGTGGAAGATGAGGATGAAGAGCTTGTCTTCTCAAACAGCTAACAAGAATGGGTCCAAATTCATAGCTAGAATAAAGGCAGCACTCTGTCTAGATTAATCATCACGTTCACTTTAAAAGCAGGGTCTTTCTAAAAGGAATAATTTCTGAAAAACACTTTGTGGCTTCTTGGGAGCCTTGGGAATAAAGACCTTACAAAAAGGGAGCTGTCTGAACCACTTACCCAAACAACCTCTTGCAATTATGGAGATTTGAAAATGCATTGCAGAGATCATTACCAAAAAACACATCCTTGCAAAACTGTGCTGTAATTTGACATGCCTGATATAATTGGGAGCCTTACTGTAACTCAGCTGAGTTCTTCAAATGATCCCCCTTGACTATCACTATATACTTAACATTTTTACATTTCACCAAGAGAGTAGCATTAAAAACAATGAATAAAAAGTATGGCAGTTCATCCATTTCCTCAACCTTACTCTGAAAGTCAAAAATGGGATGCTGTTGCTTGGAGCCGTGGAAGTTTGCAATGTGTAAAACAAGATGCTCCCAAGAGCATGCACGGAATCTTCTTTGAAAATCAGACATCTGTCTGATCGTAGTTAAGTTGATAGTGAACCGTGGCTGGAACGGACTAGAAATATTTCTGCAAAAATCTGAGCAAAACTGCCCCTTGGCTGCCAGACCAGTTCAATTTGAGCTGGCCACATCAGTTTGCATATATGTGCCAAAAGGGCAGATGATTTATTCACATGGGTTAAAGCCGTGCTTTACATTGGAAAGGGATAAAGGCAGCAAATAGAGACTTCATGTTAAAAACGAGGACAAAAAGAACTCTAAGTGTCTCGGTCTAGACCAAACACATATTTCATCCCAGGCTGTCCCTCACAGCTCAATTTATCATCCTTAAGCCCTTGCAAAGAGCAAAACAAGCTTGTATCTCCACAACATACAGCACTGGATTACAGGCAGCATTTTAATTCCACTCTGCCACGTCAGCGCTCCTGGAGCACCTGTGTGGAGAGTGCTGAAGAGAGGCTATCCTCCTTCCTCTGCACAGAGCTGCCAGACCGAGAACACCTCTCAAGGCATGCGGGTTCTGATGACACTAACAATTACAGAAGGTGAGTTTCAAAGCAGGAGTTAACTGGCTTGTGCGGGAAAGGCAGATGCTGGACTTCCTAGCGGGAGATAGCAAAGACAAACACTAGCTAACATTTAGCACATCACCGGGGACATGAGAAACGTAGATTCAAAATCCCAGGTGCCCTATCACCTCAGTGAATGAATGGCCCAATTAAAACACTATTATTTATGTAAAGTAGAACAGCTCCAAAAAAAAGAAGAACAGACTAGTCAGGCACTAATACATTCATTTGGGATTTCAGAAACCTCTCTCAATCAAAAATCTTGAAGTAGAGCCTTAACCACCAGTCTTTCAATGGGCACTCGACACCACGCAATGGAGCACGCTGTCGCAAGTACTGAGTCAGCCAACACATCTGCATGGTAAAGCATGCCAGTCAGGCGTAAAAGCAGGAAAGGCACATCGGCACGTTGTGCCCCATCTTTTAGCTGGGTTAATTTGTAGCCTCCTGCTGACATGCTTATCTTGTCTCTGTTGGTGCTGGCTTGAAGGTCACTGCATTGTCCACCATTGCACAATGCAGAGATATCCTGAGACGTCATCTTTTCCGTACTGAAGGAAGCATTTGCAAACCTAAATACAACAATAAAATCTCTAGGATTCACCTCTCCATAACTGCAACCAGCCAGCAAAGAGGATTTACCAGTCCCTTCCACTCCTTTAGCTGTGATCTCTTTTCTTTGAGGACACCAGGATGCATAGCAAAGAGCTTTCTTAGTAAAAATCGTCTTTAATTCATCAGCTGAGACTGAAATTTGTGTTTGGCTAACAGCGAACAATATTCAAAACAACAGCAAGCACTCAAGTAAAGCCTATGCTGCAGTACTATGTTATGTTTCTCTAATACTAGCAGGTGGAGATCCTACAGGATCCGAAGATTCTAAATACTTTTTAATTCAGGAAGGTTAAAAAAAGTCTGGGTTCAGAGAAAAGCACTACTGTGAACTTAAAGGGCAATTCTGTTCTCAGGCATTTCAGAGCCATTGCACATCTTTCTGTCTAGCTCACAATATTCAAGTCCCCCCTTCTACGTGCTGCATTCATCAAGACATCAAGACAAAAGGACCCCCCCCCAGGCAGAAGACATCATCTCAGTTTCAAGCAGGTACAAGAGGTGTATGAAGTTCACTAGCTAAGCAAAATTCTAGTCTCAGATCCACACTTGTCTCTACTGAGTTAAACGATAATTTCCAAGTGGGCTGTTGTCCTGGGTCCTGGAAAAGCAAGCTTCACCTCTGTCTTTCCACAGCTAAAATAGAACTTGCGCACCCTCAAGAGGTGAGGCTTGTGAGGGGGAATGGTTTACCTGGGTATATGGAGTTTTTACGATAACTAGAATTGCAGAAGCATATGCCGTGTGTTCCCCGTTTCTCCCCCTAGAAGTTTACAGCCCAAGCTGGGTTTAAAAAACAGAAGGACTTACCATTTGCATCATCCTGAACGTACGTAATTTTGTAGAATTATTACTAAAACTGAAAAAGAGATGCAGAGGAGTATCGCAACCCAGCGGAGAACAGCGTTTGTTACATATGGCAATGCTGTACTAACTGTTGCCTTTTACATAGGAATACTAGGTCCATGTCTTAGGATAAAGAGGTTTAGATTTTGAAACGGTCTTACCAGATATGACAGTATGCTACGTGTATTTTCAGATAAGAGAGGGAAGGAGTGGCAGAAAGGAACCGCTACGTACTGCCTGTAACACCGCACCATCCTCCCGCACTGCTCCAGGAGGGCAGAGGAGTCGGGAGCGAAGCTGAGCCTGGGAAGGGGGAAGACAGGTTCCCTTTAATGCTTGTCTTTTTCTTTCCCCCTACCCCAGTCCATTTTAATGGGCAACAAATCGAATTCTTTTTCCCCCCAGGTAGAGGCTGTGACGGTCAGGGGAGCGGCCAGCTGCGGCTGAGCACCACACGGTGGCACTCCTGCCCCGGCTCTCCCCACCAGCCGCACCCCGCCGGCCTCAAACCCCCAACGCCGGGCCGGGCTCGGGCAAAGCAGGCAGCCGACCCGCTCTTCGGCTGCCAGCCAACACGTCAGTCTACCTTCAACTGTGGTGACAGGCTTCGATACAGTTCATGCAGGTTAATAGCTTCACGCAGTTGAGATGAACAAAAAGGTGTCCGCTGGGCAACCGGGTTTTACTGCTTGCAATAAAAAGCAAACTACTTGTTCGCTAATTTTACACTTCTCTTGGGGAAGGTCTCCTCCAGACTGTCTGGTCCAGGGCACTGAAATGGCAGTTCTGTTTGCCTGCAGCAATGGCCACAACCGCTATGACCCCGTCGCTCTCTGGCCCTAACCCTGGCAGGCGGGTGCTCCCAGCAAAGGCTCTCGGCTCTCTTTTCTCCCACCTTGAAGCAAGCAGGGAGAGGCAAACCGAACAGCAAACCTTCCCAAATTCCTCCTTGCAGAAAGCCTGCCGTAAAACTAAGGAGAGGGCTTGACGATAACGCCGAAGGTATTTTAAACATGCGGATCCAAGGAAATCCTGCGAGCAATGCCCTGACCTCCTGGCAGCAGGATGGTGCTGGTCTCACCACCCGGTGCCTGGAGCTCTCCCTGGCAGCAGCCGCTCAGGGCTCCCCGGCTGCATTTTCTTTCTGAAGGTTTTACACTGCAACAAGCACAAATAGTGGCACGCAACTCAGCATGCTGCTCATCACAGCCATCCCTTAAATTAACCTAGTGTTAATTTTAGTGTAACAGATGCTCACAAACATGAGTAGGACATACGACCTTGACACACGAGACTTTATACCACATTTAAAATTAATCACTCTGTTTCCACCACCCTCTGTACCACCCAGGAAAGAGCAGAGTGCCTCCTGCTTTTTTGCACCATCGTACCTTTCTCATTTCTCCAAGTTTGCTGCTGTGTTTAATACTGGCACACTGAAGAGGTTACATCACCCAACCTACGGTGTAACTCTGCACATAATATTCAGAAGACCATTAAACTCAAGAGTTTCCACATGAGAGAGAACAGCACAGGGTTTCTCGCCTACCATCAGCAGAAATGCATTTGGGATTTAATGCTGTCTTTTAACACACAGGAAGGACAAAACTTCCACTTTCAAATGCAAAATATATTCTATTTAGCCATCAACACAGGTGCCTCAGAGAATGGTGTTTTCCACAACCTAATCATCTCCTAGAGTCAGGGAGAAAACAGTGCCCTGTGAGGATAGAGAAGAAATTGCAGTAACCTTTGAAAAGACTCCTGCTGTCTTTTGCTTTTTATGATCTTAGATAAGCTGCTGCTGCATAGTCATGTATAAGGGGACTATTTCTGCATTAATCACGCATCAAAGTGCACATGTGTGCAGGAATAGTCACTTCAGCTGTCATTTTGTACAGGAGAGTATAAGAAATCTCATTATTGGTATTTCGCCCTTCAGTTTCTTCTCCCCAATTCATTTAGTGTTGCAGTTTTAACCTGTTCCTATGCTGGGAAAAGCAGGAACTTCTGCAACAGAAACAAAAATATGTTTGGCAGTATTCTACGTATGGTCTCACATCCTACAACATCTTAAACTGCCTAATATGTACTCAACCTAGCACCACAACAGAAATGCAACAAAGGTGAGACGTGTGGGGGAAGATGCAGCCGGTAGCCTAGGAGAAGCGTGAGGGGGCTGTGGAAGAAAATGGTATCAGATGGGAAACGATCTATTAATCCTATTAATTTTAAGAGGCATAAAGACGCACACCTACAGCTATTTTTCTTGTGTGATCTCTGCATCATTACAGGCTCAAATGGAAAAATAACCCCAGAGCTCTGGGAGCTCAACACCAGGTGTTCACTGAAAAAAATGAGAGCAATGAGGCTCCTTGACAAGACTCCTAGAGTTGCTCTTTGCTGTTCTTTCTCGGAAGCCTTTCAGCAAGTGCAGAGAGTCAACTGTGCGACAAAAATCCCAATGAACAGCAGATCCAAATTCCATGTTTGCCTTTTTATTGTGAAGGACACTGCTAGAAGAGCTTGTTGTTAATAACAATTTCTTCTGCCGTGTGTATTCCACCTATCTGGACTAATTCAGGCACTAAGAGAACGGGAAGTCTGAAAGCCAGACTACCAAATTTTGTAAAGAATGTGTTACAATGTTCCAAGTGACATTTTTAGCATCTGTCCTCTAGCCCAATGTGCGTGAAACGGCGTGTACTGTAAGATCTTTTAGGTTGCAAAGACAAGCACTTAAAACCTAAAAAATTCCTAATTACAATGATAATGTTTATGCAACCGCCTTATGTGCATGCACTGTGAGATAGCTGGTAATTAAGGATCACATACTATACATTCATGAGACCTCTGCCTCTTTCAGTGAGCAGGCCAGGCAGCACACACTTAAGAAACAAAGCTTTGAGCGCTTATTTTCCCCTTGATGCTCAATAGGTGGCAGAAGGACTTTTATTGTGCATGATAAACCTGATTTCTGAAGATGAAATTATTAATTTCTTCATAGGCCTTTCTGTAGTTCTCTGTTATATCTGTAATAAGTACTAATACATTTATTTTCAAGAATAGCTTTGTGAAATGAAAGGCACTTAATCTTCAATTTACAAGGCCAAACGTATCCTGTAATTTTGGCTGCACCCACCAGAAACGCTTTGGATCTTATTTTTCAGAACATATACATTACATATAGCATTTGTAATTCAAAAGTGACATTTCTATTGGCTTCATTTGCTCTAATGGGTGCTTGTTATTTCTACAGGTAGACCATGAATCACAAGTCAAGTTGTCAAATAAAAGGAGGGAACATATAACTGCTGGGAGCCCTTGAAAACCTGAGTTGTCGGATGTAAGCAACGTCACGCAGGACCAAGGAGAATAAGAAAGTCAGAACCCACATCTCCAGGGTGGCACACAATTTCCTAAATGGCCAGCTCTCCTCTCTTCCCCATGATCCCATGTCTTAGCACAAACATCCCATTTCTAACACAACCCAGGCAAGAACACGGCCCTCCCCTGATTATTAAACTCTGATTCACGTGTAACTCGGGTCTAGCTTGTGCCCTGAAGAAATCAAAGGTATTACGGAAAAAGAGCACACAAGTCCATCACCAGAAATCAACACCTGAGAACACACACACCCCCCCCCCTTATTTCTGGCACTTCTTAATCTTTATGCAGAGTTGTCCAGTCTTGCTCTTGGGAATATCTGAATGCTTAGGAACACTATCACACCTGAAACATTAAGTGTCAGGCTACCGTAACACTAGCCAGCATTAGCAGTGTTACTCCACCTCCAGGCCGCACTTGGTACTTTGTAGACAGATACACAAGCACTGTTGAAATACAGAATGTGCCTTTGACAAGACAGTTAAAACAAACAAACAAACAAAAAACTTACAGAAAGGGAATAACGAATCTGTATAGCAAGAACTTATATTTTTCAAGAATTGTGCAGGGCTTTAACCTTGCATATTCAGATAGTGGGGTCAAACTAGGTGAAAATTTTTTTGATTCCTCTGATAATCCATTACACATTGTGATATATATACAGAGTACATACACTGATGAAAACTATATCCCCTAATTAACAGTTAGTTATCTTCATAAGAAGGGATCTTCTTGATCCAACGGGGGGAAATTTAACATTCCCATCGTTAGATAAGGGACATACATCCTACGTAAGTCTCCGTAGTTCAGGCCTCTCCTTATTCATATGTTTGGCAGCAAGCAAATCTCTTGAAGCTCCTGTGCGCCTCTCAGTATCTCTGAACTCACAAGCAAAAATCACCCATCAGCAAGCACTGTACCTAATGCCAGTTTGTGGCCTGCCTTCCAAAAAAAGCTCCTGGACTAAAGGGTCATCTATTAACATCTCCTTATACCTTTTGGCGGCCAGTATCATCTTACCTCTTGTTCAATGCCTTAGCCTTGCCACGCAGCAGTATTTCCCCATACCCCTTCTTGTAGCCCCATTCCACCCAGGGTGTCCCTTGTCCAATCCCCCCCATAGGGCTTTTGACAGATCCACCTCCAGGCGGCACTTGGAACTTTGTAGAAAATCGAGACAGCTCAGCAGCAAGCCTGCTCAGGTTCATCCTTCCTGAATTCAAATACCTTCCCTCTTCCCGGTAGCAGCACGCCACAGCGCACCGTGTAGCACAGCATACACACGATTTCCAGCGAGGGCACCTGGGGACCTGCAGAGCCACTGCCACAGCTACTGCAGCGTGCAAACATGTCGACAAAAGGCAGGAGCATGTGAGCCAAGGACACGCTTCACTTGCTGCAGTCGATACCAGAAGATGGGTTCAGCAGAGATCAGTGATGGGCCTCAGTTCCAGCTGGCGTGTCCATTCCCTGCCCCTGATTACACAGCATCATTACTGCCAGTTAGCGCGGATCGTTAGCGCAGCAAGCCCCAGTCTCCATAGCAACCGAGCCTGTAATTCTGCATGCAGAAACCCAGAAGTTGGGCAAAATGCATCCTCATGCACGCTGTCAGATTGACATTGGACGAGCTGAACGAGGTTTGCAGGATTTCCAAACTGACTTTCTGAAAGGACCTGCATAACAAGTGCTTTGCTAAATCAATACGCAGCACTCCTACAAATTTTGCAAATCTGCCTCTCACAGCAAACACTGGCATAGTACGAAGTATAAACACAGCGTGGAGGGACTGTGGTCCAGAAGCTGGAGAGGGAACAGACACTTGCAGGGTATTTCTGGCTCATCTACTCATTTTCTATTTTTCTTCAGGCAAAACATATTGAAATTCTGTAAAAATGTGTAGAACGATACACGCTCTGTAGTTTTGCCAAGGACTCTGATAACTTTAGCAGATAAACATGTCTACAAAAGTAAAAAACAGTTATCTGACAGCAGATGTGTTATTATATTAATACACACAGAAAAAAACAGAAATTCAAGTGCCAGGCACCTAACACCATACAGATTAATTGTTTTAGCAAAAACCTCCACTTCACACCACGCTCTTTTTTTCCCCTACTCACCAGCAAGTAGGAGGAAGAAAGTGGGTTTTCCGCTCTCTCCAATGCCATCCAGAACATTACAGTACTTACTGTAACATATATACAGAATAATAAACTGTCTACATTTCTTCTCTACCTTTGTTTTGCCTACTTTCTCATAAATAGTCTGAGCTTCCATGTAACTGTACTATTTATAATATCGTAAAACAAATGGTTTCACTGATACTGAATAACAACACAGAACTTTTTTTCCTGACAGAAGCCGTGCAAGTCCTGGTAAACTTCCTGTATAATATATACCGATTTAAAATGTATTTGCAGTCTGGATTCTCTTGCCTTAAATATTACGTAAATTATTTTGTTTCTTTACCCATAGAAGCCTGTTTCTGTCTCTCCATCTCTCTATATGCACACATAGACATACGTATATATATATGAGAAAAAAAAAGTGTGTGCATATATATGAAAAAACTTGGATAGAATTCAGCATTCAAGGAACAACAGTACTGTAACACTGCAAATAGGCCACACCACATGAACAAAACTCTGTAATAATCTGGAGTAAGAAGTAGAGGATCCTGATCAAGGATCAGCCAAAATGTTCACGCTATAATTTGGTCAGCTATGACATGTCATATGGCTCACTGATCAGCAGATGAAGAAAACGAAATTAGCTGACAGAAAGTAAATAATACAAATGTGTCCCTCGTCTAGCAGCGCACATTAGCAAATATTTAAGAATCTTGGCAGTCTTAATGATTTTCCGAAATAGCCTAGCTAAACAACTGCTTAAGCACATGCCATATAAAACGCTATGAAGTCAGTGAAATAAAACTAATAATTGTTTTAGGTATGACAGTCTCTATAGTCATTGCACTTTTTTAAACAGCTCGATTCCGCTTCACTTGGGCATGTGGAAGATAGCGAAGCATTTCATACACAGAAACTGAACAGAAAATGGATTATGAATAAACTCCATCAAGCAAGGTCAATCTACAAGGAATTGTTAAAAAAATATTAATTATTTATTGTGGATTGGCAGTTTGTTAAGCACTACTCAAAATGCAAATGTTGTCACTACGGTTGTCACTATTCTCATAAACAACAATGATAATACAAGACTGATGTTAGATGACAAAACCACAAGAGTGGATGCAACTCAATCACAATAAGTTATCAGTAAAGTCTTGTTAGAAAAAAGACAGAAAAAAAGACCAAAACTGAGATGTAAATCAGCTTCAAAGAGTGGGATATGGAGCCAGAATTAAGAAAAAAAACCCGTCCAGTTATCTGGAAGATATCAATTGTAATTGGCACCCTGTGCATTCTGTGGCCAGAGGATTTGTTGTGGAATCCATCTTTCGTTGAAAGAATCACAGCTTTCAAGTAATTTTTAACCCTCCTGGCTGAAAAAATAACCTTGTAGCTATCAAACCAGAGGAAACAATACAGCAGTGTGACCTCGAGTCAACAGATCACCTGAAACATTATTAGAGAGCTTTGGTTCCCTATTTTGCCAATAACTTGTTAAGCTTTGAAAGGTAAAGCATGTTACTTTATAAAATTTAGAAGTATAAATACTTTGCTGCCATGATTTTCACACAAGCATCCTAAATCCTGATGATTTCCCATGTAATCCTCAGATTCATTCTAATGTAGTCCACATAAATCTGCTTTATCAAGAACACGGTCATTTCTATGTTAAGAAGATACTTCTGCAGAGTATAAAAGCTGTAGGTACCAGCCATCTGGTGTACTATAATACCTGATTATGTGTTTTCCTAGACATGTCATCTAAACTGGAACTATAATAGGTGATGTGGGAGACGGTATCATTAAGTGATGCACTACATGTCATAGAAAAGCTCAATCCAAGGATTCCCTTTTGAATATGTAAGCAAAGTTGAGTCCAGGGACAGGAAGAATTAGAGAACAGCATTCATGGGATAACAGTAGATGTGCTAGAAACATAAAAGCACAGTAGTACTACAAATATCAATAACAATAATGGACAAGAATTTGGGAAGGAACTGTTGCAAGAGCATCAATTACCCATTTATATGAAATAAGCTGCATAGCTCACCAGACACCTACACACGCTTAGAAAGAGACTGCAGGAGGAAAGAAAAGGCTAAGATGATTCTTTAGGCAGGTGAGATCTGGTGAGCGGTCCCCTGAACAGCAGGCGGTGAAGGAGGCACTGCACCACCTCTGGAGAACTGCTGTGGCAGCTTTGCTCCCTTTGGTGCCTTTCAAGCCACAGGGTATATCCACAGCTCAGATTTTATGCAGGGAATACCGAACGCACTGGTGGTGATGGTCTGTTGGAGAGATAAGTAAATAGCCTCCATGTCCTCATACTGACATAATGCATGCAAATTTTATTAAGTCAAAAGTTAACATTTTCTTTGGATTGTGCTCTGCTTTGAGCAAGGAGTCAACTAGATGATCTCCAGAGGTTCCTTCCAACCTCAATCTTCTGTGATTCTGTGAAAATGCTGTATGAACCCCTCCCATTTTACACAGAAGAGTAGCTACCATTTATTACCAGTACCTTCCTAGCTGCTACATAAAAGATCATGAAAGCACAGCAACGTTGTCACGTCTTTCAAAACTATACCATTCTTCTTACAAGCCTTTGCTAAATAATCCCTGAGCAGAATAAAAAAGCAGTGGAGCAACACAGAAACCTGTGAAGGATGTCCTATTGGGCTTAAGCTGTTCCACTCCCTGTAAGACAGCTGTTCATGGCAGGGAGCTCACTACCCTCATGTCATGGACCCAACGGAAGACTGAAATACCCAATTATGCAAAACTCTGATGGATGAAGATCCATCGAAGAGTGCCATCTGGAAAAAGTCTCAAGAACAAGACAGTTGGGGTATGGAGCTGCCATGAAGTACAATAATAGATAAGTCAGCTTACTTCTAATTGACCCGGCACTCAATCCAGAAAAAAAAAAAAAAAAAAAGAGTTCTTGCAGCTTTACCAGCTCTATCAAATTATATTTCTATAGAAGCCTGCTGTAACAAGATTCTTAAAACGCCTTAGTAAATTGTAATTAGGCATTTCTTATCCCTTTTACACGCTTACAAATTAAAATCCGACTAAGTCGAAGAAAGGCTTCCATTGACTTAGGCGGCTTTGGAGAATCTCCCTATAATTTTCACTGATGCTAAGAGGAATTGTGTTTGTAAAGGAAAAATGAGAAGCTGATGTTTCACCAAGGAGAAAACTTACTGAATTTTCCTTTAGAAAGGCTTTCACAGGGCCAAGCGTGAACAAAAAAAACTCATAACAATGCAAACTTACTGCTGCAGACGGGTTCATACTAAACTGTTATTTCTACCAAGGAACTTCTCTGAAGAATTCTTCTGAGCCATCACAGATGAAGAGAAAGGTTATCCAAATGCAGAACAAAATGTTCCTGCTTAAGAAAAGGCATTGTGTGAATCCACACAAGAACAATGTGTGTGGGGAAGGCTCGGTGAACATCGTTCTGTATACCAGGAGAGCATGTGCAAGAAAGACAGCTCAGTCTAAGCAGCAAGAAGTGAGAAGATAGCTCTATTTCACAGTCATTGATGACACAGGAGCTCATACAGATGAATTAAAGCCAATCCCAAAGCAGCTAGGTCAAGTACTGACACAGCGCATAGCCATATCACTCACCTGGTATAAAGAATCTGCCCAAAATAGTTGGCTTATGGCAAACGTTTCTTAACACACACACATTGTGTAAGCCTATTGAGCTTAAACATTAACACAAGTACACCTACATGCATTTCGGTGACCTTAGCGTTGGTGTCTCATGGCTTAATTCTTCAGTACAAAAAGAGCAAGACTTAAAACAGTTTTGCAGATTAAATTCAATTAATCAATCATTTTTACCATGACAACATTTTTTCCTAACTGCAATAGACTACATGGCCCAGCATTGTGACAGCTAATTAGGCTATAGGAACAGTATCAATACTGTTTCTCTGGGATTTCAATGCATTTCTCTGTTGTGACCATACACAAGTCTTTTTAGTTTTGTCTTTAAATCAATAATAAATTTAAAAAAAAAATCTCAGACACACACATACAATTTTGAGAACAGTAAACAGAATTAAAAATTAAATGCATGCATCTTCAGGCTACATACGTTCTTCTTACCTTATGCTTTTTGAAAGAACCACCCATAGGCTTAAAACACTTTAAAAAAAATAATTGTTCTAGACTTCTCTTATACTCTCCATAAGTATAAAAGTAGTCCACATGAATTTTGTATTGTATCTATAACAACAGGTGTGATAACTTACTCTGGTGGAAAGGGAGAGCCCTTGCAGCCAGATACCTTTAGACCTTGCCTGAACTTTTACTCTGAACTCTGCTCAAATCAGTTATTACATTAAGCAACAATTAACCATACTAATTCCCCAATAAAAAGGGTGGCATATGTACAACAAATGCTAGTAATCCATTGCAGTAAGCCATCTATTGTGTTGGTTTGGGGTTTTTTATGGAGGCTTTGCTCAGTTTATCCCAGCTGCAAGGGTAAATACACTCGCTCTGAGAGCTGGCAGTGGGAAGCTCGATGGGAGGAGCTGGGACAGATTTGGTGCAGAGAAGCTGCTGTGCATTACTGGAATAACTGTAGGGCTATTACTGTTCTCAATACTACAAAAGTGCTTCTTCAGTGTCAAAATAAAGGGTTCCTTTCCAGTAATCTTTACCATTATCATATGTCAGCAAGATATTAATGGTCTCTTAACAAATCTGTATTTTGCAAGTACATAAATTAGCAGACTGACAACTCTTCTGTAAATGTACACGTCCTCGTTGGGAACTTCAGCCAAAGCCCCAAACTCTGCAGGGCAGGGTCTCTGTACTTCTCAGGAACTGACCCAGAACATGACGCCGGCAACAAGTCACCACAGACACGGCTGAATGGGGGCCGTGTGTTTGGGAGGTCTCTTGGAGTGCAACCAGAGGGGTTGAAAACAAAAAGAGTTTTCAGTGGGTATGAAATAACTGCAGCACTTGAAGTGCTCGATTTACACTCGACTACAATCCATTTTACTGGGGTCACTTCTCCTAATGCAATAGTCACAGTTTTCCCAGCACCAAGACTTCACAACAGGAAGGTTAGAGCAAATTAATAGTTTTATTCTGAGAGTTTTCACTGCTTGTTAAAGGCACCAATGGCCCTATAAACTGACAACTCCATATCCAAAATGCAGACAGAAATAAGCACTTCTCAGAACTGAACCCGAAATAATTGCCTTCCTATCCTGCTCTCCAGCCTGTCTCAAGTCTGACACTTCTAACAAAGCAAGAAAGGCAACCCGAGTTATGAGACTTTTGGTGCCCAGGGAGAAGGCAAATGCTAGTGCTTGGGATGGGTATTTGCATACTGTGTGGAATCAGATCACCAAATCACTTCAGATAGAAACTCCTGAGTTTTTTAGATAACTTTCAGTGTCCCCATATTTAAACATTTCTCTGTTATAAAAAATTCCTATTGAAACTTTTTCAGGTGGAAAATGACTTGTCAATACAACACTCTTAAGGCATCTTAGCTTCCATCACAAAAATATTTACTTTCCACTGAAAAAGTTGGCCTTGCTTACATATGGGGAGGAAAAAAAAGAAAAAAAGAAAAAAAGAGAAAGAACAGCACAAAAAATATCTGAAACATTTCTGCAGAGGAAACTATCGTTTTCAACAACAGCAATCATTGCCAGGCAGGACTCAAAATTAACAAGGAACCTAGGGATGGAACAAAATAAAAAAAAAAAAAAAATCCCCAAGCAAAAACTATATTTGGATACTAATCTCCAGAACTATCCAGAGCTCCTCAAAGGAGTCTTCACTGGGGCATAAAGAGCCACACCACGTGTGAGTCTATTTATGTGTAGGTTGCTTAAAATGCTCTAAGTTATCCATTTTGATATCACTTGGTTTGTTGTTTTACCTTGATTTGCCTTAGGATATCTCTATAAATAAGCCCAAACACTGTTCCCACGCTTTTTCCACAGAATTACCACGCAAGAAACATACATGTGGACAATGATGGTTTTGACTCCAATAACTTTGAAAAATAATTCAAAAAGCACGTGCCCTTTTTTTTTTTTTCAATGTTTGCAAGAAGCCAATGACGGTATAATGTTCTATTAAAAAATAAACCTTGAGCTCTGCTGCTCTGTCTGGATGTATTTTAGGAACTAAGGCAGGGCACTGGTAACAAGACACATGTACCTTCCACAAACACCACTTTCTAAAAGCAGCCCTCAGTGCTCCCTTATTCCCCATCACAACGTCCTCCAGTTTGAGACAAGTGCCAAGCAGAGAAACCGCTCAACAGAACGAGCTACCAATCAGATACCAGAGTAAGGAACAAAACTACCTGCCACCGTAATACAGCTATTTCTGGGTTGGAGCAGGGGGTCCTTCTTGGTGAGGTAACGCATACGGGGCAAAGCAATTGCAGGTTTGTTTGCGTACTGCAGGGCAAACAAAAGATTGCTTGGAAGGAACAGATTTCCTCTTCATTTTAACGAAGCTGCATGTGCAGGAGTTTGGCCAAATTATGTTCATGGAGGACAATTTACAAAGTCAGTGTTACATTACTAATTGCCAAGATATTTAAGATATCAAGCACAGCAAAAGAGTCAGTTGATCAGTGCTGCACTGCTGGCATCTCCATCTGTGAAAGATAAATGAAAATCTGTCTCTTTTCAACCCATGCAGCCAACCAAGTACAAGAGAAAATAAACATGCCAAGACATCCTGAGATGCAAGAGGCAAAATACAGCTATTTTTTGTATTTATCACACAATTAAGATCTTTACATACATATAACATTCCAAGTACTTGACTATCGTTATTCACATGGATCTCTATTTTAGCATCATTTTAAAACAAAACTGTTTGCATTTAGCCTCCGGTTTGTATTTGTGCAGATTAATGTGTTTACATTTGCCTACAAAGGCACCCCCTCCCTTCTTTGCCAACTCAAGATTTTTCCCTGCAGTTTTGAGTAGCTCAAACAAGAACACAGACAGCAGCAGCAGTGCAGAGCAGCAAAAAGTAAAAGTAGCTTAAACTGCTGTGATGGGGGGGGGGGGGGCAAGTTAGATCAGCAGAGTGTGATCAACTGTTTGGCCCCCAGCCAGCCACCTCCTGCTCTTGCAAAAAAGCCACAAAACTCGGGATTACAACAAGTGGCCAGAACTGTTTTGTTCATCTCTTCACCACTTGTATGAACAATATCCTGGAGCAGCATGCATTTCCAAGGGGGAAAGCATCACCTACTGACAGAGAGCTTCTTGAAGCCCTTCAGTTTTCATCCACAGCCTGCTGCCCAAGTGCTTGTCTGAAAAATCCCAATTATATCACGACATTGGACTAGATCACATCTCAAAATGGCAGAAATGCAGAACACCACTGTGCTCTTTGTAAACCTCTGACGAACCACGCTTTGCTGCATCAGGTTTCAGATGAAGGCTAAATGTACATTAAAGAATTTGATTTTCTTCCAGAAATAAGCAGCTTTAAACTACAATGTAAAACACAAGATGTGACAACAGACTTCACTTTGATGCCTGGACCACTCCTCTAGGAAGGAAGCACATAGGAGATAAAATAGCAACAGTCAGTGGATAAACTGCCATACTTTTATGTACAGTTTAAATTTCTTATATCACACTTAAAATAAAAACCCATACCCTGTGCTACACGGGCACTGACTGTGATACACATAGGAGTGCCTATGCTGCAGGACAAGCCCACTGTAGGATCGAAGTTATGACTACTAAACTGTCTTCTCTTCTTTCTTTTTCCCACTAAAAGCACATTAAGGAAGAATTAAGTTTGCAGCTTGTATAAAATTAGCAGGTAAATTAGTCAAAGGTGCATCTTCAGCTAGCTACAAAGTAGCAATGCCTTATTAAACATTACAGTCTGAGCTACTGTAACTGGCATTACCTATTTTTGTTTTATTTTAAAATTACACTGCAGCAGGCATTCAGGAAAGGCCAGCCCTCATCACCTGATGTGGATCTGTTGGGGAAGTCAAAGGAATCCTGCTGCTTAGAGCTTGATGAGGACCTGTTCTTTGAAGTGGTCCTAAAGTAGAAGGACTGTGGTAATTAGGACAGTTTCTTTCTATATAATTTCATTCCTCTGTCAGACACATTTGGTCATTTACAAAACAAACAGAGATATAGCACCTTAGTAATTTTCCTCCATTCTGGGGTAGTAACATCACTGATCCAAAATTTGGCCAAGCTGTTCTAGGAAGCTGAATAGTTTTCTTTGAAAGACTGGGCTAATTACTATAATCCCCTGCAGTGTTACTGATGTGGCAAAATCTCAAGAGACTGGAACCAGTGACGGAGTGACTATAGGCTTAAGGACAAAGTCTCTTTATATTGATAAACTGGGTGCACTCAGTACCAGCAGCTGTAACTAATGTTTATTTCCTTTGTCTACATTTGTCTTAGATTCAGATAGCATAAATACCAATAGCAGTCAAATAGATTGCTAACCAAGCTGTAGAAAACATAGTTACAATTCGAAAGCAACAAAATATACCAAAGGTTCAGTTTTGCTTTAAGCAAACTTGAAAATTGGCAGTCTGGTCATCTGACCCATGTGCATCAGCAATTTGTACCAAAGCCCTAGAACTAAGAAAAAAACCTCCCAGAACCAGCATTGTGCCTGAATTCAGTAATTATCTGCGCCAGCAATCAGGTTCCTACACACAATGCCTTCCTATGATATTATTCAGGTACCTATATACCCGTATTTAGTCCCAGAGTAAGGTGATCCACGGAACTAGAGAGGAGCATTGGAAGCCATTGGCGGCAGGATGCAATTTGCTGCTCGGAGCAATACTGTGAAGGAACCTCCTCAGGGCAAGGGAGAAGAGCTGATTAACTGCAACCACTGCTATCTCAATTTTTAAGTAACATGACTACTGGAACACAAAGAATAGACTTGCACACCAAGTTCAGGTAAGAGCCGAGAAGGAAGAGTTCCTGACTGGTCAGCCAACATTTTTGATACACAGAAAAATACTCAAAAACCCTATGA
Organism: Polyboroides typus; assembly: GCA_026937515.1. Taxonomy (NCBI): domain Eukaryota; kingdom Metazoa; phylum Chordata; class Aves; order Accipitriformes; family Accipitridae; genus Polyboroides; species Polyboroides typus. Next base: position 9,109,792 of record JANZLO010000007.1, on the reverse strand, counting down.
AACAGGCAAATTGTAAGGATTTTGAGCAAGGCTCTGTTAACCTACCTATAAAGCATTTTTGCCCTTTGAAATCTCAAGTACCCGGTGACTGTCACACGTCTGCAAGACTTGTGCTATCTTATTGTCCACTTGGCCTCCCAGGCGGCTGTAAAGCTGGCTTAATGACACCTGCATGGCTCAGCAGAACTGGAACTGGCAAACAGCTTCCTGCTGACTGGATCTCAGGAAAAATTAGATAACCTTCACAAAATTACCCAGAGGACTTCAATAACAATGGAGTAGCCCTGCCATAAAGGGAATAAAGATCATAAGGAGCAGCCAACGTGAATTTGTTAAGAACCAATCATGTCAAATTAATGACAATTTGGGGGGGCAGTTTTATTTTAATAAAGCCTTTCAAATGGACCTTCATAAGCAAACTGGTATGGAATAGATGGAGATTAAAATTACAAAAATAAGGCTGTTTCCTAGCAGAATAGAGAAAACCATTCTTTGCTATGCATCCCTGACCCGTGAATGCTAGAGACGAGATATTGGATTGAAAAAACCTTTCATCGGCCATGTACACAGCTGTTATGTACAGAAACTCTGAACCTTCAGAGAGTAAGTCAAAGCTTTTTTGGCACAGGAAAAATACAGGGCTGTACCATTCCTCCAAATCATTTGAAAAGTAATAACCCTGTATTAGCTACAGAAAGTTCTGTTTATCTAGGAACACCAAAGACCAAAATACCAGTTAAATACAGAACAGGAAAAATAACCATGCTTCTTGAGTAGATTAACCTGCTCAGTAAAACCACAATTTAGAACAAACCTGCTAGCTTAAAAATATTTCAAAAGGAAAGTTTTGCAAAAAAGGGTTCTTGTTCCCAGGAACTAGCGCCCAACCTTTGTTTCAGAACCGAGTAAACAAAATGAAAGGGATAAGATTAATAAATCCACCAGAGATGCAACTGTTGCACACCACGAGGACTTCTTAATGAACACGAAGACCTACAACAGAGGATTTCTGTGGGGAAAAACAACAGCCCTCAAATTGTGCCGCTGCTGAAGGAAGATATTTCAAAGCGGCTGAAACTATGCAGCAGGAGCAATGGAAGATAACACTCTGAAAGCACGTATTGTCCTGTTGTGCTAACTTGGAATATGGTTTTGTATTTCTGGACAGGGATCCCCCCATGTAATTTATGGGCACAAATTCAAGGCTGAACAGGGTCAGTGTCAGAAACCACAGTGACAGCCTCAGTAAAGACTACGTGTTTGCAGAAATTTTAGCAGCTTGGAAAGTAAAACATAGGTGGGGAGCTCCATCAGTTAAAATAGGAGGGAAGGGAATCAGATTTGCCTTATTCATCATACTGCCAAAACCCTGAGTCCATAAGGTGATTTCTCAAGAGCTTCTACAGGTCTATCTTAGCTATTTCTCCACTGCTGGTTTAAACTTCAAAAATCAGAACTGAGCAAAATTACACAAAAAAGTTTCTTTAAAACAAGTACGCATCAATCAATAATTCTACTAATCTCAGAGGAGTTTTTCTGGTTTTCTGCCAGTACAGATGATACAGAAATACAGCGCTACATTGACACTCTTCCCCATGATACAGATTTCATATATTCTTCTGCTCTAATTGGTAGTGTTTACGCAGTCATCTATTTATCTTATTAGTTGATATTTCCAACACAAATACAGAACACGCATATCTTCTTACTCCATTTGTCTCTTCAAAAGCATTGCCTAGTTTTACATAAAAAGCCTTCCTCTGAAAATAATCAGAGGAAAAAATTCTAAGCCTGCTGCAGATATGCTAATTGCAGTGTACGTCTTAGTCATGAAGATTTGCCTTTGATTTGGACACTTGTTTCAAGAAAATTAACATACAACACAGAAAGTATCCTAGATAAGACAAAGGATGAAATTAATTTAACATTTCTGTCTTCTCCCCCCGCCTTTATTTCCAGTCAGAACATTGGAAGTTCTGTGTTACATGGGTTGCAAAATGGGGACTGGTGTCTTTCACACACCAACTATCATTTTCTGCCAGGTGAATTTTGGTGCCATCTAAAGTGGCTTTTGCCCTGCAGCATAAAAATGGACGATCACTTGGTTAACATACTCTGGCCCCTTTGTTGACACACAGAGGGTGTAACAAAGCCAGCTGCAGAGGTTCATAAGTTTGCAGCGGGTTACTGTTTTAAAAAGCCTAGCAATATAGCGGTCTTCCTATTTCGAAAAATGAGCTTTAAATATTGCTTGAGTCAAACTATACAAAATTATTTGTTGCTTGCCAACCGAGCACAGAATTCTGTTCTCGTTATTAAAATGCCTTAAAATTTATCTCAGTAAGCCACAAGGCTGAGAGAGATGCTTCTTTAAAAGCTAAAGCGCCTCAGCCAGCAATGGGTAGTAGCCCCACAGATCCAGCATTTCCCATGAAGCAGCTCACAGAGATGCAGGAAAGAAACAGCTGCGGCCGAATCCATAGGAGAGGGATTGAGAGGCTTGATGGCCCAGTGTGGGCAAGAGCGCCGTTTATTTGATGTTTTGCCAATGTTCATGTTAAGGAATACAAACAAAACAACAAAGAAACAAGCCCTCCCCACATACGCCTCTGCCCTGGCACGGCAGAGTTCCTCCCGGCCAGGGCACGCACCAGCTGCCTTAACTGAAGGTGAGCATCTTCAGCTCCAACCGAGGTCAATAAAATCTGTGCAAATAGTAATTTGTGGCCAGTAATTAAATTCATTTGCAAGATAGATTGCCTGCCAGGCTGTAAATTCACAGTAGATTTGATATGCCACAGAGTAATGCGCTGTGCATAGCCAGTCACAGGAGAACAGCTTTTTTTAAGGGCTATTTAATTGTATTTCTAGAACAACAAAAATTATTTGATTTTCCATAAATATTTTGCTAAAATATTTACTGCTCAGAATTCACAAGGTGGTTTGCTTTTGAGAATCGCTGTCTTCTAGCTTTAATTGGTAGTGTTTGTGTAGTAACCTACCATCACCATTTTATCCTTTTAAAGATAGTATTTGAGAAAATACAAGCACACAGTTTCATAATAACATGAAGGGTCTTTTAAGCAGTGCTAAATGCAAGAGCACTAAGGCCAGGACTGACATTCAACATCCACGGGACCTATGGGTAACTGTGCTCCACAGTCGGAGCAGATGGGAGCGTCCCCTCCACACATCACCGCAGTGAAAGCAAGGCACAGATTTAAGAACTTGCAGATAAGACCGAATATATACAAAAATCTTCTGCTACAAAGTTATACTTTCAACATTAACAATACAATTGTATATTACTAAGGGAGGGAGAAATGGAAACCCAAGATACAAAGTAAGGTGCAACATCCAGATTTATTCTTCAGCTCTCTTTCCATCCCGCTACCAACACAAGGGGATGTTGGTGCATCTCAGATGCTATACGCTGGAGAAAAGTGTCAGATGCAGAATCCAGTAAGAAGTAGCTTACACTAGTACACCCTCTTAGAATCTCCTCTCCACTGCACTTATTGACAAATTATTTTCCACCCCTTCAAAAATTAGGGCCCCACAGACTTCATGTTCAGAAGTGCTGAACACAGCACTGACAGAAATCCACATAAATCTCAAAGAGCCAAAATAATCTTAATAGCCACACAGGCAAAACTATATAAAGTTGTATAAGAACCGAATACCCTTCTCTGTATTGGAACTAGGACTTCCATTTGGACCACCATATAAGACTGTCTACCTGTCTTGTTCATAATTATAAACGCTTCATACTCATATGAATTTTCTACGAGATAACAGGCTTTGAAATCACTGCTCTTCCCAGAAGTGTTTTCCAAATCTCACTCAAACCAGTTCCCCTTAATGATTGTTCTCTATTCATATTAACTACCTCCTTGAAAGGCAAGTTAATACTGTTTTGCCTTGGAGTTGCACCTTCTCACCTTTTTCCATGTTGCCAAGAAAGAAGGGTTTGAATTGTAAAGCTCACCAATGCCCATTCTGATCACGTAGCAGCTCTTTTCTGCTGGCTTTTCCCTTCTGCATTTAATGCTTTTATGTGTAGAAAGAAGACAGTGTCTTGTTCAAAGCAATAATGTTTTTGTGAACAGCAAACAATATTCCACCATATTCACTATGCTCCCAAGTTAAAATTCAAGACAAAAACCATGCACATTGATGAAATACATGCATGCAAATGCCTTGAGCCCACATGGTTGCCACTCATGCAAACCAGCAAATTTTTATAGAACTCCAGTGATGACAATTACATGCAACTGGGTACCTATTGAGGAAGCAAAACAAACTTACAATTCTTAAAGAGGAGACTTGACTTTGAGGTGTGTTGTTTGGAGACCTGCTTGTGACAGAACTTGAAAATTTTGCTTTGAATGTCTACTTTTGCACAACAACTCTTCTTAGCAGAACTAATTATTTTCTACTAGTGAATTTTTTACTAATTTCTGCAACAGAAATATTTTCAACTGCTCCCTTTTGGATACTCTATTTGCTCTATTTTCCCAATATCTCCCTAGCTTCTCTAGTTAAGTACTCTCAAAATCTACTAGCAGTTTAGATTTATGAGGACACCATATTTGAAAATACGTTTGGAGGAGGAAGCCAATTTTGCTGTACAGCAACGGTCTAAAGTTCACTGAACCTGATTTGTTGTTTTACAAAAATGTCTAGACTGGATTTCAAATTTGCATTATTATGCTAATACTTAGATGTTTTAGACCTGATCTTTTAGTCTTTTTTTATTAGGCAAAATTCTTACTGAGTTCAGTGACAGTCTTTCTTGACAAAGGACAGTCATCCCATGGGCCATATAAATTTTTCATACCTGTCACTGAGATTTATTTACTTAACTGCTCTTCCTAGAAATTAGTAATCATAAAGCCTTAACTTGAATATTTATCTTCCTAAACTTTGTCCTTTTTTCACAAGCAATAAAATAAGCATTCAGAGAAAAATATTATGTTTTCTCTTCTGTTTTCTCTTCTATAACAGCCTGTGCCTCAGGAGTTGTCACAGGGTAGCAAACAAAACGCTTCTTGCAGTGTCCAGGGAACGCAAAATGAGACCAAATACATCATCGTGGATGGTATGTCACCATTCCCACAGCAAGTTCTAGGAGTAAATAAGCACCTTGAGGCTTCATCAGAGAGCTGATGATGGCAGTACCCTTTGATGCTGTGTGTGAGAGGGCTTTCGCCCTAAATCTATAAGCTATTCTATGAGGCGGGTGAATAGATCTGATCCTGCTCATAACAGCTACCAAAATCAGACACAAGGCAATGAAATTTCCCAGGCCACCCATTCCAAGTGGAGGTTCCGCTCTGCTTGCTGGTCACAGGGTTTTGGAAATAGTCATACACGTGGGCATGATTTTAGCTCTATGAAACTCCCGGAAATCTTTTCCCCTGCAGAAAGCATACAGTTTGGAAGACCACCAGCCTTGGGGTTAATTCACAGCGAGGCTGATCAAACTGAGATGGTTTGAATTCCACTTCCAAAGCTGCTACAGGTTTCTTGTATGATTCTGGTGCTAATTTATAACAAATTCAGCTCGGAGCTGCTCTGTCCTACTTCAGCAAAGCATTTAGGTAGGTGTGTACCCCAATATGTTTTCAAGCTGAGACTGAAACTCTTTACTAAGCCATGACCCCCAGCTCTGTCACTGAATTCTTCACCTTGCAAATGAAGACACTGCTTCCTTCTTGACACCCTTTGGAAGGCTTTGGTCCGGTTCGGACAGTTACGCCGAAGTAACAGGTGCATATTTTACAACAGTGGTTTTAAATGGCACAAGATCCTAAAGTAGGTGAGCTGCAGAAATCTCTTGAACCAAATCACCTACAGGAAAAAACCACAAACGCCCCTGCCGTCCCCACTAAATAGGTATTTTAGGAAAGCTGTTATTTCTCAACATTTCTTGGTCTTCCCTATTGTAACATTCATTACAGCTGTCCAAAGTCCATCTCTCCACTTCTTGTCTCCAAATAACAACCAAAATCAGCATGTTCATACCTCACTATGAAAGCCATTATCAAATAATAGAGTTTATCTCCAAGATACACTTTAAAAACACCATTACTCATGCTAAAATGGCATAGCAAAATCACTTAAATATCATTTTACCAAAGGGAATTAAAAGATTACAGCCTGGGATTTAAGAAAAGTCTCCATAACATAGTATCCTTTAAACCTGGTGTGATTAGCAGGTTACCCTTACTTAATATTCTCAGCATCTTGAGCAATACATTTCTGAGGTGACGTACACACATAAATGTGTACCAACTGAGCTACCAGGGAATATTTAAATAAATGCAGCTAAACTGATATAAACCCTTCTGAAAACTCTTAGGCCTTTTAAATATGAATTACTTTTTTTTCTTCCATGTAACCCATGAGAATTAAACATGTATAGGGTTTCAAATTAATACACAAAGGCAAATACAGAGTAGATGATAAGAAGCTGAAAAGTCATGCCTAAGCTACTCTGAACAATAACATCTTGCTAGCTGCAATACGGAAATAAAGAAAACTAGTGACCTCGAGAGAGAATTAGATACATTTCAAACCATCTACTCATTAAATACCAAAAGAAATAAAATATCATGCTGTTTTATAGCCTTCCCCTTTTTTAAAGCAGCAGTCCAAATTAATTCAAATGCTATTTGCCCTGTTTGGCATACTATCAAATAAAACACCACCTGACTTATTTGAGCACCACTGAAATTATATCGCTCATTATGGAGGAGCTGAAATTCTAGACCTGCCCCACACATAGCCACCTCTTCTCAACAGAAGGAGAAAGGGATTTTGAAAAATAGCAGGCAGTATTATTCTGAATATTGTGAGTCCAAACAACTTGAAATGTAATACTAAAAGTAGAAAAACATGCACTTGGATCAATACAGATGATACGATCCCTCTTTTCTGAGGAGATTTTCTGGAGCAGGCCTGGCCTTGGCAGGCACAGAGAACAAAACAACAGTCACCAGCATCACAGCACCCACGAGGGTCTCACAGCACCCACAAGTATCACAACAGCAGGTATGTGTTAGGACTCTACCCAGGTAAACCTGGCTTCATTTAATTTTTCTCTTCACCCCAGTTTTTCCCTCCTGCATATAAAAATCCAAAGTAAAACACTCAATAGAAAGAGAGCCTATATAATTTAAAAAAATTTTGAAAGACAGACTTTCCATAATGACAGTGATTGGGACTTCACTTTTTAGGCCTGTGAAGATTGGATTTTGCAAATCTGTGACAGAAATACAAGTACTCTCTTAAAGTACTTCTGAACAGGCTTTTTGTAAAGAGAAGCGGAACTAAGTGTTAGGTAGTTGCTGTGCCTAGAAAATGACCAGTGCAATAGGAATGTATTTCAAATGCGACTAGTATACCTCAACATAAAAAACCCTTGGGGGGGGGAGAACTGCAGGTAACTTTGCCCCTCAGAAAGAAAGAAAAAAAAAAAAAAAAAAAAAACCAACCAAACCACGTGCTAAAGGATTTCTGATAGACTGACAAAAACAAAACAAAGCAAAAAAGAATGGCAAGTATACCCTGTCAAACAAAAACATCAGCAAAGGTAGAAAAGTACGACGACCTCAACTGTATTGGGTTACGGCACAGATTAAGGCCTTTATGTCAAGTGGTTGACCTCTAAAGACATTTCCTTTTGATGCTATCCAGACCCAACAGACATGAATGAATTAGGTCTCCTGATAAACCTGGAGGAAAAAAAAAAAAAAAACCAAACCAAAACAAAACAAACAACCACCAAACCAAAAAGCGCTCTATTGCCTACAACAGCTGCCCACAGCCAAAACAAAAAGCACAATAGGCCTTTCTAGTCAGGGAGATCTGCTCTAATCTATTTGTTCCCAAAAGATTTCTGACTTCACACACACGGGGTGTCTTTGATCCTCAGGTCCAGCCTCTATATTGCAAGCAACACATCATCCACTCCTAGCCATACACTAATTTAAGTCTATGCTAAAATAAAGAACTTACTTGCCCCTACTCTCTTAGCAGAGAGTTCCTCCAAAAGCTCATGACTCAAATGGTTACAAACACTGTTACTTCAGGCCTAAATTTAATCACAAAAACATGTATATCCATTTGCTGTCTGTGCCAACGTTTTCATCTCTTACAAAACAGGCTCCTTTTCCCAAGCCTCCTCAATGGCCTTTTCTGCCCTGTTTCAGTTTGAGATCATCTTTGTAAAGTCTGGGTTATCAAATTTTACATATTCTTACAGATGAGATGTCAGCAGTGTTGTATACACCACCACTGACATTCACGATCTCTACTGAAAAGGCTGCACTTGATATTATCATCGAATTGCCTTTTTATGGCTACACCAAATTTGTGGCTCGTCTTTATCCTGCAACCAACTACATTGCTTCAAGGTCCTTCTCGCCTTTGACTTCCAAAACATCAAGATCCAAGACTGTAGCAGAAAATATTAGGCCACAATTGAATGATCTGATATTTTGTACTGGTACCTTTCATCCCTCTTCTATAACACCTCTTGAGTACTATTCATTCTTCCTGCGTTCTACCCTTCTCAGCCCTGCAGATTTCATCAGCAAGTTCCTATTTCTAGCGTCAGAATGAAATTTTTCCCAAATATCAAACTCTGAGGAAGTCATCAGTCTTCTGGTTCAGCCTTATCTGTCAGATTGCCTTCAAATGCAACTCGCTATCATCTCTGCTTCAACCAAGTACTTATTGCCAAGATGGCAAGTGACTTCTACCCAGACTCAGCAAAAATATTAAAACTGAACATGAAAGCACAGGTGGTTTCAGTGCTTTACCTGTATATATAGTCAAAGGGATTATACACAGAGCTGGTTGGGAATTTCCCCGCCAAAGAAGTCCCATTTATATTGATTTCTACTCAAAAAATGGCAAATCTTGCTTGTTTCCTTCCTATCTCTTATGGTTGTCCTTCAGCCCAGGTGCCTGCAGTTTCTACCTTCAGGCTACTCTCTTTTGCCTGTCTGGAGCCCTGGGAATTTTCATTTCCAAACCCAGAGGTCAATTCAGATATGGTTCCTGCTCCCTCTCAGTCACTAACTCCCAGAAAGAAACAAGAGCTTTGAGTTCCCAGATCTAAAGTCTTCTGAAAATTTATTACATAAGGCACTGTTTTTTAATTTCTTCTTGATATTCTAAACCAAAATGAGACATTTTTAAAATATCTAATCACAACAGAACATAAATTCTGATAATTAGCAAGAACGTTACAGATGTAAAATTACTCACAGGCTATCCCTGTGACAGCACAGCACTGAATGAGAGGTGGTCTCATCTGTGACAGTCTGCAAATTTTTTCTGTCCCTTCTGAACTAACTGTTTAGGATAATAAAAGACATTTCTTCAAAATATTTGTAGCTGGAGGCACTGCATAAAAGGTTAACACTGAAGCCTTGAAAAGGTGAGAGAAACCGCACATACATTTTTAATATCATATTTACTCACATCCCTGAAACCCGAGAACTCTTTCATTCCCTGCTGGAAGCTCACTGCTTTCTATGAACAGTTGATATACATGCCAAGAGGGACGTGGGCAATTAAGCCCTTATCCCAATATATGTTTGAAAACTAATCCACAACTTCGTATTCTCAGTGGGAAAGCAAGTGCTCAGCATCACATTAGATCAATCCCTGATTTTAGAGACTGAGTGAAACTTCAAGTAACAAAAGCCATCAAGCTGTTCTGTCTCCTTGACAATTCCACCTTATTAATACAAGTATTGTGAAATGGAAAGCACCTACATCTTGTTTTAAGAGGAAATCTTTAACATTACACTGTTGCCAGAGACGCATCCATTATACAAACCGAATAACTTAATACTGCTAGTAGTTTTACTGTTGTTTCTGTACATATCAAGATCACTAAAGAACAATTAGGCATAATGTCTAAATGTTATGTCTACGTTTCTCATACTCAGAACGAATGCTGAGCTCTTTACAACTAACGTGCTTTATATCAATGACATCAAATTTCATGACCTGTATAAAAATGCATACATCAACACCTGGCATCAAATACGCGGAAATTAGCAGAGATCTCACATTTATAAAGGTCATCTTATAAAAGACATGGGACGAGGTGGGGGAAAGGAACCTCTTCTACTAAAGACTGAAAAGGTGAGCAGGGAAGCTGCTGCTGGGTTGTAGAGTCGCTGCTCATTAATTTTGGCAGCGTGGTCACCGATGCCCAGACCGCTACCACCTGCTGTTATGCCTGCTCTCAGGAAGCCCAGCACCTGCACAGGGGTAACAATGCGACTGGCACAAGGACAAAAGCTTGAATAAATTCTGAACTCAATACTTGGCTAGCAGCCGAGCCAAGCGAGACAGAGATTTTAGGCATATTCTTTAAAAATATCAAGAGAAGAGATGAAGTAGAGAGAACGATAAACCTTATATTCAAAATGACATCTAAAGAACAGAGAGTTGCTGACAAAAACGCTGGTTTTTTTTTAGAAACAAAATGTAGTTCTTTTCTAAGAGTTGTTCCTTTTTGGATTTCAAGTTATTTTCCTAAAAACCTTGCCATAATTTTTTCTTCTGTGGGTCTCCATTTTATTTCACTGATATTATATTACGTGCCAGCAATCCAATTGTGAAACCACTGCAGTTAGTAAATTCCCAGAGGCTAGAGAAACATTTCTTCATTTAGAACAATGAAGAAATATTTCTTTATTCAAACAGACAGATACACTGAAGGCATTTAACAACCTAAGAAAAAAATTCACTGAGCACTGCTTGGAGTGACATGTTGCACATGGAGTGGACAAAGGACTTCAGCAATCATTTGAACCTAGTTTGTGGCTAAACCTGAAAATTTATGTCAACTTTAACAGACGCTGAATGAGATCAAGGTACAGAAAGTATGTTTCTTCCACCTCTGTTCCAAAATGTTCGTAAGACAAAACGTAATTAAAATGGAACTTTAAAATTTTGTTCAGCAATACCTATGAGTAACAGCACAAATATTTATATTTATAGTTGTATTTATGAGATCAAAAATGAAACAATGCTTTTAAAAAGAAATTTGAAAGAGGGAAGGGATCATACTGACATTTCCTGCTAAGGTCTTCAGAGTTTTTTTAAACACACTGAAACATATACTCTCTCTGCTGCTCTGAAAACAGAGAGAGTAGAGTGAGTTTTGGCATACAACCACATTCATAAATGGCAGCATCCTCTCCAGAATAGGAATTTACTCATTTGTCAGTGAAGTTACTGGTACACTAATTTATTTGCCTAAGAGTTTTTCCATTCCTTACAATCGGCACCGGGTACCACTGCCCCCGAATAATCCCTGCCATTATTTGTAAGGGTTTTCCGCACCCAGAATTTTCTTTGTAGTTCTTTTGCATCAGAACCTCACTCTGCAAATGCAGCCCCAGGGCAGCTCTAGAGCTCATCCCCTCCACACTCATCTAACGCTAACAGCTGCCTTCACACAGCACTGCCCTTCCCGCTACTCTCAACCGCAGCCAACGCGAGATTGAAATTCTGGACACCCATCACAGGAAAACACATCAGAGTATGCTGCGTTTGGCTGGGATAGAGTTAATTTTCTTCACGGTAGCTAGCATGGGGCTATGTTTTGGATTTGTGCTGAAAACAGTGCTGATAATGCAGGGATGTTTTAGTTACTGCTGAGCAGCGCTTACCCAGAGCCAAGGCCTTTTCTGCTTCTCACCCCACCCCAGCAGCAAGGAGGCTGGGGGGGCACAAGAAGTTGGGAGGGGACACAGCTGGGACAAATGACCCAAGGGATATTCCAGACCGTAGGACATCATGGTCAGCATATAAAGCTGGGGGAAGAAGGGCATTCAGAGTGATGGCATTTGTCTTCCCAAGTAACTGTTACGCGTGATGGAGCCCTGCTTTCCTGGGGATGGCTGAACACGGGAACTGACGAAGGGAAGCGATGAACGAATTCCTTTTTTTGCTTTGCTTGCATGCACGGCTTTTGCATTACTACTTAAACTATCTTTATCTCAACCCACAAGTTTTCTCGCTTTTACTCTTCCGATTCTCTTCCCCATCCCACCGGGGGGGAGCGTGGGGCTTAGTTGCTGGCTGGCGTTACACCATGACACAGAGCTACAATAAAACCCAAGTCTTATTCTCAGGTAGCACAAGCATCCAATAACATCATCTGTATCCCTTGACATTACTCCTGTAATGAGAGAAGTTCATTGTCTTTCTTAAAATGAAATCTCTGTCATAAGTGAAGCTGCTGCAAAAGCTTCTCGCAATTAATGTGCCCTCTCTGTTGTCCTTGGAGCACTACATTTATGTACCACATTTTATATTATCCTTACGACTGCAACATCTGCACACCAAAAACTCTGACGAAGGTTTTCAGCAATGCAGAACAGCATAACAATTTTGCTGAAGTCACCTTCTGACTGTGTGAAACAAACTCCTCAAACCAGTCACACTAAACCTTTCATAGGTTGGGGGCTTTGTCTGGCATAACAGGGTAGCACCAGAATTTGCAAATTCAGGCACAAGAAACGGGCACCTCAGTTTGTATTTTAGAAACAATCACGCAGCCTGATTTTCCAAAACCTCATCCTTATTTCCAGCAACACTGGGAGCCTTGTAGGAAACCAGTGAAACAGAACTCTGCGGGCTACGAAGGGGGAAGCTGATACTTATTTTAAAAGACCTTTAAGTAAGTTCATTTTACCACTCCTACTCATTTTCTTACAAATTTCATTCACTTGTAGTCTTACACTCACATCTTCACAAGCACCAAGGTGGGTGCGCAGAGCAGTCTGGACAGCATCACCTGCAACACAGGACAAGGGAGGGCAGCTACCTACACCTCTTCATTGGTGACAGTGAACGAGCTTTGGAGAGATCTTTTATACACATTAGACATCAAACACTTGTCACAGGGTGGTAAGAATCCTGCTTACTTTAGCCTCCATAAATCTAAGTCAAAGCATTGCTGCTTGTTGTCTGTTTTTCCTTTTTTCTGTCTAAAATGTAGGTCTGTGCTCCTTGTGGGCTAACAGGAAAATGAGCAGCAGGTTATGATTTGCAGCAACTCTTTTGCTATCCTCCAGTCAATGGATGCAGGGTCTTCTGGGGCCAAGTGATCTTTGCAGCGGGCTTTTCATAGCACAGTCCTTCTGGCCTGGACTTAAATGGCACTTTTTTCCATTTTGCTGCATTACCAATAGAGGCTATTCTTTGAACCCTTATTTTCTTGTCACAATTGTTTCTGGTGTTTACCACCACACCCTTATATGTTGCCATTCGTATTTCATTCACACTAATCTTAAAGTTATCATGTCATGCTAATCTGAATATTAATGTTTGTTACAAATTCATACAGACTGTCCTTACTGCTGGAAAAACCAATTGTTCGCATATTGAACTCAGCGCCAATATGTAAGATGACAATACTACACTAGGCAACAGAAGAACTGAATTTCAAGCAAAATAGTGGCTCATTTAATCAATGTGCTTGCTGGTGTCTAATTCCAGCTTTCTTCTTACTGATCATTAACCAGAGCTCCAGCAACCTTCAGTAAAATCGTGCTACTGCCATATCTTACAAGTTAAATAATGCCTTCAAAAAGGAGCAAGATGCTTCAGTGCCACAAGTGAAGGAACACTGAGGTATGCTTCACTATGGACTAAAGCAGGGGAAATATATCCCTGGGTCTTGACAATGCCATAAAGTGAAATACAAAAGAAGTGACGATAGGCAGTCAGAAGTGAGAGTTGCTGTTTGATGTATGGTTCTAAAAAAAAAAAAAAAAAAAAAAAAAAAAAAAAAAAAAAAAAAATCAGTGAAAATTTATCAACTCTCTCCAGAGGAAACTGTTATAATACCATCTGGAATAAATAATCCACCCATACATTTCACCACCTCAAGGCGATACATGATGGACTTACTCAATCCTTACTGCTGAGATACAGATAGGTCATAGCTGAGCACTGCTTTTCTATTTAAAGGTGAATTTACATGCTTCAGCAAGATAAGTATCTGTATGTTTCTACAGGTAGCTGTTTGCTAAATTTTATGGCACAAGCTGGGAAATGGACTGATGATATTATATGTTTTCCACAAACATCAATATATACTAATGGTCGTCCTTACTACTGCAATAAAACCATCCAGACAATTTTACTAAGTAACAAGGAAAAATTTTCCAGAACAGGATTAAAGACTTGGCCCCAGAATTTATTAATCCAAGCCCTAAGTATATTGAAAATTAGCCCTAATTCAGCTACTAATGTAGATACATGCCATAAACATCAAGGGTAAACAAGGAAATATTCAGCTCATTCCTGATGGGCTGAATCTCAAAGCCATTAAAAGGCAGTCAAAATTACTGAAGGCAGTATAATTACCAAAATCAACAGAAATCCTTCCATTAATTTCAGCAAGCTTTGACTCAGGCTCTAAAAATGAGTTGTGGGGTTTGTTTGAACGCAGCTAAGATAAGGGTCTGCTTTCCAGGGCACATCTCAAGATATTAATGTTCAAATCAACCTGAATGAGTCCCCAAACGCTTTGCATAGCCTCTGAAAAAAGACTTGGGGCTCAGAAGGTCTTCAGGTGAAAAGTACAAGGCAC
>JANZLO010000007.1:9084408-9095107 GCA_026937515.1 Polyboroides typus | reverse complement strand
CCCAATACAGGCCCTTGAAGCTGGTCCCTAGCAGTGGAAGAGAGGCAGGAGAACTGAGGATCACTGGGTTCTCAGCCTGGCTCTGGCATTTGCACCTGAGGCTGCCCTGGGCAAACCACTGCAAAGTAACTGACTACAGCACGAGGCAGTAATACCAATTTTATTCTATAAAGCGCATTAGCTGCAATGATGAAAAATGCTATTTGAGAAAATGACTGTATATTAATATCACCGTTATTAGAGTGGCAGCCCAACCTCAGTTGGTTCAACCACATATTACAGTAATGTAAATAGCACTCTCATTTCATTTGTATTCCTACAAATCACATTTTAGACAGAAAAAAGCACCAATTATGTGCTTTTCATACTGTTCCAATAAAGGTTTTTTATAAGTACATAATAGTGAAAAAGATCCAGAAGTTTCTCTCCGATGATCTAGTCAAGCACTGAAACTGTCACACAAGAAACAGCTCCGCTTTCTCTCCCCTCCCAGTTGCACCTTCCCATCCCTTCCCATCCTGTCTCCTCTACAGAAAGGAAGAAGGGAGCTCAAACCCAGATGAGTTTCTTACTCTGGTTCCCAGGAAGGACAAGCCATGCCCAATTCAACTGGTCGCAGCGCCATCTTACACCACGTGTCAAACTGCGGCCTCAGTCTTGGAACAGAGAAACACAAACCCGTAACCCCATTGGTTTCAGAACTTATTTCTGAACAAGATTACAAGTGCTACAGCTGCGTTACAGACTTTGGAGACTGGAAACTAACTCAATCTGAAGTGTTCGGTTTCCTTCTGTATCAACTAAGGCTTCTCTTCTGGGGAGATCAACTACATCTATTTTCTCAGAAAGTTTCAGCAAAAGGTTAACCATTTGTTCCCTCCTTCAGGGGAAAAAAATAAATAAAAAAAAAAAATAAAATTTCATCACGTTAATCCTCCCAAGAGGATGGATGGGAGAAAATAAACAAAGGTCCCAGTCCAAATGTCACTTACCCACGTGAATGATCCATTAACTCTGGTCACCGGCATCAACACCCGATGCATAAAGCTTCACTGACTCTAACTCATATTCGACTGGTTTGTAACCGTATCTTCGTCACTTCAATTATGTCAATTAAAAGGTGACTTTCATTAATTGTACTTACCACTTTCATTTAGTGATTGGTTTTTTAATTAAGTGTATTTGGTTTCCATTTGCATGAAGCTACATTGTGCAGAAGACATTTCCAGCAGGATTTTTTCTGTTCATTCACTAAAAAAATTGGGATTCCATTCATGTAACTGCTGTATAAATATAAGCCAGACTGTATTATTTCTGTTCAGAGGTAGCAACTGGTTTATAACAATGATTTCTAGGAACGGCATGTTGTACACCACTATCCTAATTGCTGTCAACTACACTCCTAAGCTTATGCTGCAAAGGAACAATCTTGCATCTTAAAGTATACATTAGTGCATAATGAGTTCATGGCAGCTGTTTTACAATTGAAAGCCATCGCCTGCTGCTTCTGTTGGTGATGTTGCTGTGAAAAAAAGCAGTTACGCTGACAACCAGGGGGGAGAGAGGCGTGTACGAATACACAGTGTCAAATATAATTAACCATAAGCCCCCCAACACTTATACCTCCAAACCCAGTCACAGTGATCGCAAGCTCTGCAAGTGCCGGGGCTTCCTTGGAAAACACCTTCTGCACCATTAGAAGCAGATAATAAAAAATAAATGCAACAACAAAAGCTGTGCTTCTCTTTCAGGCGGGGAGCACAAGGTACATGGGGAGGTTACTTAACATCTTTCCTCCCCAACTCTGAAGAGCACCAAAGGAAACGTGTAACTCAACTCTACACTTAATCCATTTAACTTGTATTTTTACACAAAATAACACAGTATCAGCAGTTCCAATGACTGAGCTGGAGGCCGTGATCTCCAACCAGAGCAGTCAGCCTTTGGCAGGGCGGTGACCTTTAGACAAGGCACAGAATGCATTTCCCATCTCTACTCTTTCACTTGTTTTTGCGAATGCTGTAGTCATCACTCTGTCTTCAGCGTGAGTAAAGCAGTTAAAGCGCAAATGGAAATGCCAGCTCATAAAGCGTCTTTCTTCAGTGTTTCAAAGCTAATGAGCATGAATCATAGATTGATTGGAAAATCTGCGCCCATTCCAGCGCTTCTGTTTTCTGATATTCACCACGCTCTGCTCTGTTGCATAGGTACACAGCAACAAGAGACCAGATCCTCAGCTGATGAAAGCTGGCAGAGCCCCCGCTGGCTCTAACAAACCTACCCTGACATCCAGCAGAGACTATGGCCCACTGTGTTCAGTTGCCATGCACTGGAAAAAAACATGCGCAAACAGGCTGAGATACAGCATAACAACACATACCCAAACGCATACATACACAACCCATGGCCTGCGTCTCCTGGTGTTTATGTCTATTCATTCATTTTTTGATTGGATCATAGCAAAGTATCTACCAGTACGGTCAGATCAGGCTTCTAAGGCTTTGCATGATGAATAACTGCTGCTGTTTCTTGACATTTATACGTTGACATCTGATCTCTGATATTGAAAGCTGCCAGACATATCAGATATTTACAACATTGAAAAAGAGGGACTAGCAGAATCTTTCAGTCGCAGGAAAGCAGCACAATTTTTAATACAGTAAGAGACAAACAAGGTTCAGAATCATATCTTCTATAGAAAGGTATAAATTGTTTACAAACTTCATCAGTTCACACTTTCATTTATGTATTTCAAAACTATTACCTACGTTCTTCGCTGCCTCAACTATGTCAACAGATAATTCAAACACTGCCTTATAAAGAAAGCCTAGTAGTGGAACAATTAGCAGATTTAATTGATCATGAAGCTAAATAGTCACAGGAATCTGTGCGTTCCTGGTGACAATTTAAATCCATATGCTCTGTTTGCTCAGATCCAATACTACAGCATAATATAAACGCATGCCATCCAAGACTGGAAGAAACAAATAAAAGCAACCAATCGCTTCCAAAATACTTAGCCTGTGGCAGAAACCTGTATGCTATTTAACCAAGAAAATCAGTTCAAACTGCAATTACTGCTGTTTACTCTTACTTCCTTAGGAGCCGATCCTATTCTCCAGAGAGCACTTCATTCATGGACTAAATTTGTGTGTGTGTGTGCGTGCGCTAACCTGAGAGAAAATAGAAGTAGGTTACAAATTGTTTACCTGCATGTAACCCAACTGCAGGCTAGGTGGAAGCAGCCACAGAAGAGGTGAGATAATATGGGTAGGCATCTATCTTCACTCCCTAAATTGCTGTGTGCTCAAGGAACATTTTTGTTTCAAGAAGGTTTGGGGAAGACTAATCAATGCCCACACATTTGACTTGCAATGCCTGTAAGGATATACTGCCTTTTTGTTTAAAAGGCAAAGATTTAATACTACATTTCCATCCTCCAAAATCACACTCGCAAGAGCGAAAAATTCATTTGAAAATTAATTCCGTGTATTTTCAAGTATGAATTGTTTACAAAAAAGTGACCTGAAGCAATTCACTGCCTCTCTCATGCAATTTTAGAAACTACTGTGAGGGAGCCTTAAACACCCGCCCACCTCCGTCTACTTTGTAAAAATTTTTTTCCCTCTTGTATTTGGTGCCAGAGCACAATGAAAACAAGTGGAAGTAAATGAGAAAATGCAAAATGACTAGGATCACACCAAATGAATAACAGTAGAGCAGATTTCTACTGAAACCTAAGTATGGAAATACTGAATTATTCCTGCACAGTGTAGGAATAATAACAGTAAGTTCAAAGTTTCAGCTTAGCAATTTCTGTCACCGAGACAAAAGCAACCCACTTAATCAGCTAGGAAAGATTTTGAAATAATTAATTCCTGCAAATAAATTAGGATGTAAGAGCCCCTAGCCATCTTATTATTTTCTTGGCCTCCCTCTGTTTCTTGCATTTCAGAGCTCCAGGGTTCCCAACGTCTAGCCTAAATATCTACGTGCTGCATGTGTCAGTCTCAATCTGTAGAGCGGAAAAACTTTCCTAGCCAGAAACACAATCTAAAAAAAAAAAAAAAAACAACCAAAACACATAGCATGCCCAGTGGACGCAGGGACACAGCTGCACAAAACACAGCATCTCTTATAGGGACAGGCGGGTAAGAGAGGCAGAGAACCCGAGAGGGTGCCGATACACCCCCAGAGGGCTGCTCAAGCCAGCTGAATGGCCAGGCCTCGTGTACACATCTTGCTGAATGGTGACTGCCTGAAGAGAGAAATGGTCCAGTGTTGGCTCAATAGGTAAGATTTTAAAAAGCAAAACAAAAAAAAAGCACAGAAGACCAAACAGAACACTCGCTACGGGTATATTTATAAGTACCAGGCCTTCTCACTGACCTATCTTGTTGCTACAACCCTTCTCCCAGATGCTCTTCCATCATACGCACGCTGCAGCATAACCAGCAGGAGGGGAGGCAGACAGAGCGCACGTGGCTGCCTCCAGCATGGACCCCAATGTCCCCAGAGAGCCAGGACAGGCAGCTTTAAGCTGCCGCCTGAAAGCCCAGCTCAGCCTGTGTCACTGGTGGCCCGCAGGAACGCGTGACAAGGCTGCGAGATGCGCGAATGCGATACAATATGTGCAATACTTGACAGCCCCAGGCACCCTGCAGGGAGAAAGGGAAGCTGGCTGGGGAATAAGGGACTTGCTTCTCTGACTCAATTGATGTTTGCCAAACATTGGTGAAAATGAGCAAGAACTGCAAATGATAAATCAGGAGCCCAGACCTTGCGGCAGGTGGATGCAGGCTCAACGCGTCACGCGGTTCTTCATAAAATTCACCACTCTCATCCGGATGATTTCCTCCTTGTTATCTTCACAGTATTTAATCTGTAAAATGTAGCACTTGCACAAATCTGCTAATACACTAACTCCATCCCTTTGTAGCTTCCTATTACTCTATTAAAAAAAACCCCAACATTTTTAAAAGCAATTTATATATATATATAATCTTCAAAGCCAACAGTGAATAAATGTAACTTCATAAGTAGCTGTGTCAATTCTAAGACTTGTTCACGGCTTGTTCCATCAATACAACGGAGCACAATAAAGCTTGAAGTGATCCTGTTACACTAGAACATAAAGACCTAGAAAGGCCAGGCTCAGCCCCGTGGCCGGTATCACATGCTCTCTCTGTCTTACACACTTTACGATGCGAGAAAAACAACCACAACGACAACACCAAATGCTGTAGTCCAGATGTTCAGCTATATTGCCCATCATTATTTTCCCTGTCTCACTGCTGTAAGTAAATGGAAATTATTTCTCCAGAGTGTCAACCACCATGGGGCTGCTGCGAGAGAATCACGGGGCATTGTGCTGATGCAATCATCAAAAGAGATGGTTGCTCTGTGGCAACTGGTGACATAGAGGTAAGGCGCTTTATCTCATAGTAGGATAAATACACCTCATTTTCATTTTGTTACCAATGCACATAGCAACTAAAGCGAGAGGGGACAGGCAGGGAAGGAGAGAAGAAAAGACACACCAAAGCATTTGTAGCTACAACATTAGTTTTATACCTGGCACAAAATGTACTGGAAGCCTCGTGATAGGAAAAAAAGGCAAAGGGAACAAGCAAAACCTGATCTCAATAATGCAAGAATATCAGTGGAGTTGCGTCAGATTTACGATACCGCAAACCATGTTGAAATGTAGTGCAGACATTTAAGAATACATCTGGTTAGATCCCTAACAGTCTCTTTACAAACCTGTCTCTTACCTCTATGTATAAAAGTAAGTTTGTCTTTCTCTCTGTTTATTTTCTTCTTTCCAGAGCAAATTCTAGCACCATTTCTCTGCTTGTTTACGTTCATGTAAATTGGATTAACCCAACTGAAAGCAAGGCAGTTCCAATTCTCTAAAACTGGTTCAGCTGAAAGAAAAATAAAACCTTCCGGACTTACAGAAGCTACGCGACTAGTAAAATGAACAATATTGAACACCAGTGAGTTAGGTTAACTTGTAACTACCACTTTTGCTTTGTGATAAAGCCTTTTAGATATCCCAGTCCCGAACGAAAGACTGGTTTTCCTCCTTAGCTCTTTCTGCCTGTCCAGTTTACCACGTATCATCTGAAGGAAAACGTTCTTTCTTCTAAAACCAGAGGACGTGATCTTAGAAGAGGAGGCATACTCTGGTTTCGTCTCGGTTGGATCATCAAACGGTACAGCAAAGAGCAGCGTTGTCACAGCTATTTGTCTGTCACCAGTAATAATGAAATAGCGAGGGAAACAGCAGCAACTAGAGAAGGCTAAATTGGACTTCGCAAGTGTGAAATGAAAGCAATTTAGAGGAAACTTCCAATCCAGCAGATTGGAAGTGCTGTCATACAAGCCCTGATACAGATTTTAGGGAGAGATGGGCACTGGTTCAAATTTTTCTTATGCCATTCAATTTTCCACTAAATTTGGTGGTTGTAAGAGTGAAATAACCAGGTAAACAAACATTTTAGGAGACTTAAATAGCCACATTTACCATCAATTAAACCATTGTGTAATATCATTACGGCACGGTAAATGACATAGGTGAAAACACAGGAACACGGGAGCGAAAGGGACCTCCTTCAGTTGAATCTAGTCCAGTGATACATTCCAGAAATTGCATCTTATCCATAATTAATCAAGTTTCTCTTGGCTCTTCACCTGATTAAACCTATTTGAAGGCTGCTGAAGAGCCTCATTTCCTTTTCCCCTCAGATAGCCTTTTGCTTTAGCACACTAAACCCAAGCACTTCTGTTTTTTGCATAAGACAGGCTCTCTCCTAGCAATCCCTCTCTGCATGCTTTGTGTACATTTGGATTCTTGGTCTTGAACATAGGTGACCAACCTTGCGCTTGTATTCCAAAATGGGTCTCGATTACCACATGCATAGAATGAATAGTCTTAAGTAATCAAAATTAATTAAAAGCATTAGCTTGTACACCATAATGATTTCATCAGTAAGTATGCAACTTCCACTGGAAGTACCTCACCCCATACATCCAATTTAATTTTTTCCATAGATACATTTAAAATCGGAGATGATGCTTAGGTTAGGAAAGAAGTCTCATTTGTCTTCCTTAAATCAGCATTACAACTTCCTCCAAACCTTTTATAGCATGAGCTTGACTCCAAGCTTTTAATTTCTCTTAAATAATGAGCTATACAAGTGACAAGACTGGAATTCTGCAATAAGCTAAAATGGATTATTTTTGCATCGACCCATCAATGGTGTGTGCTTTATGATCAGTGCAGTAAGAACCTGTGGTTTCTGGAAACGGCTTTGCTATCAGTACTTTAATACTAGATACAGGAATATGCTTCATTTTCTACATGATGACCAATACTAGTCATTTTTGATCTGATAACAAAAATATTATCCTATAATAAAAAACACCCTTGAGAGCAATTACAGGAATTTGGTACTTGGGACACCGCACAATACACTTGGCAAAACACAGAAGGAGGCCTCAGAAAACTAATGTATTATGAATTCATATTCACTTGCTACACTACTCCTTCAACACAAATGGTACACCGGCTAGCAAGACGAGAGGACCAATGCACACCAAGAGCTGCTCTCACTGGGCTTCTGTGCAGTTACACCAGCAACAGAACAAAGCCGTTCTGTTCACTTCTGCCTCCAGCAGAATGCATCCCATGCTCTCCGACACTAGAACTGGACGAACACAGAAATTTAGCGTGATTTTTTTCCAAGAACACAAATTTCACCATGTCCAGTTATCATGTGGAGGCAACGTTCCACAGGGACACTGGATGCAACCCTACGATTGGATTCACAAACCTATTAAGACAGCCCACTGACTCACTGGAATGCACAAAGCCACAAGCATCACCACAAGAATTAAATCTGGTTTGGAGTGAGTAGTTTTTTTTCTGCACGTTACCAAAATTTCAGGTTTTCCCATCCTGTATTAGGATGAAACTGAAGCCTTCTCATTTTACAGCACGCACGCATAAAAAACCCCTGGGGTACTGCTGAAAATTAGATAAAACCCTACGTTGCTTCCTAGCTAGGACACCCTCCTGGAATATAGAAGATCCAGCTGAATGCTGTATCTGAGATGCGTTTCTCTCTGTCTCTCCCAATACATAGATCAAACTCATCTGGCTCAATTAATATTTAATTATCCACACAAAAGGGATCAACTTCCACAGAACAGATAGAGGGCATGTTGGATGGCGCAATGCAGCTTCGTTCAGCAAAAGTAGTTCAGGACCTGAAAACAGGCTACATTACTTTTGATTTTGGAGCTCCTGCACCTGGCACTTTCATCTCTGTTCCCGAAAGAAATTGTGCCTACCTAATCAAAATGCAAAGGAATTCAATCTGGAATTCTTATACTCTTGGCTATTCCAGGATATCCCTTTCTCATCAAAAAAATTATCTATTTTTAGGTTTTTACAAAAATCATTCTTAGAATTTAAAGTGAATATTTAAGCCTGAAGCTGTATTCCCTCACGAAGTCACTAAGGGTAAAGCTTCAGCAGAACTAATCCAATACCAGACCTGAGGCACCAACATCTATTGCATCCAAACTTAGCGATTAAGAATTTTTTTGGCTTGCGTTTGCCAATTGAAAATGCCCGATTAATATTCTCTAGTTGTAAAATACAACTGTAAAAAGATACCCAAACATTCATTATGTTTTTGAAAAATGAAGATGCATCAGCTGTTAGAAGACTCTGAATATGCAGACTCAATATAAGAGAGGCTTTCTAAGCATTCACTTGGCAGCAGCGGAATATACTTGTGTTTCAACCTTGAAAGGCTCTGGGCTGGAAAACAATGGCAAAACAAGAAACCGCATATACATGGATAGAAAAGCAGAAATGGAAACACCGACTTCAATTCCCTAGGTCTTCAAAACCTCTTCCCAGGTATGATATTGTTCCCAGGTTATCCAACAGTCAAATGAAAACACTGGGTATGCACTTGATCATTTGATTTTTACTTCCTCATCTAGATTTAAATACCCCCACAAATAAACCTTTCAAATTCAGAGGTAAGTTGAAGCAGATATTCCCTCTGCTGCTCGGCTGTGCTTAAATCTAAGGCCAACGTGCTATATAAAATCCCCCACTGTGTGGAGATCCAGGCAATATTCCAAGCACAATGGGGTGGGGTGAGGATGTTTTTGTTCAATTTCTTTCTTGGACTGGTTTATCTCATGCCCTTACAGCTATACGTACAGAATCTTTCCTCTATGATAAAATGGGGCCTAACAGTGTCACCTATTACAAAACAGCTTTTCTTCACCAGGTCAAAACCCTTGCAAAAGTCCCCGAGTAAGCGTCTGTTTGCAGCTCTACAGATTATTTCCATTTGTAGCAATTTGTCTTGCTCATATACCACGTTGGTTAACATGCAAATTCTATGCAAAAGGAGGGACTGAAGAAGTCATCGGTGAATATACTTTGTGTGGATTAAATTCTTCCTCACCCTGCAAGTAATCCCAGACATTTCAGTGGGGTGACCGATGTTATATCAATTAAGATTAAGGGGTGGAGGGGAAGAACCGTAAACCAGTTTATGTCATAATTATGCAGAACCACAGACATCTTTCCTCTTCGAGGGGAGAGAAAACCCAAGCAGAAATAAATAGTTACCTACAATTAGAGCCATTAAAAAGAAATTACCTCAAGCAGAGGGTTGAAGCAGCAGGCACACTATACCTTGCAAATCAACCATTTACGAAAGAGACTGGACACACAGAGAAAGTGCCCCGGGAACTGGGTGTGGCTGAACAATTCACATTTTTACCCCGTTATTTTTCGTTAGCATCGCTGAATTACCACGGATGGTACAAAAGGCGGCAACGCATCTCTGCGTGCTTGCTTATAACCCAATCTAAGCAACATCTCCGGAACGGTAAGCTAAAGGTTTATAAACCTGCATGTGCACCGCTTGAAGAGGAAGGGACAGAAGCCCACGAGTCAAGTCGAGGCCATCGTGCGCAGCTTTTCTATTTCCTCTGTCAAAACAAAGTGCCCTCTTGCTTACGGGGAGCACGGGGCAACCCGCGCTGAGAGGCATCCCCCGCCTAAGGAAACCAACTTCAACCCGACAAAACAGACAGCTGTTTGCCCAGAAAAAAAAAAAAAAGCAAGCAGCAAGCAAGCGAAGCAAGCAACAACCCTCTGCCTAACCACCCGGTTGGGCTACCGCAACAGCATCCATTCCCCCGGCGCGGACAAGGAGCCCGCCCTCGCCTGCGGCCTCCCCGCAGGTCGGCTGCCGCGGCAGGGGGGAGCAGCAGCCCCTCGTCCTCCGCCTCGCCTTCCCCCCCGCTTCCCGGCCGGCCCGGGCTACCTGCCCTCGCTCCGCTGCCAAGCGCAGGGAGGGCGGCAGGCGCGGTGCGAGCCCGCAGCGCTGCCCGCCGGCTGCCGGCCCCACCTTCTTGGGTCTCTTCCTCCTCTGACTACCGCCGTTGCACTTCTCGCCGCCGTCGCTCTTCTGGGCTGCCTCCTCGTTCATCCTAGCGAGCGGCTTTACCGGCGCCGAGCCGGGCCCCGAAAGCCTCCCGCCGCCCAGCCCCGGCCCAGGGTGGGGCCCGCCGGGGGGCGGGCGCAGCGCCGTTGCCATGGCAGCGGCGGCCCCCCCCCCCGGGGCACCCGCAGGCGGCGGCCGGGCCCGCGGGTGGA
>JANZLO010000007.1:9045995-9084338 GCA_026937515.1 Polyboroides typus | reverse complement strand
ACAAGTGGGATTCTGTGGGTATGCGTAACTCCAGGCTAACCTATTTTAAAAAACAGTAAGACAGCTCTGTTAGTCCTCCCTCGAAGGTTGCCAGGGATTGGGGCATCGACCACCTCTCTGGGCAACCGGGGCCGGTCACTGTCCCAGCAGTTGTCCTCTCCCCGCTCAAGACGAGCTGTCAAAGGTGAAGGTCTCGTTGAAAAACGCACGCTATGCGCTTCTACTCCATCTGCCAGAAAGAACCACTATTGCGCGTCAGGCTGGCCCCGGCCCCGCGCACTTGTTGAGCAGAGCTTTGGTATTTGCTTTATTTTAGCACAGGAACCAAGCAACAAAGAGCAGCGGGGAGGAAAGAAGCTCACAACAGAAGGTATTTCTGCCAAGAAAGCCTTGTGTCCTCCTTCCTCAGAAATGACAGAACAGCTCCTGAGAAGGCTCCAGCCCTTCTCCCTGCCTGGCAGTGGTCAAGGAACACCCGGCGCTTCCCACGTATCCCACAGCCCTGCAACCTGAGGTGCCACTCGCACACACGCGGACACCCTCCTCGTCCCAAAACCCGTACACGCGAGCGAGGCGTGTGGCCACGACTGTAACATCTCGGCGATGATTCACTGTCAGTATTAAAACAGACAATGGCAGTGTGATTGGCACAGCATGAGGCAATAGTTTGTACTACTAAAATTAATCACCTCCT
This sequence comes from Polyboroides typus, assembly GCA_026937515.1. NCBI lineage: Eukaryota > Metazoa > Chordata > Aves > Accipitriformes > Accipitridae > Polyboroides > Polyboroides typus. The sequence goes on along the minus strand of JANZLO010000007.1, from coordinate 9,083,644 downwards.
CCTTGTTTTGAAAGAACAACACAGCAACATTCACATGTAAATGCATGTGAGAATCACAGATGTATTCTTCTGTTTCTTCTCATAAATACACTAAAAAAAAAAAAAAAAAATACTGTTCCACTTACAACTGAACAAAACAGCCAAGTAACTTGCCCTCCTTCTCAAACAGTAGCAAAGGCTGGGAACAAAAGAAAGAAGTCACTTTAACTGCTTACTCAGCAGAGGAGAGGTTGGAGAAAGTCTAAAGGACCCAACGAGGCATGAATACGCACTCCTGCAATCACGCTGGCTGCTAACACAACAAACATCTGCAGCACAAAAACAATGTAAGCAGTGTAACAATCTGAAAATCCCTTTTTTTTTTACTTTGAAAGCGCCTTCTTTGTTACTGCTAGCAGTAGTAAATTCTACACTAAAGAGAGAAATAACTCATGTAAAAGTAAAGGGAGCTACAAATCTTGAAGAAGGCGGGTGCTATACAACACACTGCATCTGTTATGCCATAATTAGAGCTGCAATCACAGTCACAGCAAGTATTTTGGGGAAGACGTACAACAGTCATTTGTTATCAGCGTCAGACATTCATTGGAATAATTTGTGAAACCTGTAAAGATGTGGTTATTCTTTTAATTTACCAAGAAGCCTACGCTGCACACAATTGCTGTTTTTAAAGAAAGAGGTCATGTCCCTTTTCACATTTTAGTCAAATTTCACACAAATTCATCCCCCTCCCCAGCTCTTTTTTCATACAAAACCCAGCCTTTTACAGTCTTTGTCTGCTATTTGTTTATTCCCACTAAGAAGTGATCCTTGGGTTAAGGCAGATTGTTGAAGATTGTGTTGATGATGTATTGTGTGTTTTCTTCTTATAATAATGTTTCTTGCAAAATTAAAAAAAAAAAAAAAATCACTGATATTTCTGAATGTAAATACGAAGAAAACAAATCACGCACGACTGTTCTGAAAACTCAGAGGTGACGGTGCAGTGATGTAAATGGGATGAAAAACCCAGTAGCTCGCTCTCAGCCAAATCCATCACTTGTCCCTCTGTCCCTAGAAGAGATGGGACTTGCTACTGCATTTTTAATTCTATATTTATTTTGGTCTTCAAGCTGGAAAAGAATAAAGAAACAGGACTGCAGGAGAATTCCATGACAGCCAGGAAGAGGAGCAGATTTTCCTCAGTGCTTGATGCTTTGTGAAAGGATGAAGTCGCTGGGAGTCACCGTGAATGGCAAAAGGCCAGTACCCCTGGGAGGCAGCCAGTGCTAAGTGCAGGCTGTAGGGTGTGAGGAAGAAGTGAGAAAAGCAGTTTGAGGATTTTCAATTTCATTATGTAAGTTTTCTAGTGCTTGGTACTCCATCCTCACATAAGTCCATGTCAGGGTAAAAAAACAGAGGGAATTAAGCAGTGGTTAACTAGAAAGCTAGACTGCAGAGCAGCATCCCTCACGTTAAGAAACCAGCCTGTAATTGTCCATCGTGAAGCTGCACATTTCTCACCTGATCTTTTCTTTTTTTCTATCGGTACGCGAGACTTGCACTGCCACACCACTCCCTGTGAAATCCAGTGTACGGTGCGACGGCGCCCACAAACAAAATACTGGAAAAGCCTACTGTGACAAGTATCTCAAATACTTACTGATGAGAGCTACAAAACCAGCACAAACTCACAGGTACAAATGTACTGAAGGACAACCACCTCATTAGCCTTAACTGCTCTTAGTTCACGTCCCCAGATCCTGGGCATTCACCTTTGACAACACAGTTTTAGGTGTAGTCCAAGCAAACAAATGCTCTTGCTCAGTAACAACACATCAGTACTCTTTATTTCCCACGATCCCAGAAATCCAGCATGAAACCTAACCAACCTAACCTAACCAACCAGGGAATGGTGTGAATTGACTATAGGTCTAATAACTCCACAAGCTCAGGTCTAATTAACCACACAAGCTGTCTCAAAGAAATGCCCAAACACCCCAGTAAGTCCTAAATATTCAAGACTGCTGAAGGCGTTCTTCTTCATTTAAAGCAGTTAGAAAAAAAAAATTACAGCATGTGGATTTCATTTCCTTGACAAAGCAAAATTTATTAGCTGAAAAAATATGTAGACACAATCAAATTTCTAATATGGGGAATTGCACAGGAAGTAATTTTTAACTCACTTGAAACAGAGGGCTGCAGTCACATACACGATCACCCCTCAGCAGTTTATAAAAGGGATATCGTATCTCCAACCCATATCTATCTATCAACTCACAGAAACTCGTGCAGGATCAATGGCTAGTAATTTATGATCAGGCAGTTCCCATGAAAGAGGGTTTAGATGATCAGATAGATTAGTGCATGGCAACTTCCCACAGATATATCCTGTTCGTTATGTTGTTTTGAGGCCTGTATTCATTACAGCTAAATCCAGGTGCTTAGCTGAAGTGCCTTAATCCACCCAACATCTCAATCACATTCCTGTGAATGACCTCTCAGGTTAACAACGTACAATTACCTCCCTTCATACAACTTTGACGAAGGGGATTCAACCCCGGCTTACATTTACTGTAACGGAGTTGAAAAGAAATTAGGCACCAAAAGTGTGAAGCAACTCCCTGAAAGTTCTTCAGCAAAGTGCTGGCCAGCCTCTCTGCAAGCATTGCCAGAAGCTTCTTGTAGTACATTAGCAGTAATAGCAGCAGTATTAAATGAATCCCTTCGATTTGGTAAGTGCAGTCCGTCAGAAGGGCTTCCTTACTGAGTTTTGCTTGGGTGTTTTCCAGACCTAGGACCCTCGCTCCCAAATGCATTCAGGTAGGCATGTAAACCAAAGCCAGAGAAGAAGGTCCTTTTTACAACTGTTGGCAGATGACGCTAGCCTGTGCTGAGCTCTGTGATGCTGCAGCTGGATCACGGCTGTTGTGTAAGCTTTCAGGCTTATAACTAGCTCAGGCAGGCAGTCACTAGCTTCCCCTTTTCTATCACAGAAGTCATGCTTTCCTAGTAGAAAAATCACCTTTTTCTTCTTCCAGAGTCATTCCTTACGCTATCATTCCTGGTTACTTCCACAATTAAAAATTCAATCCTACAAGGCCAGCTCTGTTCCCACTCAATTCAACAGAAGCAGATCCATTAAATTTAAGATGTTGTAAATCCCACCATCACAACAAACAACAAAAATCAGAAACTTATGTTATAGTTAAACTAGGACTTTCTGTGTACAAACGCCTGATGGGAAAGCGTAAAGAAGACCAAGACGGGCTGTTCCCAGTGGTGCCCGGTGACAGGACAAGAAACAACAGGGACAAACTGAAATACAAGAAATACCATTTAAACTTAAGAAAAAACTTTTCAAACTTAAAGGAATGGATTACCTATATAGACTATGAATTCTCTATCCTTAGAAATACTCAAAACTTGACTGGACACAGCCCTGAACAACCTGCCCTAGCAGATCTCCAGAGACCCCTCCCCACCTCGACTATTCTGTGATACAGACTACATGGGAAATACAGAGCCTTGATTCTGCAGCTGTTATGAAGAGTGCAATGCTTTTAGTAGTTGTTAAAGGCATTAAAATATTTAGGTGTTCCAGTTGAGTAATTGCAAATATTGTAATTATTAAAATGGTGACACCTATATTTTGTCAGTTGCTTCTATGTTTAGCATTATACACACACACACACACAAAAAGGCACAAAACCTCTAAATATCATGTGCGGGTCATGTGCGGCAAGTGCTCTGTATCTATTCAGCAGCACGCCACAGATGATCATGTGGGATTTTATCGACTCGCCCCTACAGGAGTTTCTGCTGGTTACCTTGAGCTGAACCCTCAGCTTCCATCTGTCCCACCCTGATAAGGGAAGAACAATAGAGTGAATCAGAGGTGGACAAAAAAGCCACCTATGGTTTACCACTGAAATCATTGAGCCAAACTGTAATAGGAAAGAGTTAAAGTATGCATTTATCTCATTATACGAAAAAGTCTGAAAAAATCATTTTTATGATGAAATTAAGTTAAATAACACATATCACAGAAATAAGCATTTTTACATGCTGTTATATAACTGTTCCCTATTTGTTCCCTCCTCAATGAATAGAGCTCAAAGAAAATCAGTAGCAGAGAAACAAAGGTGCAAGCAAGGGAAAAAAAAAAAAACAAAAAACACACAAAAACCACAAGAGACCAAGGGAAATATTTTTACCCTGCTCAACAGATAATCAAATCATTCCTTTTTAACTTGGCAGGCACATTTTATTCCCCCCCTGTCGTTTGCTCTGTGTAAAAATTCTGAGTGAAATCCTGGCCCTGATAAAGACAAGGAGAGTTTCATTGTTGACTTCATCCAGCCTAGCCAACCATCACCATTTAAACACAAAAAATATCTCCCACTAATATAATGATCATCCCTATGCAAGGAGCAAGCAGGGCTTTTAATATACTAAACTTGACTCGGCGACCACAGAAAAATTTCATTATTTTGTTTAATGCAAACTGGATACAACCTAATTTCTTGACTCAACTCTGTGCGCTCCTTGGTATGAAAGGATTCATTTCTTGACAGAGACAGAGGGGATGAAACAACTAAAAGATCTATCTGGGCAATTCATATCAATTTAATTTCATTTTCCCCAGCATATCTTCTAATTATCAGTATGGAAAAAGAACTACAGTGGAAGAGCAATGGTTTAAGCACTTGTCAATAACCACTGCTGACAGATACTGAGCAGGTTAACCGTATGGCTACAAACCCTTGGCTACCTGTGTCTGAGGACACACAGTAATAGTAAGCACAAGTATGACTTGCAAACAAAGGCCTGAGATGCAGTACAAGTGGTTGCCTGACCTGCTGAGAATCCAGACGGCTCCACTACAGGAGCTGAGCAGGACCTATCATTCCAAACCTTTGCTACCTCCAGCAAAATACTGCATACAGTCTTACTTTTTTCTTATACCTCGTTGAGGATGGGACCAGGGAAGAGGAAGAGCTAAACAATCTTTACAAGAAGAAAAGCTGAGGTTCTAGCCCAAATTATAACTCCCCAAAACACCTCAAGTATTTAAAAAAAAAAACAAAAAAACAAAAAAACAAAAACAAAACAAAAAAAACCCAAACTAAAAAAAAACCAAACAAAAAACACCACAGTGACCAGAGGTGGGTCAGTGTTTGTTTCTACCACTTCTGACTAATCCCCTAATAAGCAGATTCTTCCAACCGTGCGTCATAGTTTTCCATTAAAAATAACCTGTTGTGTTTAAGAACTACTGGAGTGTTACCGAGTTTGCTTCTAAAACGTGTGACCAAGTGATCTTTCTTGGATCTGGATTTAGGTTACATAGCTACGATTGAATGAATCTTCTCAGGATAGGAAGACATCCAAGAACTACAAAGCCACCTTCCGAGAAATGCATCTGAAGTGTACTTCCATGCTTTTAGCAAATCCCCTTTGAAAAGGAAACCCAAGAAAGAGAAAAAGAATACAAGATCCCAGCGCCACTTGACTCCCCGTTTCGGCCTTCAGCACCCGGGCAGCAGACAGCAGGAGGCCGGAGCCCCTCGCCCCGGCCGCCCCCAGCCCTTCACCGGAGCCTCCCAACGCTGGCCGGGCACAAAGGCCTGCCGGTGCTCCTTTCCACACAGCAGAAAGACAGCAGATATTTCTGTGGCGAACACGCTCCGGTGGACTCATTTCCCCGGATGAGGATCTGTTGGTGGTAGCCATGGCAAAACAAAGACGGTACCTAGCTGCGTGCTCTTGGCGTGAAGCAACGATACGTAGTACCCTCCCATCATCGATCAAATATACCATCGCTGATGATGCACAGTAATACTGAAAATGTGTATTACAGAAAAGGATCTTCTTTCAAAGCTAAATATTCCTACACTATGAAAATTTTGCATCTGAGTTTGTCAAAAACTTGTGTATGTGTTAAAAAAAAAAAGTATATATTCAATCACTTGGCTCTATTCCTTGTTGCTTCTATCTTCTAGAAAAGTGTCATTCCATTGAAGTGGCAAGGAACTATCAATGTTTAAGATTTTTTAAATAGGATTCTCAACAGCCTTTAAACACTGATGAAAGTCAAATCAGCAGTGCTATACGCTGGAATAAATCTGAGACTACCTATTCAAATATCCATTAAAAAGTAATGCAGTATGCAAATTTCACACTGTTTTTTTTTTTTTTTTTTGCTAGAAAGAGTGCATTATTAATGCCAAGCCACCAAACTCACTAGACAAAGTAACATCTAAAGAAAATTAACTTTAAAACAATTGGTCATATTAAAAAAACACTAACTTACTTTGTCCTTCAGTATTAACACCTCCTATTTGCTGGGACTATACAATATTTCTAGCATTATCTGCATTATAATCGTCAGCCAAGTTTTGCAGAGGTACGACTGCATAGTTTGAAGTGCTCCACAAAGCATGTACGCAGCAAAGATTCACGTCCAAACTGATAGTCAAAACACAGATTTAAAAAAAAGTTAGACTGGGGAAAAGAAATTCCTCTCCACACTTATAGTGTGCTGTAGATGAAACAAATTAAAATCCATGAACTGGCTGCACCATTTTCTGCCCAGTGGGAACTGCAAATTGATTGTTTGCATTATCCATCCATCTGGTAGTTACAATTGAGTATATGTGACCTCGCATAACACCTCTGTTTAGAAGACATCAAACTTATGCAAGAGAAAAGGCTCTTAAGTACCTTGCAATTATCATGCTGGTCACATGCTCCACGGCGATTGCTATAGTAACCAGACACTTACCATGGACCCTTTCTAGCTAGAAGCAGTCTTCTCTTATGCCTTGAATTTTTATTCTTTGGGTAATTGTTAAATTCTGGGGGGGTTTGGAGTAAAGGAGTTGAGGGGTTTGCGTTCATCTGGCAAAGCAAAGCTTACCAGAAATGAAATCTGAAATCAGTTATAAAGGAAAATTAGAATAAATGTTTATGTCACATGTTCTATAACATACAGTATCTTGTATCATTTAACATGCATAAAATACAAGAAAAATGTGTCATTTTCAGCAAAAAGTAACAAAATAAAGAAAAGTGGGTTTTTTCTTGCTAGGTACTCAAATGAGCCTCTAAGATTGAAATTATTATAGGTACACCTAGTAGTTATGATTGTTATATACAACTTTCTCTTGCTAGGTACTGTTTTCATCTTATTGTAAAATATTCTGATCAAACTTCTGCCTCCAATTTAAGGCTTTTTTGATACTGTCTCAAGATGAACTCAAAATGTTCATCTGAAAGAGTTCAGCTACTAAACATTTTACATCCATGTGCTTTGGATCAAAAAGCACAAAAAGGCAACAGGATTGCCAACACTGGCGGAGCAGAACCAGGACTGAATCTGGGAATGGCACCAGTGGCACAGGAAAAGCAGAGAAATTACACTGTGAGGTTGAAAAAGGGGAAATGGACAGAAAAGTCAGTGCTTCCTAAAGCTTAGTGTCCTCCAAAACTGGGGGAGGGGGGGAGATCAAGATCTACAACCAGCGAATGTTTTGAAACTCTTTAGACAAGTTGTGTAGTGGCTTACATACAGAGCATGAAGCTACTGCCATTATTACTAAGATGGAGCAGATGGTTGTCTACTGTTTCAGAAGTAAGGAAAAGTAAATAGCAATGGTACTCACGTAATCTTAATTCTACCTGTATTAATGCATTATACAGTCTAATCATATCATAGCATATCTGTTATTTCACTAGAACCACCTGGCTCAGTCTGGGCTTAAATGGCTACACCAAGAGATCAACAAGAGATACAGAAGGCATCTGTTATCTGATTTGCAGATTTATTTTTCTTTTTTTAAGAGAAATTAGAAGACATGGTCTAAGGCACTTTAGGACTGGGAACAGGATGGTGGCTTCACAGCTAGGGCAACTGAACCTCACACCAGATAACAGGATTCATGCTGCTACATCTGTCCCTGACATCATACTTAATACAAGTGCTTAAAAACAAGCTGTTCACAGGAAATTTTCTCATTTTCTGGACACTTATCAGAGATCTTGTGATCTTTTCTTCAAAGGGTTAAAAACTCTCAGGCATACTCAAAGTCACAAGGACAGTTTATAACTGGGATCAGTGAGATGGAATACATTTACTCTGAAAAACAAAAGTCCCCATTTTCCTGAAGTAAGGGTCCAAACAGTCAAAACTTTTGAAGTTCATTTCTCTCTCTCTCTTTCAGCTTCCCAACTATTAAATAGGAATAATTGTGTCTCTTCACTTAACAGAAATATAACGGAAATTAATTAATTATTTTTCAACACTCTAGATATTACTTTGATGAGCACTATAGATGAGCCCCCAAGGGAATAATAATTCTATCTTCAAAGGGCAGTTTGAACAACATGTTGTAAATAAGGCCGAGGGCCACAAATCGAACAATGAGAAGGAAACAAGCTATTGAATAGCTGTTCATTAAACGCATGTCATCTATTTTGTGCACCGAATACAGCAGGAGCTGGTTGAATAAGTATTATGAGCACGTGTAATTGAAGACAGTATCATGAGGTATACCCATGACTGGGCCAAACAAAGGCTGCAAAAGCATCTTTTAACTCTGCACTCTTAGTTAACTCATTTCAGCATAGTCTTCAAGTATATATATATGAAAAAATAAGAATGGACTCAAATCTAATACAGGATCAGAGTGAGACATTCCAAGTTGACAGTCACTGCCATTTTCAGTCATCTCATATCTTAGGTACATAGCTTTCACTTGATGATATCAAATCCATCATTAGAAACTTGTTCAAAACAGGAAAGGGCCAGCAAGAATTATTTCAGAAGGAAAAGAGAGGGTGAGTTAACCAAAAATATGTATTCCCCAGGCAAGATGAGGAACCACGAGCTCTTCTGAGTTAATCCCAACACTGACACCAGCTCCTTTAGCTTTTATTAATCATTACTAGAGCAAATCCCTGACACCCTAGGAGCTTGCCAACTGGCTCCAAAGCTACCCAATTGCTCAACTCCACACACCAACCCCACGAAACACCACGCTGTCACAGGGATATAACTAAACACATCCTATTATAAACTGATATTGTGAACTGGAGAGACAATTATTAGCACAGGACACAACAGCAGTTTGAGTCCACCCACGAGCAAAGGAAATGATTCAGACGCACAAGGCAGCCACTTACAGCACTGAGCTCTGCACAGCAGTGGAGAAGTTCTGCTAAGTCAGCTGATCTTTTATAAGATTTTACTGCTCTTCATGAGATTCTGTTTTCAGTGATTATTATTACTATAACATGATAGATTCCTTCAAGCTATTCCACAGTCTTGTTTCTCTGGGCCCAAGAGCAAGAAGGTAATACTGTGTAAGCCTCTGTGGTAAGTGGGACTGAAAGCATGTGAGCAATGATCACGAGCCCCTCTCCAAGCCACAATTCCAAAGGCTAACGCCTGCAGGAGAAAATCCTGATGCTTTCTTAAGCAACAAAATCACTGTATCACAAAATACCAAGACCTTGAATGATGGCTTTCCCCTAAAAACCTTCCCATTCTGTGCCTGACTGTACTGGCATATTCCTCCACCCTATTTTATCCTGCCACAAGGTTCCATTTTGAAGTGTTTTAGTCAAATATCTGGGACAGTTTCTTGCCTTGAGAGAAAAAAAAACTTCCTCCAACTTTGAGAAAAATTGCACGTCTATAAATTTAGCAACAAAAACTGGAGTAACATTTAACAAAGAATTTATTCTTCCCTTACTGGAAAAGAACACTTCAGCACATCAATCTGACATTCTTCTACTGAAAATCTATCTTCTTAGAAAATATTCTCTTTGGAAGTGTACTCAATGAAATACACATTTAAAAAACCAGAAGTACTTCCTATTTTCACCCACAGGTATTGTACTTTGTAAAAAAAAAAAATTTTTTTTTTTCAAAAATAACCACTTTCAGAATATTAGGAAATAATACAACTTGTAAGACATTCTCTTTGTGTTCAGATAAGACATTTGGCGCACAGATATGAGTAGGTCCTCAGTTTTGCTCTTAAGTGCTAGACTGAAGACAAACTGAGGCCCAGGCTGTGATGGGATTTTTTGCTGTTGTAGCAAACGGACATAGGCAGCGCTCTCTGTGCGTCAGTCATCTACGGTCAACAAAAAAGACCCCACAGGTCCCAGAGGCTGCTCTGAGCTCTGCTGGCAAATTGCACGGAAGAAATTGAGTTTCAGATGGCCCTTTTACAGCTCTGTCCTCAGCCAAGTACAACGTTTGGTGAATTCAACTCAGTGAAGCATTTAATCACATTTAAGTGCTTTTCTGTACCATGATGATCTTAAAACGCATGCTGGAGCGGTGTAATTATAAAATAACCTTATAATCAGCCTGTAAGCTTACCTATCCTGCAATATAAAGTGTAAAACAATGAAAAATCAGATCTGCATAGTTTTTTACCTCATTTAATCATCTTTAAACAATAAATCTTCTAGGTCAAAATTCTCAAATATGCAAGAAACAAATGCTGTTCATTCTTAGAGACAATGGATACTTACTAAACTGATTATTTTTTTTTTCTTATTTTATAACCTTGCCACTTCTGTCAAAATACATAGTCATAGGCTAAGGTGTACTGGACAGGCAGGGCTTGCTCATGATATACAACAACTTGCAAGTAAATAACATTTAATAATCAAATCAGCCATGAGTCTTAAGTATAAACATTGGTTTTAACATCAGAACGTACTTCCCAATACAGAGCTCAATTTTTGAAACACACTGGAAGAGACCATCTTTTATAGCTGACACTTACTCTAAAGAAATTGCTAGTATCTGGCATGTAGCAGTCCTACTCTCTTGGATTCACCTTAAGGAGATGGCACTTCTCTTACAATGTGGCAATTAACCCTCCCACAGTGAGTAACAAGATGAATCATTCTAGCAATAGGAAAAAAAAAAATTTCAAGGAAAATGGCTACACTGTATATTCTTCTGCCTTAAAATAGGTCTTTCCTTCATATGCTGTACCGTGAACAGCCCAGATACATTTGATCTTAGCATAATTTTTCTGTTTATAGTATCTTAAGCCAAAGCCTATAAAGAAATGAATGCATTTATTTTTAACTCCCTGCCTCGATAGGGAAACTCTGGCAGCGAAGAGCCAGGACAGTCTCCGGAACACTGTTTACCCTGGAGCCAAGCCTGTGGGGTGGCGTGGGGCCCTCCCGACAGCCTGCTTTGGGGAGGCAGCGGTGTCCAGATCGGCCACTCACAGCAACCAGAGATGATTTTCACATCGTCTCCCTCAATAACTGCTCTCCTGAAAAGCTGCGTTGGCATGATTGGTGCCCACACGGGTACTCAAGACAGCTATATAGTGGCAAACCTAACTCACTATATCTGATCATTTTGGCAATCAGGAGAAATCTTTTCCTTGCTGTGTAGAACAGACATGGGGTCCAGAGGGAGGTTAGACTCCTTTGCTGCACACCAGCAGCACAGTTCAGTATTAAAAAAAAAAAAAAAAAAAAACCAAAAAAAAACCAAAACACACCACCAAACAACCAAATACAGTGCTGGAGAAATGTTAATCTGACAAAGCTTTGGATGACAAAGGTCATCTTGCAAATGTGAAGATGTAGGATAAATTTGCCCATAAGGAAAGTCCAAAATCTTTATGCTCTGAGACACCTGCTGTGGGAAACAGAGAAGAGCACAAAAACTGAGTTGATTCTCAAACAGTAGGATTGAAAAGTTTTTCAGAAATTACTGCTCGTGTGATAGAAACCCTTTCACTCCACAGTAGGGGTAATAAAACAGACTTGGGAAGAAAAAGGCTATCAGAGTATTCTTCCAAACAAAACTCTGGTTTGCTGTTTAAATCCATACTTGAACCCACACTTCATCTGAAAAGAGTACATTTCCCCATAGAAGCGAGAGCTAAACTTCTACTAAAATCTACATTCATTCAAGAGCAGGGAAAGCAACCTCTTTTCCCTTTTTTTTTGCATCACATTCAAAATTTTTTCTCTCCCTCCAAAACTATTTGCTAAACTCAATGCATTCTTGAATAGCTTTCGAGTAAAAAAAAAAAAAAAAAAAAAAAAAACCAAAAAAAAAAAAACCCAAACAACAAACAAACAACCACAACATTTAAGGTTATATATACTATTCACCAGATGTATTTTGGTAAATGGTCCATATTTTGGTCAATTAAAAAAAAACCAAAAGATGTGTATCTTGTGAAGTAATAAGTACTTCTCTTTAAGCATGACTTTGGGATAGTAACTATTTTGCTGCAATTCTGGTAGTATTGAACAGTAGAGTTCCAAGGTGGTACAAAGTCCAACTTGGCAAGTCACTGCAAGTGGAGCTTGGGAGGGAACAAGGCCACCTGAAGAGCCTGACAGCACAGGGACAGCTCTGCTGCAGCCACAAGAACCTCTGATACACTTGACCTTGAGACAAGAGCATGGAAGATACTGGTGTCAGTCCAAGCACAACAAGTTATCTTCTACTGGTGCAAAGAAAACCAATGAAATCAAGAGGAAAAAAAAACAGAAAGCAAATAAACCCAAAGACAGGTCTACCCTCCTACATAATTGATAAAGCACAATGAAGTTAATGAGTTGAACTGAATCTTAGAGTGAATCTAGGAAACTCTGAAGAAAGACATTGTGTCTATAAACTACGGGTTATAAATCCAATGCTTGCTTGCAGGTTAGCAACAAACACATGCAATTAGGTGAGAAAGAGCCTGAAATATTTGAACACAACTGAAGGGTGGGACAACAGGTAGCAAATAAATTTGGATTATAATATGAAAGGGTAACTTCCACTGAAAAAAGCAATATACATTTAGGGTATGATTTGTTGCATTTTTATGACAGAGCTGCTTTTCCTTCTGCACTGAAGTCAGGATTCTTAATGAGAACAGAAGGAATATAAAATGTCTTCAGTGTTTCTTTCCTGGAAAACCAGCTACAATAGCAAAGACAATTTTGAAACCTAATCTGATTTAAACATGAGAGCTAATGTAACAGTTAGGAAAATGGTTATTTTTACCTCTCTGTAACTGTAAATGCAAGTTTTCACTTTGGAAACATATGCAAAATTTCCACATGCAGAATAACCAGAAAAGATAAACAAAACATTTTAAGTAAAATAAATTGATGTCTTATCCTGCAAAAACTTAAAAATATTTCCTGTTGCCAGCAAAAATACTCATAAAATTTGGAATGTGAAACAGCAGCTGGGAACAGTTAGCTACGGGAGAATCAGACTGGTTTGTAGTTATTTTGCAAATCAATGCACATAGTGGCAGCCATAGGTTTTCATTTCCTTTGTGATAAGTCTTTCATAGAAAGAAAACTCAGCAATATTTCTTTCTACCATACTTTGGAACCTAGTATGAATTATTTGAAGGGTCTAAAACACACTTTAAAGCACAACAGTCAACACAATATGGAAACCACCACACGACAGATGAAAAAGATCCTTAATCACATGGTAGCATAAAAAAAAGCATCCCAGTAGCACCAGTCTTGTCCAACAGTTGCAAGGCTCACTCCAGACATCTTTTCACTGACAGCATGATTCAGGTTTCTTGGTTCTGTTTCTAGCAGTGAGTCAGAACCAGTTTCTCTGCAGGATTAATTTCTTACTGCAGCAGATGTTTCACCCTTTGTTTCTACAAACACATTCTTGCTTTTTACTAGATGGGATGAGAACCAAAAACCGGTACAAAAAAATGACTTTCAATTCTGTGCAAGCACCTACAGAACTAATAAACCTCAGCAATTGTCAAATGAGGTATTCACTTCCTAACAGAGTAGAATAACATTGTTGAGACGCTAATACTGACAACTGTTTTCAGATGCTAAATACAGAGGTAGAGAATTTTATCTGAAATATGAATAAAAGAAGTTCAAGAGGTTAATGTCAAACACACAGATTTTGTTTCAGCAGAAAAGGTTTCATTAATTTCTCACTTGATAATGAGGTTTTTATTCCTTCCCTGCAGTATCAGTGCTGTTAGAAACACACTCAGTGTTTTGATTAACATCTGAGAAATGCAGAAAGAAAGTTTTGTAACTCTTTATTTCCCGGTTTCATTCAAATGTTTGCATTGCTGTCATTGGCATGAAACCTAGATAACATATCTGAATGAAATAAAGGCTACCATGAAAAATGGTGAAAAACCGATGGTAAGCACAATTTCTCAATATAGAATTCAACTTGTACCATTTTTAAAACACAAAACCAGCTTGGGTTTCAACCCATACTGCTGCATCATTCCAGTTGTACATTAACATCAGCAGGCAAAAACCAATCATCTCACATGTGGCTTATAACATAGGAGTATAAGTGCTCACTTCAGAAAGTGTATATTTAAAGTTCATTTCAGGGCATAACAACACTAAATATTGCCTTGGTGAAGGCTTTTATTTACCTTTTTTTTTTCCCAGCAATCCCTGTGGTTGAGTGTAGTCTGTTGAATGCATCACAGATGAAGACGACCTCTGCAGTTTTCATACTGTAGTATATGGTTTCATAAGTTATGTGATCTCAGCAAAGTCATGGACTAGTGTTCAATACAAAAGGAAAATTATGCATCAAGTCCTTTCATCAAGAACACCTTAAGAAGAAGGATTCTTAAATACAAATAAAAATATTACCATTACATATTTCTGTCTCATCTTAATACATGGTAGCTTAACCACATCGAAGACTGAGATATTACTGATATTATTAGAGGCCTAGGACAAATTCACACAGAAAACACTGACAAGTCAGTTCTCCCACATGCAGCTCTATATTATAACAGGACTTCTTCCCTTAAGAGAAGCTTTTTGTTGTTGTTGTTGTTCTCTCCAATCAATAGTGTGCTTCCTCCCTACCCACCCGAGCTGATCAGAAGATGAGCATTTGAGGAAGAACGGCTCCAGGGATCTGGAAGTTCAGCAGATATAAGAACTCCTGAAAGAAAATACGCTTTCAGTGGGCATCGCTCTACTGAGGGCAGAGGGGAAAATCTGAGGTCTGCTGAGCCTAGGGGTGCCTACAGTTCACGCTAATATGCCGAAACTTAGAGGGGCAAATCTAGAACCTGTGTTGTTCCCCTACCACGTTTTCAAAAGCCCCGTGAATTCTGAAAACACGGACTCCAGAAAAGAGTGGGCAGCTGAAGTCAAATTGATCCAGCAGAAGTGGCCACAGAGGCAGCTCTTGGGGCTTACATGGGGATACAGGAGCCAGCACAATCCTCTCTCAAGAAGATAGAAAACTGTCTCGATATTTCTTTCCTGAAACACGGTACCCTGTTGTTTGCTGCAATTCCTCCCTTGATTTGTCATTTAAAGTGTTTTGACTCTTGTCTAACTCGTCCTGTCCCATGTATCATTTTTTCTGTCCTATTTTTTCCCCTATAAACTCTTCCCTTCTTTCCCTCATTCCATATTCTTGTGTTTCCCCTTAGCAATTTCCCTTTTAGCAAAATTGAACCCAAATATATATGTGTTTAATAATAACATGCTGTGACTGTTTACCAACCCTCCTGCAGCTTGTTTGTTCTAGGCCTTCTGTTGCCCTGTGTGTGAATCATCCATTTAGGCAGTCAAGTCTTCAGGAAAAGGACTGCTTGTTGTTCTAAATTCGTACAGTGCCTAGCACATAGAGGCCCATTCTTAATTATTATAATAACTTCATGAATGCTTTTGGTTTTCTCCCTTCTGGATTGTTGGATGCTTGTTTTATACGCCTTTACTTCTCTCATAAATCCTTAAGATAAAAATATAACCACCTTTACCTATACACTGAACAGCATGTGTGATAAAGCAAAGCTTTTTGTTTGACATGGAAACTCTGTAGAAAATCTTTGCTGTAGATCAGCTACTACCAAATGTTACCCTGCGACTTCTAGCAGTTGAAAGCACACCCACTCAGAATGATACCTTTTACAGTAGAAAAACTTCCCATGTTTTGATTTTTTTTTTTTTTTAATTAAAAAAAGATACTGTTTGCACAAGTTTCATGACAACGAATTCAGAAGGCAGTGCAAGGCAGACTCTCGCGCTCCAAGAGGAGCACGGCAGTGACCAAAACCGGTGCTGCACACTCTCCCTGCCCAGAGCACCATCGAGAGCACCGACGCACACACACTCCCATCAGGGCGCTCGACGTAGCCTCTTTTCGTAGATGATACGTGCAATTCCTGTTAACATCCACAGCAATTTCACGTGCAGTTTGTGAGGAAAATCAAGCCCTCACTGCACGAGCAAGAACTACTGAAATCCAAACCCTGGCGGAGCGGCGGCAGTAAGGGAAAAGAATGGCATGTTCCCACTCCCGGACACTGTAGGACACTCTGAGTTCTGCCTTCTTTAACAAAAGCTTCTTTTCATTAAAGGGTGGAAAAAAATCCCCTTTTATTCTCTAACCTTTGAAGGGCTTACATCATTGCTTCTTCAATTTCAGGATTTTAGTGAAAACAAGCTTTCTACTGGCCTGGTCAAATGACTGTTAACTAAGAATTCCTGGGAGTGTTTAATCTACACTCTCTCTTAATTGGTGGCTAGGGTACCTTCTAATAACAACTCATCTAACGAAGAAACAAAAACACAGCAGAAACCCTCCCCGCTCCTACAGTGTTAATGTTACAATGAACCTGGGCATCTCTCCATCAAACAAGTCACCATACCTTTTTTTTTTTTCCCCCTAATTAGAGCCAAGGCTTCCAAGGGAAAACAGTAACAAGCTTTATATATTGTAGAGAAAATATTTTAACACTACCATTTCATCATATACATAAAAATACAATTTCCTCATGAAGTCTGTGTCCAACAGGTGCCTTGAATGTGAAAACAGGAATAATTTGTGAATAGGAACAGAGGTACATTGGCAGAATTAATAAGGGAAAACAGGTAGTTGCACCAGCCCTGTCTTTTTTGTTTTTCCACGAGTAAATAATATATTTTTCCAAAGATATCTCCACACATATCCCTGTGATTCTGTTCCTTTTATTTCTCAACGCATGCACGTCAGCTTTGAGAAACACACATAACCCAACAGCAATACAGCCTTAAGAACACGAGCACACATTTAACCTTAGGCAGGGAAATCCTATATTGCAGACTTTGAGGGAAGCTCCAAATTAAGGAAAATATTTGTCTTTTGTTATGAACAAATAAGTTGTGCTAGTGATTTTTCAACTGAAGGCTCTCACTGACGTTCTTCCCGCAAGCCCTTCCACCTTTGCTTTAGTATTTCTACAGCCAAGCCTACTAAGTTAGAAATACTTGAAGCAACTTTTTTTCCTCTCTTCTTGTGCCAACACACAAGGATTTGGGCAATCTCCTTCTGGCGGTTAAGTTCGCCTTCCTATTTAACTAATGGACTGGGGCACCTACCAGAGAAAAGAAACAAGGACAGGAATTCAGCTGGCTGTGGACAGGTGTAAAGGATTGCTCCAAATCATAGAAGCTGGCAGTGACTTCTGAAAAACTACAAGCCAGCCAAATGTGTTTTTAATAGTTTTGGGAAGCACCTGAGCACAGCACACATTGCAATGGAAGAGATCAATGGAAAACAACATAAATTTTTGCATCTGTCTTTGTTGGTTTTTTCTGATGTTATACTCACTTCTCTACCTGGTAATGAAACATGGCTAAAGCAATTCTTTTGAACCAAATTTTGTAAAGTGTTCTAAGTATAAAGTAAATAGTTGGATATGTCTATACAAGAAAAATACACAAGGACAGAAATAGAAAAAAAGAAATTGAAGACACATGAAATCTCATTACAAATAATGCACAGCTGTCTTTCAGACAAGATATATTTTATTATAATACTTCCTATCTTATTTCTGCCTTTAATTCCTAGAGTGATAACTATACATGTCAATCAAAAAATACCACCTCAGTAAAAGAAGGCTGCTCTTTTTCCTGAAACACAGGATGCTTGAAACCAGCTAAACATACACAACAGAACTAAGACAGGGCAAAGTCATTAACTCACCTACTTTCCCTGCCAACAGGCTAAGAAAATCCACTTGTACTAAAAGCTTTTTTTTTTTTTATAGCTCAAACACCACAGAGCCTTTAGAGAACCAACAAAAACAGTTTTAAGTTTCAGGCTAAAAGCCATGCTTTTAGTTATGGTTTGAGGTACTGAAACCTGATAGGGAGTTATGGCACTTTCTCATCAACCCTGGACAACAGTTTTCATGTGTCACCTGTAAATAAGCTAATTTCATGAAAGCCTTTGCTACAATATAGAGTTAGCCTACAGCTAATCTTTGTCTTGACCTGTACTTTCACTGAAACTGCCTGCAGGCAATTCCTTACCAAAGGCTGCAATATACTGAACTGTAATTTGCTATAGAGCATTCACTATTACTCGCCATAAACGCTGAACCACTTCTTTAGACTAAACGAGTGTCAGTTCTTCATGGTTGACACAAGACGACAGACTGACTGGCAGCAAAAACAGAGAGAGCTGGCACAGAAAGGTATCACCACAACATTAGGTGCAATTCATTGGTTTGTTCACAGTTTTCTGCTGTCGAGGTCAGAACACGGGCATTCTACAGACTTGACTGGCCAGATCTTGGCAGATCGGATCAATCTGTCTGTCTTTGGAAGGTGGCTACCTCCGACGGGTAAAAACAGTACCGCAGTAAGAAAGTCAGTGTCTAAAAATGACAAGTCAGACATGTATCTGCATCCTTTGTTTTGAGGATATGCACCAGTAAACGATAAGAGAAATTGGAGGAGTTAGAGACTAGACTTGCACACAAGATTTCCATCAACCCATTCCTAATCTGCAATTTGAAAAGGATATTTCTAGAAAAGAAATTACTTAGAAAATGAAAATTTCTACTTGGTGTGAGGCAGAAATAGAGGGGTTATACTGTAGGTGTGGCTGAAGAGTTCACTCAGTCATTGCTTTGAGGTTTTCTGATTAAAAGGTGTTTTGTTTTGTGGGGTGGTTTGGGGTTTGTGGGTTTTTTTGTTTGGGGTTTTGGGGGGTTTGGTTTTTTTTTTTTTTTTAGAAAATCCTAATCTGTTCAAAACAAAAATTTTGGGAATTCTTGTTAATTGAATTTAAACATTAACAGTATTCAGAGAGAATACTATCAGCAAAGAACATGCTAAATTTTAACAGCATTAAAATTTATAGTTTTTATATATAAAACATGTACTATATATAATATATATATGCTTGTACATATAATATCTATGTTAAGTTTATACTAAGAATCCTAAGCAGAACCAAGCTAGCATTTTTTTCATCAAAATAGAAGAGGTCTGTCATTTTGCTTAGTTTGTTTTTAAAGCAATTTTGTGCCAATTCCTGATGACAACAAGTGATAATATGTTAGAATTTCTCAGATAATGTAAATTTTAAGTTTTAACCCAGCTGAGAGTCCTTTTTCAAAGCAATGATGGTCCTGAATGCTGATCAGAGCAGAGCTGCTGCTGGAAGCTAAGAACAGGATTTAGGCTATGCATGGGTAGGTGAATATTAAAGCTCCATGCAAATGAATGTGTTTATTTTAAAACAAGATTTCCTATTATCCACATGATGTGTATTGCAAGCCAAATCAACTTCTGTGGCTGGACCTGACCTGAAAAAAAAACTTTCCAGTTTGTGCACATTCACTCATCCCCCAAACTCAAGATATCCGAGGATCACTTTAATGTCAATGTGTTTATGAGACCTGCAGAAGTATCAGTAAATTTGTGGTCACTGGCATAAAATAGAAAAGTGCACTGATCGCAAGATGTGAAATGCTTTGCCAATTATGTAATTGTTTAATCTCAAAGACACTCACTAATAAATATCGATTATGCCTAGCCTAGAAAGTAGAACATCAGATCCCAAAAAAGCAAGTCAACCTTTGGCAGACACACCATTAGACATTCTTAAGTGTATTTTGTCTATGAAATTAAATTGCATTGAAAACAGTGAACCGAGGTAAGCAGTAAAATTCAAGTAGAAATAACAGAAATTCTTACAGCTTGTGTGCTTATTTTCATTAAATAATCCCTACCAGTGATCACAATCCAAATCTCTCAATGTTATACTCATAAAGGAGACTGAACGCAAAATGGACCTGAAGGAATTTGCAGATAGAAACAAGCCTTGGTCCAAAACCAAGAGAGACTTACTTCATCTCATCACCTAGAAAGGCAAATGTAAACATCAAACCAATGAACAACATAAATGCAATCTGATTATTCATATGGTTATCTCTGTAAATGTCTTTCTCTGACCTCGCCCCTTAAGCTCTCTCTGACTTGACACAGAGGCTTTCTTCCCCCTCTGTACCAGACTATTTAGCAAATAGAGAATACAGATCCTTAATGATTTAATAAAAGATTTGCTTTGGATCAGAAAATTTAGATTGACTTTCCCATGCGACATAGGTAGACAACGGTACTTATGAATTCAGATTGATTGCAGTGAAAGTTTTTCATCCTGGCAACGGTGTTGCCATAGCGATCCCGGCTGATCGGATATTCTTAGCAACCGCTCATAACTCTCCATCCCCAGCACTCCCTGGTTTCCTCCAAAACTAAGCTGCATAACCTCATTTCCAAAACCCCAGCGATCACCAGAAGAACGATTAGAGTAGCACAAGCTCATGAACTGAAGTGCCTTCCCTGCAAATACCACACATGCCATCTGATACGCTAGTACAAAGCGCGTTTTGCAAATGGGAGGACATGGAAAGAAAGCTTGGCTTCTGGGTACTGCCCAGGAAAAGAAAACTTTGCGTTTAGCTTCTCCAGGAATACCTTGGTGAGCTAGGATCCTAAATCTCATTGCATCTTCGAAGAGATGTCATTTACGTGAAACTCAAATTCTTACATGAATTATATGAACGTTGTGCATTACGCTGTGTATTATCCTCACGCAAAATTGCAGACTGAATTTATTACCAGTTAAACATGTTGGTCCATTGTGGGAGGCGGGGGGGACGGACACGACACGTGGTATTTTTGAGTAGGGTCAGTTATCACTGCTATCCTGAAACTCAGTTCCAGCTTTATATAGATATAACAAGATGTCATCTTAACTTTCTCTTTGATTGTATTTCTCCTACAGTTTTGCAATATCTTGTAAGGGGCTAGACAGTCTTCCAGCATTTACCGTTAATTCTCTAAATTGCAATACTTCGGTGAGCAACGGGATGAGTCTTAGATTAGTCTCACTAGCCCCCATAGCACTTGCTGGGAAGCTCTGTGCAGGACAACTAGAACCATAGAGGAAGCACAGCATTGCCCTTTTCAATATGCTCTATGCTGGGTGTGTAGAGCAATTCCCTAGTGAAGGTGAACGAGCAGGACCTTCGCTGACAGGACTTCCCCAGCCCCAGCCGACAGCCTCAAAGAAAGAGAAAGAAAAGTCACGCTGGGCCTATTCAGCTCATGTTTTCAAATCCTCAGGATGCAAACAGGAGAGCGCTGAGAGTCTGTGAGGTTCCTAGACCATAAAAATCCACCTTATTATTTTTTACACACATACCTAGTTCACTATCATTCCTCTGTGGTAAAGTAGCATTAGATAAAGTCAGTCTAAAGTTGCATCACTGAAATCACAAGAAGATGCACGCAAGACATCATCTCGGGTTTTATATCATACAGCAATGAAGCAGTTAACTATTAACGATTGTCTCTTGTACAGAACTACGCAAACTGTATTAACAGGCATGCTTCTAAGCCAGCTGAAGATAAAATCAGGAACTGACAAACCACAACACCTATGTTACTCCAACTACACATACCATGTTTGGCAACTGCCTTCAACTCCTGTCAGAGGCTGCGTGCTGCCACTGCTACTTACGGCTGGGCTTCCTTCCGCTATTCACTCAGAGCAACAGTGACAAAAACCAGGAGTACTCAGACCCAAAATAAAATCTGAGTTGTCAGGCCGATTCAATTTAGGACCGGGTGATTCACATCTCTTCACTCAGGTGATGCTTTATGGACTTCATCTGGGAATGAAAATGTGAATAGTAGAGAATAGTACTTGTAGTAGAGTTGGAGGAGCAAGTGAAATGGATAGAGTGGCTACTACTTAAAAACAGATTTGGAACTGCTACCCGCTACTAAACCTGGATGCGCTACCGCTAGAACTACTAGATAGTGCCAAGAGCAGTGAATTTGACAAGACCGACAGCTGCACCACAAAGCACTGATGGACCAACTGCTCTGTTCTGGATAGGTAGTCACTAAAGGTATCATTTACAAGACCTGTAAAGAAAAAAACCGCATCTTTCAAAACAGGTAATGCATTACTAAGCATAAACCACATGAAAGTAGACCTTCAGGGAGGTCCCTTCAAAGGTAGATATAAAGCTTGCAAGATGCAAGCAAACAGAAAATACTACCTAACTGCATATTCTGAAATAAAAGAACCAAACTACAAAAATATAGTTTAGAAGGCCTTCTTGGCTCTATTTCCAAAAGCCAAAGAATAGCAATTTTCAAGAAAAGTATGTTCTGTCATGTTAAAGCTTTTTCTATTGCTATAGCAATTGTAAGCTTCAACTAAGATCAGGGTCCAAAAATGCATTCACACTACAAATGTAGAATAAAAGACTGTCACTAAATGAGGTACTTCAGTGTTTCTAGACAAGAAAGCTCCTGATAAATTTCTGGCTCCCTTCCTAAACAGAAACCTCCAAATTGTTCCCTGTTGTAATAATAAGCACCCCTAGTTTGACACCATGAAATTTGCAATTAGCAAGAAACATAGCAGGAGAACAACAACAGCTTGGCAAGTAGCCTGATCTTGACCCCATACCAACATGTACCAAACGAAACTTTCGTCAGATTTTCAGAATCACACTAGCTTGACCTCAACATACATAAATAAAATCGAGATCAGGCCTGACATTTCAGCTTTGCTACTTTTTATCAAGTAGAAATTAGGCAGAATTCTGCCAGATGCTTAGCTAATACGCAGATGATTTGATAAATATCAGCTAGTGCTTTACTTTTTCATTTCCTGCATATTTCTATTGAGAGGGATCCTGGGAAGATGCAAGACATGGCATTGCAATGCACTCAACTATATTGTATTTACTTGGACAGATTTTGTGGTTTCTTTCAAGTGTGCTAAATATAGCCGATTATTTTTCTTTCTAGCCTAGAAAAGGAAAATCACAGCTGACACAGATTTCTTCTCAGCAGTTGCCTGCAAGTCCTGGTTGCAGATCTCCTCCCACAGTGAAGAACAAGCAGCATAGTCCTGTGGTTGCAGGTGCTCTGACCACTTAGTGGACTACTACCATGCACTGTTTTCTGTTCCAAAATTAAGTACAGATAACAAAAGGGAAATGCTAGAAATATCAGTGCTTCAGGTCAGTTACCAATTTATTGTATTTACAATTTAATCCAGCAATAAAAAAGAGATTCCACATAGCATACCATATTAACCATTGGGCTTAATATATTCTCAGTCTAGAATCAAAGCAGAGTCTGCATATATTGCGGTATCCAATTTATATACAGAATTTTTTTTTTCCTGCCTTTTTTTTTTTTTTTTAAAGACCAAAGAAATGCCAATTGACAACCTTTCACAGTTATGTCACTTTGATAGTGCTGAGCCAGAACCATCATGTTAGGAACCCTTACGTAATTTATTCAGGTAATTTTCATTCTGAATAGATGAAAAGAGACATTTTAAAGATTCCATATTAAACATGGCAAATTTTCCTTTTTTATCCTTTTCAAAGTGTTCTTAATAAATAAAAGCTGAAGACGCCACCATCTACCTAACAAAATTTATCCTCCTTACTTTCAAGAATCTCCTTATAAAGCTCTATTTTTCAAGGTGAGAAAATGTTAAAAGCTCTCCATTAGCAGCGTATGGTGCATTAAACACACTTACTTATGCCACACTGAAAGAAACAGTGCTAAAAGAACATTATGCTTGCAAATCTAGAAGCTCAAACAGAAAGCAAGCTAGAATTACACACTTTAAATCTGCCCTTTTGTGTATACCAATATTGTGTATCACAATACCATAAAATAGAGTATTTTTTCAGTAAGATCCCATAGTAATTAGGGGATGCCTCATCCAATCTCCATTTCTTGCCTCCATTTTTGGCCCTATTCTTTTATCTGTCTTTTAACAGTGTCTTTGTCCAGCATCAAAGCTGTTATTCCTCCTCACCCGGTCCACACGTGCCCGCCTCCCAGCTGCGCCCGCTCTCTGCCCTCACCCGCTGCCGGCCCAGCGTGCCCGTGTAACCCTCCATCTCCCGGGCAGTTCTCCCTTCCCGGCTTCCCCGCACCCCACCACGGCTCCATCCCACTGCAGATGGTTAGTAAGGTTACCTACAGCCTCCCTGACTTTTCTGCCACCGCAGGTTGCTGCAGTTAGCAGAGCAAGGCTACTCCCCTTTACAGGGGAGCAGAAGGCAGCCCCTCGCTCCTGACAATATTTGCGTATCATGTATGAAGGCTTATTTTCAATAGAAACTCCCACAGAGAAATCACACATGAGGCTCCTGAGAATTTCTTCAGGCAAATGTGGAGCTCATTACTATGACTCCTAGGGCTATTTGCACACATGCAACTCTAAAGCAATCCTTCCAGTAAGAACTGTGATGGATTCCACAAATCATTAGCACCACAGTGGGAAATTTATCTTTTTCATCTATCACAACTGATACGCAGCTTGTGTATAGCAACTTCAAAACGTCTGCAAATATCTGAATTGCAAGAGGTCAGTGGAAATAAACTGTGTTGAAAATAAACTTGTTAAAGTGATGCAAATTGTACACAGCATTAGACGTAAATGAACCATGGCAACTGTTTCAGAGGCAGAAACTCCAGCCTCATTTCACTGATATAAATCTGACAACTGAATCTCCAGCCAGATTCTAGATTCATTAAAAACTAATTATTCCAGCAGTTCAGGTAGAGGAAAATTAAACCTCTGCCCTTGGAAAAAGCAAAGGGAATTCAATCCCAAATCAAAAGAACCAGAGAGTGGTAGAATAAGCCAGGTTGGAAGGGGGACTTGTGGAGCTCATCTCACCACCACTCAAAACAGGTCTCATTCGACCAGGCTGTTCAGGACAGCATCCAGTCAAATACTGAACATCTCCAAGAACAGAGATGCCACAGCCAAGCAGACTTTTCCAATGCTTGACCAATCTCATGGTGAAAAATTTTCTCCCTGTATATAATCAGGATTTGCTGTGTTGCAACTCATGCCCAATGCCACTTGTCCTAGTCTCAGCACTGTGTGCCTGAGAAGTCTCTGGCTCTGTCTCTCCCCTATTAAGCAGCTGAAGACAGTAATACGATCTCCCCTCAGGCTTCTTTTCCTAAGGCCAAACTACAAAAACCGAAGTGAAACACTTACAAAGCAAAAAAAATCCTCTCAGAAAGTTCTAAGGAGACGTGCAAATGCATGCTAATTTAAACCATATATATTCTTTCTTGAAAAATCTCCATAGGAAAACAAAGAACAACATTTATTCCTTTTTATTTTTCCTAGCACTAAGATGTTGGCAAGTTTTTCCTATGCGAATGGCAAAGATGACTTTCAAGAAACAAATGGCAAAACACCAGAAATAAAGAATGATCAGCATACATTGCACGCTGCTAGGTAAGGGGCAAAGGAAGGATATCTGGAAACTATGCTACAGTGATATGCAGCTCACTAGAGAGAATACAGGAGAAACATTTTATGGTTTGGGGGTTTTTTTTGTTGGTGGTGATTTTTTGGGGTGGTGGGTTTTTGTTTGGGTTTTTTTGTTGTTGTTTGGGGCATTGGTTGTATTAGTTTGTTTTTAAAAAAACAAAACAAAACCAACCACAATTTACTTGCCAGCAGATGGCCAAATCATTTCAGATTCTTTTTAAGTGGATTTTTTTTTACCGATTTGAATGGAGCACTATGTTAAAAATAATACATGTATGGCACAAGTTACATGGCTTTGAAAAGTTTGCACCAACTCTGGAATGGTTATTTTGACATACGTTCTTCTCAAAGAAAAGTTAATTCTTCTAACCTATAATATTTGTTGTCTACAGATAGAAGACAAAGATTTTGCAATGGTTCTTTAATTTTAAGTCACTGTAACTAACAGGTTCGCAGATTTAAAAAACAGAGTATGTGCACTGCCTGTCATGTGATCAAAATAGTAAACTTGATTTCTGGACCCCGCCATCTGAGCAAACGAGGCTTACACAGTCAGGTTTTCCAAGACAGACGTTGCCTTGAGCTTCATCGAAAGAAGTGCCCATATATCAGTAGCAAAATCAGGCATACCGCTGAAGGGTTTTTAAAGTATACTGCATTCACGCAAAGAGAGAAGAACTTCCACAAATTAGCAAGGGAAGATTCTCAAACCTTCAGCAATTCATGTGTAATACAGTGAGGCATACTGTTCCTATTAAAGGTTATTTGGCAATATTTTGAATAAGAATCCAGCAAACCCAGCTCCTTATGCAATTTAACACTGACTACGTGCACAGCGTACATAATCACTGCTGGAAAAAATTCAGGCTGAAAAGATGTTAACAGCAAAGGTCACTAGCAGTTGAAACACTACTGCAAGAGAGACAGCCAACTATTGTATTTATCTTTATGCTGTGATGAGAAGATGATGTAAAGGACATGTGCCTGTTCAATTACAAATCACTGGCCTCACGGTGAGCACCACACAACTACACTCCGTGGCCTGTGTTATCTACTAGGTCAGATTACAGCTCCACAGTCCTTTCTTGTAGTTCCAAATTCTACTAGTTGCATTCATGTTAAAAAAAATACAGACAATTAAGGTGCAGTCACTAAGTGAAACTTCCCCCCCAAAGTCATCTTGATTCCTTTATGTACTGGATTACTTCAAGGCTGATGCAAATCCCCTTTCTTCACTGGCAGAGCACAAGTGCCATACAACCTGCATCTCTCTGAAGCAGCGGGCCACAAGCAGAAACTCCTAACAATCTTTTACCCTTGCACGAAGAAATATTTTTCATTCTTGCTTTGGGAATGTATTGTGAACTATGGGCAGATGAAGCACAATTTCGCACATGAAAATAACTCCTAATTCTGGGAGCATGTTTAGAGTTTGATCCCGCAAACCTGCATAGCTTTGTGCTTTTATCTCTGAAGACGCTTTTGCAAATTTAGCTCCATCTGTTATTAGTTAGGAAAGAAACAGATTTTGGTTTTTAAGTCTTATCCCCTAAGACTGTAAACCTTAAGCTGTAATAAAATAAAAGCTATAGAGCTCATAAGAATTTCTCCATAGACTTATAACTTGGAAAAAATATTTTTTAAACTGGACAGAAGCCTGAGATTTATTTTCTGGAAGTTCTGTGTTTGCAAGAAGAAAGTAAGTGACCTACTTATTAGATCTTTGGGAGCAAACACGGGACGGTGATGTTAACCTGGAGTGCTTGAGTATAAAAAAAACAAACAAACAAAAAAAAAAAAACCACAACCCACACACAACAAAACAAAACAAAACCTTGCCCTGCAGTGCCTGACGAATACTCTATTTTCATAATATACTTCTCAGAGAACAAAGAACTCAAGGGAAGAGATAGGGGTCTTCCCAGGTTTTTAAATGTTTTTTCTGCACATTTTAATTTTTCAGGATGTCAGTTTTTCAGTAACTGTTAAGCCTTGAGCTCTAACCCGAAGTCAATAAATAAATACACAAATGCAGGAAGATTATTATAGAATCTCTCTTGGGATATGCCCTATATAGCTGAGAGAGGCCAAGATTTTATACCTATTTAGCCAAGTTATTCTAGAAATTCCTTGATAACAGAGATGTGAGGTAAAACGAACTAAATCACCAGAACAAACTAATAAGGTCCTGTATTTTACCATCTTTCTCATGACTCTGTTTGCAAGGTGAAACGAGGCTGGAGTCCATGAGGAGGGAGCCTTGCAGGGAACCACCTCCACCCAAACGGCACCGAGTCGGGGCACAAGGGCAACAGTCCCGCTAACCCCAGCTGCTGCCGGGCTGGGCTCCCTGCGCAGCCAGGGCCCTGCTTGGTTCCGCTCTCTGGTCTGCAGCCGTGATAGCTGCTTCCCACGGGAACTGGAAAAGAGCAGGCTACTACCAAGGGCTAACCGAAGCATCAAGTGCCACGGCAGGAGCAGGGAGCGAAGCAAATTGTTAAGAAGGGGAAGACTTATTGGAAGAACAAAGAAAAATCAGACAATGAAAATATCCAGGTGGAGTAGCAAGATGTTTACAAAGCAAAAAAGAAGTTTTAAGACTAATCCTGAGGAGAGCAGTTATGAAATGACAATGTAGACAGTATTCTCAGGATACCAGCTACACTCTTATTAAACTATAAATAAACATTCAAACAACAACTCAGCACTTCAGCAATCTTTTTAAATCTTCCAACTATTAAGCAAATTCATTAAAGGGGACAAAAGTGGATTGCCTTTAGTTTTCTTTATATGGAAAATCCCACTGGGCAAGCAGAAGCCACATAAATGATACGCTATAAAATATTTTGTAGTAAGAATATTCAATGGTAGTATTATTACTGTCAGCATCCTATAACTCAGATGACCTAAAAATCTAGTGGCAACTAAAACCTCACAATGGATTTGTTGTTTCTTCATACTAGACTGCTGTTTCTGATTATTTTAATTGGTTACTACTCGCAATACCATATTTAGGGAATTTAGACAATAAATTATATAGCTAATCATGTGGCCACATGAATCATATAAACATCATATTACTGTGTCTAGGAAACTGCCTGCTGTTCTACTTGGAACTTAAGTAGAAAAAGAATAAAATCTGTCACAAAGCCAGTGAATCTTGATGTTATTTTAACATTGATGCTTCATTTAGCTTGATGCCCTGCAGGCACATCCTGCTGAGACGCCAGCATGTTGCAGGGTTATTTCAGAGGCAGAGACTAGCAGAACCAATGCAGCAAGACGGGTCAGGAAAGGCCCGACTGCTGCATCCCCAGGACAGCGAAGAAGGAGGGAGGATCTGGAGCCTCCTGTCCCTGCTTCAAACCTCTTTTACTCCTGGACCCATGCAAAACCATCGAGCCAGAAGCTCTACCAAATCTCCACTCGTTTAAACCAATTGACTTTGTGGGGCCCAGTCGCTCTGATTACTCAATACAATAAGTCAATAAAGGTGAAAATAGTTTACTTTTAAGTATTAATTGTGGTTAAGGGTATCATGGTTCTGCCACGGGGGAAGAAACAGCATCTTCTCCCCACCCTGCCCTAATATTATGGCTCTTTAAGGAACTGTGCAGAAAAAATGAAATTCAGGAGGTGCGTAGGACCCTGTTTTCCCTTCCCCCAGCTTCTTCTTCCCACTCTAATCTCCCTCCAGACATTGAAAAGAGTCATGAAAAATACAGTTGAGTGGGTGATATGACATATTCAGTTTTGGTTCACACAAGATTTGACTCTGGGTCAAAAGATTTCTTCAGTAAATTCTCATTTCCCTTGGAGTGACATCTACATACTAATGGGGAACACCTGGTGTTTTTTAAGATGACAGAGACTCACATTAATGTTATTCCTTTCATTTTTGATGTATTCTTTCCACTGAGTTGCTGCAGGGAACGCAGAGAAGAAAATGCTACTAAAAAACAGGGCAAAATTTTGCTATCACAGAAATACAGAGTAACTCCAAAGAAGGAAGCAGGAATTCTCCAGTACACACTCCCCTCATTTCAAACTGATCCTTAGCCATGTCAACTGTTAGAGAACAGCTTCTTTTGTTACGTGTAAATAACCTGAAAACTAATCTAGCTGTACTTCGCCTAACAATTTTCAGCTAAAACTTTGACAATTAGGGTTTGCCAGCATGTTATGTACTGCATAACTGAAATTGCATTGCTCCACAGAAACAGGTCAAGGATATCATTTACCTACTTATAATTACCCAAGTGGTAAACAATCTTCATGCAAAATTTTTTACTTGAAATATGTCTATCAGAGTAATGTTATTTCAGCCACTCTAGTCTCGTATCAGCTCAAGTTACTTTAACTTTGAAACTTCCTTCAAAGTCCAAAGCCAAGATGCTCAGAAAGCAGAAGCATACAGCAGAGATCATTGGATCGACTATGTGCCAGAAAGATCCCTTCTGTAAACAGAGACCATCTTTAATGTTCTTGGTTTTGTTATCCACCAATGGCCTTACGGCTCTATGCCATAATCAATAACTATTGATTTACCTTTAGATAATGATAGCTTATAAGAAGGATTCTGCAACTTAGCTGAGCAGCACCTGTCAACTCAAGCAGCCTCATTAAAATCAAGTAACAGATTCTAGGTTCTGGTCAGTAAATGAAGTAGAAAAACCTACAGAAGCCTAGTTCAATTCCAGGAAATAGTTAGTTGATACTAAAAATACTCATTAATTCTGGCAAAATTATTAACTAGTCAAAATTGATTCCTTATTCCAACTTCTAAATATTAAAGCATTGTCCAAAGTGGCTACATTGCAAAATGCTACAAGGTTTGCCATGGCTCTTTCCTCCATAAGAAGAAAGCTGAGTGCAAGTTGCTAATATTTTTTATTCATACTAAAACCAGACACTAAGATGTAGAGTAAATAACACACAAGTACCAACCAGTTCCATTCCTCAGTTTCAGTAAACCTCATTCTGCTGCTTCTCTGGCCACTGACATGAGAGCGACTCAGTCAATGAGACTGACAGGCTTTCTAGTAATGCCTCCAGTAGCATGGACTTGTCACAGCTAAAGCAATAAAATGGTACTTAAGAACATTTACATCTAAAAGCTGAATTCTCTCACCACATTCATGATGTGGATCCATATAAAACAAAGACCTCTACCAAAGCAACAGTGGTGCTTTGCTGGTGACCTGCTCACACAGAGCTGCTCAGAGCCAAACCTGCTGTCCCCAGGTTATATTTGGTGGCTGCAGCAGTCCGTCAGAGCTTTGTGGTGACTGAGGGAAGCATTCTGGACGCTACGCAACGGAAAACAAGACCTGATAAGGCAGAGAGGAAGTAAATCACAACAACAATTCTATGAAAATCCATTAAAAGATATACCCCCTACTCCAGAGTATGTATAAACTGCCAAAGATCAAGAGTCCCGGTGTGTTTCCATGTCAACCTGATGCACAGTAAAAAGAATGAACTTAAATAGACTACTTTACCCAGAGAATTTTGTAAACTAAGAGTAGTTATGACTTTAGTTTGCTCAAGCTTCCCAGAAAATAGTATTTGTTTTGGAATGATGTATTAAATATTATTATTTTCATATATATAAAACTATTCTGCAAGTATAGAGAGAGACACCTTTCTCTTCCTCTCTTTATTTCAAGAGGTTTACAACCCTAAGAACTCTGCAAAGGAAAAAAAATTATGGACATCACTGTAAAGTGAGTAAGGTAATGCTCAAAAAGTCCAGAACAACAAAAGCCTCGGGAATATTAATGATGAATAGTTAATATGAAAATTCAAAGGCTTGTCAGAAACCATGCAAGTCCAAGTTAATTTTACAGAGATGTTATTGCACAGATAAAATGATAACAACAGCAGGCTTGTTTGTAGTGATAACAAACCCATAAAATCGCAACACACAAAATAAAAAGGTACAGTATAGAGAAAAAGTAAGTAGACTGACAGTATTTCAAATTGCAAAAACCAAGACCAAATAGTAAAAACAAAAATTTTTATGCAATGCCACTACATATTATCTAATACTACTTATAAATATCTTTCATCCTGGTCCCTCTCTGAAATGTTTTACTTTTCTTCCAAGCCAGCTACATCTAGTAACTCACAGCACCAGTTCTTTGAGGTTGGAAGCAGAGGGCTTTTCTATATAGAAAGCACAGAGAAGCTCATATTATTTACTTACACCCACTTTGTTTGCTTTGTGCTTTTTGTCTACATCCTCGTGCTCTCTAGATGTTCAGTTAAATTCCTGCTCAAGAAACAAATCCTGGTACTTTCTTTTGGTATCTATGGACAGAAAGATACAGGCCTTTAGAGGGCATGCATGTGTGGTCTTTTTGGTACACTCCCCTTGAAGACCAAGGTAGCCATTAGCACCTACAGTCCCTGGCAACTCTGCAACCAGTTGCTCCCTCCTCTTTTTCATAGCCAGAATCAATAGCACATAACATCAGAGAAAAAGCACAGTAAGACATAAGCTGAGAAGCAGAAAAACTTAACTGGCAGGAGGAGCAAGCCTCCCTTCTTGCTCACCCCCAAGCCGTGCTTTGCTTTTCCTGCAAGTCTGCAGGAAAGCAAGTTTTCCCGAGTTCTCATCCAGTCCACTTTGTGCAATTCAGCTTTTCCAAGCATACATCATGCTTGCATAGGGCCAAGGAGAGAAACACACAGTGCCTATAAACAGAAGCCGGTCTGGTGCAGCCTGCTAGTAATAGACATGAGCTATATGCCACAGGTTTAAGGTAAAAGAAATTCTAGAAGCCTATCAGAAAATGTCTACCTTCCTCCTGGGCGAGAAAACTGGTATGTTACAGCTTTGCACAGAGCTTGGAAGGCACTCTTGTGCACTACTCAAACTAAGAAAATAGTAAGAGCCAACCTCCTGAAAGCCTGGAGAACCACCTATTCATTGGTATACAGTGATTTGTGTTTCTAAGCGCAATTAAGAATACTTAAACCCAACTTCCTGTTACTACAAACATTTGGTTTTGATTATTTCTTCAGCTGTGGCTATGTGAAATAAAACCTTGTGATTTATCTGACACACTACTCATCTTGTTTCAGAGTCTGTTATATATCCTCCCAGGTAAACAGATAACTGTACTTTGAATGGCTCCTTCGAGTTTATAGGGAGATTCTTAATACTACACAAAACCCACACATTTTAAAATTGCTGACATTACCAGTTTTGACATAAACATTCTTTTCAAACAACTGTGGCCCAGCTCCTACAATATCAGTAATTCAATTACTTATTTTTAGAATTCTGTGAGTCCTCTTCTCTGTACTTTTACAGGGTATTCAGGAGATTAAGATGACAGTAGAAAGAATATTGGATTTGGAAAGTGGTATGAATCTCTCCAAAATAGACCTCAACAAAGAGCCAGTAGTACGATGAGTCCATCTCAAAGCAGATACTATCTAGCATGTGTTGTGAGAAAGGCAAGCGTAATGCCATCTCCACAAACAGTTACATATGCACACAGTGGAAAAAAGAATCGTTACGGTATTAGGCTCTCCTATTTCTTCTACTCTATAAATAGCAGTAAGTGTATCTGAAGGAATATGAGAAAGGCAAGAAAGATATGACTAGAAGCCTTCAGATTTTTCATCAAAGCACTAAATCTGTCTGCTATGCATTTTCTTTAAACCAGGTAACTGCTACTGACAGAGGCAGATGATATAGAAATAAAAAAATCCCCATTGATCATTACTACTATCGAGTATCTAAATATCCATCATCTAGTTTATATATCCAGTAAGCATTCCTAACCTAGATTCACTTTATGCCAGTATAACTGCATTTTTTTTCTGTAAAATTTATGCCAGATCTGTAAAAATATAAGCTATGCTATCAAGCCTTTCATCATAGTAATTACACCTGTAAGGAAACTATTAACTGTAGCTAAATGCCTTTACAAATAGACATCATTCCCTATCCGCCATTACCAGTGGGTACATACCAGTGCCTGCCTGCTGTGGGGACCAGCTCCAGTGAAAGGTCACAACTCCTCTGAGCCCAAGCGAGCCCTGAGCCTGCGTTCAACCCTACAGCAACCAGCACGTAGTTGTGTCACCTCCAGACGCATCAGAAGGGCAATCCAAAAAGCACACGCAAAGGGCGAGTCACTTGGTGCCAACTAGGCACCTACAGTCCTGTTGAGGGTGCCGGTACGCTCCTGTCAAGCTGGCCCTAAAGCATGTGTGCTCCCTCCGGCCCTCCCCTTCCTTCTCACGCACACGCAATCTTCTTCTTCTGCAAGGAACCAACTGAAGGGCGACACAGATGCTGACCTGCTACCTGCTCAGAGAGAAGAGCAATAGACCTTTACAGTCAGTCGAAGCAACTCCACTCAACAGCGGGGCTGCTCAGACCGGGCATACCGGACCATCACACAACAACGCTGCTGTCTGCCGATTTCCAAGTACCACATGAGCGGTACCATCAACAAAGCAGAAGAGAAGGATACAGAGGCTACTGTGAGGGCTAAATCATCAAAGTCCTCCTGGTACCTGCACCACTGCGCTCTACACATCCCAAAAGTCTTAGAGCAAACTGCAGAGATGAACTCTATCACCTTCTCTCCAGCTCTGGTAAGATTTGAGGAGAAAACTTATAAAGCAGCTGTTCTTCCATCCAGGAACAAGATGTACTATGTCTGAGAAGATGATTATTCAACAAGGTTAAGGCTAGAAACCTGGACTCAAATCTCATACCTATGACAAAAAAAAAAAAAAAAGCAGGTTAAACCACCTGAAGTCCCATTGGAATGATGGATATTCATCTTGCACTGTATTATCTATCTTTCTTCTGTTGGGTTTTTTAAATGTTTTTCATTAGCCAGTTGAGGCAGTCAGTACATGGGGCTTTGCATAATTAGTGCACACAGATATCTGTCCTCAGCGATGCTTTGGAAGCATTATGCAGAAATACAAAAATGTTCCTGAAAATCTATTAAAAGTAGTGCTTATAGATGCAAGACTGCTAATGATCAAGATGGTGATTTTTTTTTTTTTTTCCACATTTCATTGTACAGTGACTGACCCAAACTGGTTTGGTGAGATGATGGAATGTCGCAGAGGGCTCCTTAGGCTTCAAGTAAATTTTCTGAACAAACGAACAAAAAAATTTGTTTCCTGTAAAAAGAATCCTGACGCATGGATTTTCCGTGAACTGAAAGATGGCCTTGCAAAACCCAAAATGAGGCGATGAGATGTGACAGAATATGCTTTTCCTGTCATTTTAATTAATACTAACAATATTGAACCGTGTTAATCAAACAATATGCCACAATTTGAATTCAAAGATATCTGTATTATTCACAGGCAATCTTAATATTTTGTCTACTCTGCATGTCAGACCTAATGTTTAAGGAGATGCATTGTTATAAATCAGAGTAGATGCAGTCAGCTACAAAATCATTAGAAACTACTGGGTTGTAATTCAATGCCTTGTCTTTCTACTTACTGGATATGTGCCAGTGCACATATTGTATTGACAGTTGAAATGAATGGCATTTAGAAGCTTAAATAACTTCAAAAACCTCCCTCAAGTGCCATAGTGAGATGCTTTATAACACATTGAGATTGAGAAGTCTAGTAGAAAGGCACATTTATTAGATTTTCTTTTCAAATTCTTAATTTATCTAACAAAAGTGTAAAGATAGAATACCAAAAAGCAGTTTTATGTCTGTCTTATACATTACTGTTGGAACACACACTAAAACTTTGTCACACATTAATTCAAAAAATGTTCACCATGAAGCACCAGTATGTTGTAGAGTAGTCAGAGTTGACATACTTCAATCTAGCTATTCCATGTTGCTTTTAACACATCTTTTTCTCTGCACTGTCAAACTTGGGCTCATTTTACATGTATTAGACTGTGCTACTGTACCAATTCAAAAAAATGGAGAGCTCCCTGACCTCCTGTTTGCTTTCTTCTAGTCACCTCATGGCACAGCTAAGTGTACAGTGGAAAGCGTCTCGTTAAAATCTAGCTAAATTGAACAAAGCTAAGTGCTTTCTGCTGATTGAATTTTTCGCAGAGCTGACAGATTGCTTAACAGAGCTGCATTTTTTCTACTGACTCTGGGCATTTACAAGTATCATACCATTTTGTTCTTTAAGAATCCGAAAAGCTCAAGAGGTGGGCTTTTATGGCAGGAAGGGTAAGTCATAATGTTATAAGTAGATTCTCCCGTATGTACAATTACATGTTCTGTATTTCCATCTCAATACAAACATTTACTTATTGTGTACACCAATTAAAAAAAAACCCCACAACTCTGCTGAAGTTACAGAACAGGAAATTCAACCCAATGCCATCTTCATTGTAACTCATACTTTAGGTCACTTTTTGTCAATTCAGAAACACGAACCGCTAAAATTCATTTTCCTCCGAACTCAAATTACTGGGGGGGAGGGGTGAATGAAGTTGTTGGTTTGCATTACACAATTGATGCATCTGGCCTCCTGTACTGGTTATGGAAAATGCCAAACAAGTTATTTCATCAGAGATTCCCAGTCCTTTAAGAAAACAAAAAAATTAAGACTATGTTCATTTCACAAACCCAGAGAGATGAGAAGCTGGTTGACAAAGGCTCTCTCCTCACATGCACAGACTGAACTTGGCAAACCACAAAATTAATTTAACCCATGGTCACAGGCTCTTCCCCTTTGTGATTATCGACTGGAACAATCAGCTGTCAACTTGACTACTTATAATGCAAGACAATCTCATTAAATTGTAATATCACCATACTTTTTTTCCTTAAACACATTAGTCTATTAACACTGACAATTTGAAGTCTCACAGCTCCTGAATTCAATTGCAAAATAAAGAGGCATTATTCAACCTTTAAAAAAATATATTGTAAACAACTTGCAGGACTGACTTTAAATATATCTGCTACAATTTTCATAAAGTCTCTTTTGAGACAACATGAGTTTCCTACTAACAAGTAACTGACCTATTAGAACACATGCAATTTTTATTTCTTCTACTTAATCCTGTTTTCAGCAGGTATTTAAACTAAGGCTAAATAACACAAGAGAGGCTTCCAACCAGGTTTCTAGGTAGGTTTGCAGGAAAAGAGGCTCACTTCATTCTGGGACAAGTACCCTCTTACTGCAACAGCAGTACGAAACTGCAGCAGCCCTCTTTGAAGAGGCCAGTGACAAAAATTCTGAGAAATAGATACAAAAACTGGTAAGAACAACAGTTATGAGTAGCAGAGAGGCATGCTCTTGTGGGCTTTTCAAAAAAATAGGACAACAGTGCTCATTTCTATTGATGGAAATTGTCAGTCAGTCATCAAGATGTGGTCCAGAATCACAGAAATCCCCAGGTCCCTGTAGTACAAGAGGGACATCTACAAACCCTACAGTAATATCCAAAGGAATATGCTGCTGCACACCAGCAGCATGGACTCTTCGCTAATAACTTGCTTGTCAAGGGTTACAACTACAAACACCCAAATATCCCTTTAACCACGTAGCAGTATTTTGGCATTCTAGCTGCATTGAACAGTCATCCTAGATACAGGGACACAAACTGAGCCACCTCATTATGGCCATTACTGGGTAGTGCTTCAGACTGTTCCCTGTGAAACAACAGCAAGGTTGATGCAGCGGATGCCGTGCCACACTCTCATCTTTAGGAGATATTTCTGCTCCAGCAGCAGAGTTCAGAGAGCAAGCGCTCGGCCACCTGCCAGTCCAGATGTCTTCACCCCTGTCAACAGCCCATGAGAACAGAGACCATGCTGGACGAGCATTGCTGCCTCTCCACACCAAACCCAGCTTGCCAGGAGCTGGAAGGGCCTCTTCAAAAACATTCGTAGACACAGGTTGTTTGATGTCAGGTTGGTGGTGGTTCTGTTGGGGTTTGTTTGGGTTTCAGGTTTTTTGCTTTTGTTTTGTATTCTTGGGGTTTTGGAGGTTTTTGTTCAAGTGGACACAGGAGAGATGGAAATAAAAA
>JANZLO010000007.1:9020267-9039217 GCA_026937515.1 Polyboroides typus | reverse complement strand
CAAACCCCCCCCCGCCCCCCCCCCCCCCCAAAAAAAAAAAACTACAATGACCCTGTTGAATTTCATAGGAATTTTACGGCTAACCTAAACAAAGTGGGACCAGATGCCATATTGTTTGCAGAAATGGCTCCACAGGACACTGAAAGCCAGCATCTCACCAGCTGCCTTGTGATAATCTGAGGGATGCTGCAGCGAGTTACGAATGGAAAGCCAATGACTTCCCAGAAAACAATATTCTTGGCTTAGAGAATTCAAGTTATCATGTAAGGAACAACTCCAAAATCATTAAAAATTAAGTTTCTAGAATGAGAAGTCAAGCATTTTTAATTCAAAAAGCTGAGACTGCTAAGAAAGAATTGTGCTAGGTTTGGACAGGATAGGAATAGCATCAATCATACAATTAGGGATAAAATGTTTCCTTTTCAATTAAAGACTAGAACTGAACAGAAATTGAAAAGCAGAGTTATGTTGGGATTATGACCCCTGAAATTATGTATAGCTCTATGCCAGGCTCAGATCTGAGCTACTAGAGCCTCAAAGGGGTATCCTCAACTGGCTGAGATTTAATATAACAAAGGGCTTCCGGAGATATTAGTATCAATGAAGAGAGGAGGTTATAAAGCATTTGCTCTCTACAGGTAAACAGGATAATGAAATTACACAGGTCCTTTCTTCCCTTGCTGTCAGCAGATCCTTAGTTAGCTGCAGACTCATTACTGTCACTTTTGACAGCTGCAGTACATGGGAAATCATCTAGGGCTCAAAACGCTGTACTGAAAAATCCCACCCATTTGGCTGAAGAGACACTAGATCTATACAATCACAAACACCGAGGTCTTTCAAACAGATGCTAAGACTTGCCATTAACTGCAATATCTGGAAAATACATCATGTTCACAGGTATAGATGTGGAACATCCACTGAGAAACCATAAAAAACAAGAGAACTCATATGCAGCGCCATTACACACAGGGCCTCCTAATGGAGGTCTGTAACTACCCCAAAGAGCATATGACATGATTTTCAACCCTGCCAATCAATCCAGGAGCCACATCTGTGAAAACAGGGAGCCATTTTCTTGACCTTCCATCACACAGAAGGAAAAGAGTGCTTGTTCTAAAATATAAGGGAATAGGTTTGCACTCTAATAGTGGATGGCAGCTGTGTTTGCTGTGGTCACTTTCCCATTGACCTTCTTTCATTTATTATCCATAGCACACATTTCTCAAAGATGCATATTAGACTGGAAGTTCACTATTTATTACTGCAATGAAGACAAGGTCTTAACTGGGATGCACTGATCCACACTCAAGGAAATATTACAGTGATAAAGCTTCGAAAAAGATTTTAACACATGCAGACCTAGATACCGCAGCAGATCATCAATGATTACGGAGTACGAATTAGACTCTTACTTTTTCATTTACAGGTAAGGTATATAGTTAGCCCAGGGACCTATGCCCTCTTCCTCTTCAACTCCCCTCATGTAACACGTTGGTAAGCAGGACGAACCTTGGTCAATCTTTCACTATGTTTCAGATAGAAAAACATCAGTCTAGGGCTTTCTATTTTCCCCCGACTTTTTTCCATTCTTCCTTTTTCTCCTATCTTGCCCTCACTCTTCCGCACTCCTATCCTTTTTCCATCTCCATTTCTGGTGTTATTGTCTTTTCCTTGACTAGTTCTTTTCCTAGTTCCACGCTCTTAAGTCACACACAGCTCTAACGTAGCTATCCACTTGTCATAGCTTGCTTTGCCAAAAGAAGACAAGGCCGTACTGAAGCAATCCTGTGCCTTCATGCACCTGCAAATAGCTCTGAAAGAGTTAACCACAGAGGAAGGCTCAAGGATACAGCCTAAGCATTAATGGCCATTTATCTTCTGACCCAGCAATGGCTTGATGAGCAACCCAGCGCACAGATGAGAGGAAACAA
Organism: Polyboroides typus; assembly: GCA_026937515.1. Classification (NCBI taxonomy): domain Eukaryota; kingdom Metazoa; phylum Chordata; class Aves; order Accipitriformes; family Accipitridae; genus Polyboroides; species Polyboroides typus. The sequence goes on along the minus strand of JANZLO010000007.1, from coordinate 9,037,283 downwards.
GCAGCAGTTCAAACCCATCCATTGGCAGAGCTTCCTACATCAGACACAAGCAGTCCTTTAAAGATTTCTTGCATAATTTCTTATCAGCAGCAAGAATATACGCCACAATTTCCGTTGAAGGAAAATGTTACCTCAACACTCACTAAAATAAAACCTGAGCAAACGGTGGAAGTTTGCTCTATTTTAGTACCGGTTTATCCAAAAAATCTAAGCAAATGTTTCATTCTGCAACCGGTACAAAGTGTTGCTACCACGAGAGCTCTGTCCCTCACTTCAGGAAGGCCTAGACTCAACCTAAGCGTTTCACGCAATAGGATGCTGTCCCTGAGCAGCATCGTGGGGGCATTTTCGTTCCTGTTAAACAGGCTGAAAGCTAACATTATCAGCCGAAGACAAAAACAACAACAAAATCTTTTTCAATGCATATGTGGGAAGCCGCAGCAGAGGAGCATCACCCAGTGTAAATCAGCGCTAGAAGTAACATGTGTGATTGTGGCTGCTACACTGCCCAGGGTAGAGAGTGCCCAGAAGGAAACCAGGGGAAGACAGAGCTACACACAGAGCACAAAGCAGACTTCCCATGCAGAATAAACATATTTGAACATCAACATTGATAAATTTAATCTTAGCAGGCAGTTCGACATCTTTCTGCAGTTTTACCACTGGGAATTTGAGAAACGACTGGATTAAGACACTCCAGATCCAGAGATCCAGAGCTCCAGGAAAGTTCAGTCCCTGAACGTGCCAAATCCTCTGCCTCTCTGCCTTTTTCTTTGTTGCCTTCCCAAAGAGCCTTGGCAAGTGTCACCCAACAACATGTCTGTTTCTTCTTTTAGATCCTGACTCCTCAGTGTTAAATACCAGGATATTAAACAGCCATCTCTTTCTTAACAGCACAACTCCTTACTTCAGTTCACACTAAAAGCATACAACCATCTTGTTTTGCAGATCACAAGCACTTCTTTGGCAGAAACAGACCAGGCCCTCCTCTGACCTTTTATTGTCTATGCACAAAAATGCATCTGTGATCCAGCCTCTCTGTGATAAAGAGGGAATGATAACATCCTCATCAGATGAGGATATTTAACTCCTTCTATTCCCTATGGGAGCGAGACAGCAGAATCCAATTATACTTACTTATCTGTACAGCAAGTACGATACAAAAGAGTGTCCTACACGTTGAGACAGAACAGTTAAATACAAATTTTCTATACAGCAGCTTGCAGGCAGGTTCCCAGAAACAGAGCATCAAAAGCTCATCAATGCTTCTCCCACCTCCTCTGCTTCCTAAACAAAAACTTAATCCAGAAACAGTTTGTAGAATTTCATTTCAATATAGTTAGGGTTTTTTCTACAGTGCAAAAAGATTCTGTAACTTGAAATCCCTGTTTGCTCTGCCAATATAATCATAAGGGAGTTTTTCAATATCACTCTGAAATGACCTAAGGAAATGCCCAAGCAGACAACCAAAGACAGGAGGCCTCATCTAGTTTTCTGACAACTTTGATGAAACAATTTGACATGAACATCGTGCTTGCAGCATAATAGAAGACAACATGCCCACAGAAATCACCACAATGCATTGAGCAGATAATGATTAGGAAGACTCTTCTTTTCAATGCACTGAAGGGAAGCAGACATTGGTCTGACTTTTCATATGTCTGAAGAGGTAAAACACTCAAAAGTTTCTTCACACCCAGACAGAAGCTAGCTACATGCAAGAAGATAATGCAAATCCAGGAAACTATACGGATGAACAGAGTATGCTGTTGTGTTTGAATTCATATTACCATGCTACCTCTGTACACATAATAAAGGTTGAGCTAAGCTGGTCAAAACTAGAGATTGTTTCAATGGAGACCAAGAAACGATCACCAGTCACACGCAGAAATTCATGTGCTCGGATACACTACCTTTCGGATACTTGTGGCTTTTTTTTTTTTTTTTTTTAATACTGGTTGTCCACTTGCAGCAGCAACAGCAGACATCTTTTAACATACAGCCTTTAAAAAACAGGAGTAACTCAGAGACCTCCTAATTCAAACCTTTCTCCTAATCTCAGGGTAAAAAAAAAAAACAAAACATGAGGAGCCTGGGAAGGAAATTCTTAGCCATTGTGTAGATACGTAGGATACAAGAACGGAAGGGCTTGCAACCCCAAGAGCTATCAATCCAAGATTTGGGTTGTCATAGTTTTTCATTTTGCCCAGAGCAAATTCCCAGCTACCTTCCTAGTAGCTGATATTTTCTAACAGGACAGGCCTTTCTTCTTGAGTTACTTCAATGACACAAATAAAACGAAACATGATCTATATTGAAGAACTCTCTCCACAGCTTTGATGGGAACACCAGGTATACATAGTAATTAAATTACTGTTTCTATTTAATTGAATTGATTCTGTTTGAACTTAGTTTTACAGTAAAAACAAGAAGTAAAAGGGCATTTCAGAGTTTCAGTCCATGAAAGCATTTGACACATTCTGTTGCTCCAGATAGAGACCAAGTTCAATCCCGATGTTATTTTGTTGCCTAAAAGTCAGATGTTATCAGAAATAAAGGTGACCCTCTGACTGCCGTTTTCTGATCTATTGAAATGCACCTTCACGAAGGAAGGTTTAATCTGGTCTAACAGAAAATGTCAAAGCTTGACTAAATGTCAAGATTTCATTACACTCTGAAACAGTGTCCTGAAAAATAGCTGCAAGTGAGAGCCAACTTTTAAATATGCTTATTGACAATACACACACACACAAAGTAAAAACAACCCCAAACATAATGTAACTAAAATCCAGATTCTTACAAAAATTGAAATTACTTTTTGATTCCCTAGTTATTTTACATTTTGTGACAACCTCAATCTAATTTGCAATTCTTAGGTGTTAAGAAAGTAATTTCACAATAAAATTCACCAGTAAAGATCACATACTTACAAGATTGTTGTATAGTGGACTATAAATGAAAATAAAGCAAAAGCTGAAACCCAAGAAATACCAAGCTTAAGTTTCCCAAGAAGGAAGGCAATGAAAGCCAAAATAGGAACCCCTGAAAAAATGCTGTCATATTTTGACAACTAATACATAAACCTAAATAATTCCTAATTATAGACAAGTTGAAGACCAATTCCCAGAAATCAGATGTGTAATCATATAACTTTTGCGAAACAAATATTATTTGTTTTACATTACCGCAATAATTATTGATATGATATTACTCATTTATGCTCTCCTCAGTAAGTATTTTTTTCCTGTCTACTTTCACTTAAGGAAAAGTTGAGAGAAAAAATCCACAAAAATGGAAATAAAACCAAACATGTACCACGTAGCCAGGATGCTCTTATTCCATTGCTGAGATGCCCAGCAGCCTAAGCACTACCTTTGTCTTGTCACTTCAATTCCTATGGAACAGATAGCAAATCAAAGAAAACTGTAACAAGTACCATCATGTGCCACCTCTGAGGCACTGAAACTCAACTGCCCTTTTCCTCTTTGAGATGCCACCCTTCCAATAAGACCAGCTGGACACTAGTGGGGCCTAAGAGGGTTATACTGCAGCCACTCAAGAGGTCAGATTATGAATTACTGCATCTGTGTACACAAACACTCTATTTAACCACACAGCTGGTGCATCTGTCTCAAGACTAATTCTATAGCATCTTTTGTTCTTAAACCTCAAAATCCCACCTGTAATACAAAATTATGCTCATGTTCCTCATTTTTACACACAACGTGTCCATGACTAATATGGACGTTCACCTTCAGGGAAATAAATACTTAGTGGCTTTATCTGAACTTTAAAGATTAGGTCTTTAAGCTAAAAGTGACACATACCCAGGAAACCCCATCTATCAAAGGATCCTTTGACTAGCAAAGCTTCAGTGAACTGTGTGCAGCGATAAGCAGGACTTTAAACTGTGCCTCAGTGCATCTGCTTGATAAATCTATTTCAGAAAAAAAGTGTTGTGAAGCTGTGCAAAAGTAACCCACCTGTGGGAGATAACTCTGAACAAGAGCCACAGGTCCAAGAGTGTTCATTCAAGTTCCAGCAGGACTGGAGTCCACTCTTCACTAGAGTAAAGCAGAAGCCAGGACCATGTGCATGGGCACTCGTGTAGACCATTTTTGAACAGGTTCATTTTACTTAAATTAGTAAATTAAAATAAATCGATACCATACAGATTTAAAATGGTTTTGCATCAATTTTACAACAGAGGAATAAGTTACTGTGAGACAAAAAGTTATAATCTATATTAGACCAATAACTCTGCCCTTCTCATAGCCTGTAGTAAGCAAGTCAAAACAACTAAATACATACCTGTGCATGCCTGTGAGCAGGTATCGCAGATCAGTAAGTGCCGTTATTCACATTACAGCCCTTTCAGTGTATGGGCCACAAGATTGTAGGTCCAGGCAAAAGCAAGCATGGTCCTGAGTGGGCAAAAACTCACACTGTAAGCATGTTCAGAATCTCACCTACTCCACATAAAAAGCCAGGGCAAGTTAGATGCAATGCTTAGCCCAGTTCCTGCTTTGCCCAAGGCTTTCGTGCTTAGAGACTCATTTAGGTAAAATGACATCAAGATGGATGCAGAGAGATTTTTTTTTTTTTTAAGGATGAAGGCAAACCAAACAAAAAGTTGTCAGGAAATAATGAATGATCGCTCGCATGTTTCTCACACCATTGTCTGAGTTACTGTAGGTGCTTGGGTATCTGAGCTCAGCAGCCAGCTAGCTGGCTTCAGCAACCAACAGGAATTTTTACCTTAGTGTAACAGACAAGGCAAATCACTCTTCTTGCCTTTAACATCCAGGTCATTAAGCCTATCAAAGATGTATCCCATTTGCCTCTCTAAGTTTGAAGAGCCTTTTTAGCACCATTAATAAATATGCATAAAACACAATGAAGTTGGAGACCTGCTATCCTCCATAGCACACTTATTTTTAGCTAGCCAGATTTATCTCTCCTACAACTCTGACTTCCCATTCTTTATCCTTACAAACTGCAGGTGTTGAGCAGGTTCAGACAAAAAGAATTTGCTACTGATGTAGCTTCTAGGTAAGCCATGCCAAAAGAGGGGAAGAAGAAGAAAGTAGTGTAAAATGATACATCTGCTTCCTCATGGATCTCATAATGTGTGAAGTTTCAAGGCTGCTTCTCTTCCTACCTAATTGTCCTAGCTAGAAGTACCCATCAGGAACACCAAGTTTCCTCTGTTCCCTCTCTATCCTGAACTTTACTAGAGGATCAATATGCCTTTCAGCTATAATTTAAATTGCACATTATTTCCAGCATTTTAAAAAGGACAGATTTTTACTAGTAGTATCCCAAGGTAGCTGATATTTTCTATTTCCCTCTGCCTGAATAGAGCTCCCAATGGAGCAGGAGGGGGCATGCTTTCCGGAGACCACCAAATAGAAATCTTGACAACAAATCAATACACTTTAAAGGAGTCAATAATACTTATACAATTGCTTCTATTCTCTATTAAAATGTTCGAAGGTTTAAATTAGTCTCAAATTCTGCAATTCAGAATGCAATGACACAAATGCGGTCTGCTTCAGTTTGTGATTCGTGAGCTTTTAAGCTAATCAAAGTCAGACTGAGCTACCCCATGTCAGAGAAATGGCTTACATCTTAGTTTTCAAAGTGATGAAAACTATCGTTCATTTTCCAACGGAAGACATTTTCCTTGTGTTATTTAAACAGGGCTTTGCATTCAGGAATTCAGAAGAGGAACTGACATTTCCTTTTGGCACTGCTTCCTTAAAACGCTGTATAATCAAATGTCACCTCTAATGCAAGTTCCCTAGTGCAACATACTACTGCCTCACAAGTGTGTGGTGCAAAGATGGATGAGCAGAAGGTGGCAATAGAGCATCAAATCAAAATCTGTATAAATTTTATTCATAATTAGATGCTTGCTGTCACCATAAAACACACACATACAGATGGGTCATACACCTCCACTTAAAATGCAACATCATTTAGGCACGATTTCTTATGGCTACATTACTCTTAGGTAAAAATAAATGTAAGAAGACTTCCTTTCTCCTTGCGTAGCTGGCATAATTACCAGACTTTCCTAACCACTTCAGTATGCTGCCTACACGGTTCCCTATATCTACCTGAAAAATTCTGACAACAGGGGGTTTTGGGCAGTTCATCAATAGGGAAAATTATTATAAGCCTAGGTACCTCCAGCTAAAAAGCCAAATTTTAAGCACCTATCGTAAACCTAGAGTTGAAAAGTGTTATTACATTTTCTACAATAACCTTCTCCTTCGTTTCCAAAACGTCCTCTCCTGAGCACTGGTGGAAAGCGTACAGAAAACTTCATTTTACTCTTTCCAAGATCAGAACATTTTGGCTTAACATTTAGCTGTTAATCAAGTAACCACACCGCAATTAAGCTCATCTGAAGCTTGTAGTTAAGCTTGTAAACATCAGCCCGTCAGTACCCAAACCGGTCTTTTCAGACTGCTTCTCGTAGAGAGTCTTCTCAAATCCGCAACCTGCCTTTAACCAGAAGCAGAGAACAGCAATAATTATTATTATTATTATCGTTCTTTGGAAAAGAGGACGTTGCCTCCGCAAACCAGGAGGTCGAGAGCTGGGTGGGCACCCCGAGGGTGACGGCCGCGCCGCGGGACGGACCGACCCACGCCGCCGGCGCCCCCCCGGGAGCCGCCCCCGGGCCGGGAGGAGGGAGGGAAGGAAGGAAGGAAGGAAGGAAGGAAGGAAGGGAGGAAAGCAAGAAGGCAAGGCCTCCCTCTTTCGGCCAAAAGGACACAAAGCAAGCGGAGCCGCCACACGCTGCCTTAAAGGAGATGACGATTCGAAGGCAACCAGTATTTTTTTTTTTTTTTCCCTCCCCCCCCCGGTTCTGACGTAGACAAATACAACAGGATAAAACAACACAGGGGGAGGAACATTTTTACCGGTACCTCGTGTGCACCGTTTCAATGATGCAAGATGTTATACTGCAAGCAAAGATAAGCCTTTTTTAAACACTGATCTTCACGCATTGCAGAAGACCGTTTTTCTAAAGCTGCAAAACATTTGACGGTATTATTTTGAAGCTCTGCATAGGTCTTCCCGTTTCAAACCTCTCAGAATAAAGCTGCTTCGTAACATCGAGGCGGCAACAGAGCAGGCAGCTACCCCGCACCCCCCATGCGGCAGTACCTGCCCAGGGCACTGCCACCGCTCGGCCCCGGCTCCAGCGCATCAGGGTTTGGGGTGACCCGAGTCTGCCCTGATAACCCACGCAAAAATTCAGCCCCACAGAGCCACGCTTACCAGCCATTATTTAGGTTTCAGGGCTAACATTACAGGCACCGGGAGCTGAAACCCAAGCAGTGTTTCTTAGTTACACGCATTTATTCCCCCCTTGCAAATACACCACGGTTACTACGTGCCAGCCAGCCCAAGACGGGGAGGGCATGTGAAAGCAGCCTGATTAAAAAGGGGCAGTGGCTCAACTTCCTACCTCAACAGCAAGCGGAGGGGAACCGAGAAGCAAAGCCAGAGTGAAATTCTCCCTGGCTCATTTAGCAGTGACCACAGCCAGTGACTGGCAGGTCTCTCTCCTTGCCATCAATCACGGGAGGCTGGAAACTGATACATAATGGGCAGCAATAATGTCTTCCTTCGTGTCTCTACAGTAATTATACCGTGCTAAGTAATCATCTCTGGCAACAGCTCGAATGGTCTGTGAGTCTATCACGACCCCAGCACTGCCGGGTGCATTTCTGTGTGAATACCAAGCTATAAATACATTTGCAGACTTCAGCGACTGCTCATCCACCACGAAAAGGATCCCAAGAGCATATCCACTGCTGGACACATCGTTTTCTCTATATCACTGTAAAACATCATATTTTAAAAAACCCAACAAAATAAAGCAAATGGAAATAGTAAAAATATCTAACATCCTAAAAAGCCTACCAGACTTAAATACAGTCTTAGCAAACATTACTGAAATGGCAAAGAGAACAAGATCCTCGATTAAGATTTCAAATGACTAAACATTTAAGTGCATTGGTGCCTAGCTGCCTAATGTACCTGAAAGCAATCTTTAAAACAGTATTTTAATATTGATGCAGTGTTTGTAAGTTGTCCATTTAAATGCCATAAGCCATGCAGAACAAACATTGGAGGGAAAATGAACACCTATGAAAGCCGTAGTTAGGTTTTCACATGTCCACACGTTCTGCTAAAATATTAAAGAAATAACTCTTAGCAGCTATAATTTCAGCTTGCTCAAACACTATGCCAAGAACACATGTCCACCCGCACACACGTGTCCGTCCAGGGAGGCGGTCTGAGGACAGCGGCCTCCTGCCCACCCCAGCCACCCGTGTGGATGCACCAGGACCCCACGGCTGCACGTCCGCCTCCCTCACAGTTTATAGCTAAGCTGTTGCTGCTGAGCACTCAAATATGTGAAAGCACATTTTTAAGGCATCCTTGGAAACTATTTTTCCACAGCGGTAACCTCAACACTTAAGTCACTGTTAGCCTATTGCAGTCTTCTGACTGATTATACTTAATTTATTAGCATACCAATTTTCTGATAAAGGCCAGGGAGGTTGGAGGCACCTGCTGTAAATCAATATAGCTCCATTAATTTGGTCCAAAGTACATACATTCAGCTTTTTATCCTAGAATTGTTCTATACATTCATTCTTTATGAATCAATCTAGCTTTCCAGTTTTGCAATCAACCTAGAAGTACCTCAGTCTTTTCCTTTTTTCTCCTCACGAAAAAAAGAACTAAAATCCCCTTTAAAAAATTCAAATCAACATGCATCAGGAAGTTATGACAATTTATTCACATGATATTATTCATATTAATCGATAGGCAATTTCAAGACCATGTTCTCATCATACAGCTGAAAACCTCTTCTAAATAGCACACACTTCTTCCATTGAGATTAAGGAGTTAAAAAAAAAAAAATCAAGGGACAATGATCCCCTCACCAGCAACTAATAAAATTATTAGTAGACACTTTCTGAACAACACAGTCTGGTTTGCTGAAGTATTAGGAACTTATTACTGAGCAAAATGAAACAACTAAAATGTAAAACAGGAAAAAAACCTATTAACTAAATACTGGATATTCTTTAAAAAAACAGTTAAAAGCTAAGCTACACAGCATAGCAACCAACACTTAGTAATCTCTTAATTATCAGTGTTTTTAAATAACTTAGCTTCACTACTATCACAGCTACAGCTTCCTGACTGGTTAACAGATAAAGAAAATTATTCAGAAGCTATTTCTTGCCCTGGCTTGTTGTCTGGCTTACTGACAACATTACATGACCCCGACTCTCCGACAGGCTGGCAGGGGACCATTGTTCCCATTTCAACTTCATTCCAGAACATTGGCTTTTATCAGAGAAACATTGCACTTCAGTCCCATATAATTAACTTGGCTTCCCCTTGAAGCATGGACTTGGACACAATTTGGGCATTAACGGGATTTGTTACATGCTATAGTTGCCTTAATATGAGAGTCCAGTGTAAGGGAAATGATGAGTAAGATACATTTTGTTCTTTGGTGGTTAGTAACTATAAAGTAGATTAAACAGCACAAAGCAATTAAAACCAAATGAAAGAGAGTAAGCAAGGTATGAAAAACATTTCCTTTCAAAAAAAAAAAAAAAAATAAAAAAATTAATAACTCCTAAACATTATTTTTCTTAATTATCTGTGCCCATCTCCTCAGTAAATCAAAACTGACTTACATGCCATGAAAAGACTGTCACACACCCAAAAATAAACTTAGTAATCATCAACCACCACCCCCCAAACCTTGGAAAAAAACATAATTTTCAAGCTGATTTTATACTAATGACATAACAAACAAAACAAAACAAAAAAAAACCCTGATATATATGTTTAGAGAGAGCAGCTCATCTCTGAGAGAATATCCCAAAGACTGATAGCATGAGTTTTAAAGGAACAGCAATGGGAGAACTGTCAAAACATTTACACTCAATACATGTGTGAAAGTAAATGAAACTTCACTTACTCTAGCTTGAGTGCATACTTTCAAATCAACGTGATACTTAATGTCAATATATGTACTTGTATTTTACTGTAGCTACAGCCCGTAAAAGGTACTGTCACATATGACTCAAAACCAATTCCTGTCATTATACCTATGCCTTTTGGCAATATTTGTTTTAACAATAATTATTTATTGGTAATACTTTAGTGTGCCAGATTAAAGAGTCTTTTCCCTACTAACACTAGCACCCAGTTGTTTTGCTGGATGAGCTTATGACTCCACAGGGTGCATGAACAGCAGCTTTCGAGCAACTCCTAGTGCTGCTATAACACCGCCGAGGAGATCTAGAAAATATCAGACATCATACACAGATAAAAGTTGTATTACCACACTTGGACTGTTGCTGCTGAGGACATGCTGCAGCCCAGAACGCCAGATGTAGGGTTCAGTGACCATGCTTTGCTTCTTTCTAAAATTGCCATGATGTTAGTACATCAATTCAGCTCTCAGCATTTTCATAATTTCTCCCACTTGCCATTGTCCTGGTTTCAGCTGGGATAGAGTTAATTTTCTTGTTAGTAGCTGGTACAGTGTGTTTTGGATTTAGCATGAGAATAATGTTGAGAACACACTGGTGTTCTAGTTGTTGCTAAGTAGCATTTAGGATAAGTTCAGGGTTTTTCAGTTTCCCATGCTCTGCCAGCAAGCAGGTCCACAAGAAGCTGGGAGGGAGCATGGCCAGGACAGCTGACCCAAACTAGCCGAAGGGATATTCCATACCATAGAACATCATGCTCAGTATATAAACTGGGGGGAGTTGGCTGGGAGGGGCAGATCACTGCTCAGGCATTGGTCACCAGGTGGTGAGCAACTGCATTGTGCATCACTTGGATTTTCTTGGGTTTTATTTTTTTTGTTGTTGTTGTTATATTCCTTTTCATTACAATTTTTATTATATTTTATTATTATTGCTATTATTATTTATTTTACTTTAGTTACTAAACGATTTTTATCTCAACCCACAAGTTTCACTTCTTTTTTTTGATTCTCCTCCCCGTCCCACAGGGAGAGGGGAGGAGTGAGCAAGCAGCTACGTGGTACTTAGTTACTGCCTGGGGTTAAAGCACAAAAGCAATTAAAGCAGAAATTGTTTCAAGAAGAGCAAAAAGTCATCTTAAAAGTTCCCAAGTAGGGCCTAAACAAACTAGACCAAATTCTTACACTAACAGATATTACTGCTGTAGTGCAGAGAGCAATGTTTGCAGATTGTCTAACAATTTACAGCATAAGGGCAAGTTGCTTGTTATTATACCAAACTTCAAACACTGTCAGTGCTTGGAGTCTCTCTCAGGCTGACAGTCTAGCCATATAAAAAAAAAAAAAAAGAAATTGTGTGTGCATAACATAGTTTTAAGAATATTCTTACCACCATTTATTTCACAGAAAACCTCTAGAATATTGATGCTTTGGAGCACAGACTCAAAAATCTGGCTGCCATGTCAGGGATAAGCTTTCTGCCATCCCCATGAAAATTCACCCATAACTGAACAAGTCCCAGGCCTCTAAAAACACAGCTTACGTTTAATGTTACAGTACCTTTCCTGTGTATAGTGCTTTTCACAACTAGTTGACAAAGCACTTTGAAATGAGCAGATTGCTATCATTTTGCCACTTCTTTAAACAGAACTTTAAAGGTGAATAATGATTTTCTCTAAGATTCAGTTTGCATTCAGCATCATCTGTGCCTTTCCATCCCAGCTGACTATTGAACTGCACTTGTGCTTCGTTCCACATTGCCCCTTGCAAGCAGGGCACACAGCTGGCAAGTGCTCCTCATGGCACTGGGCTCCAGCAGAGAAGAGCAAAAGGAAGATGGTCTCCCTTGATACTCCTGCCACGTGCTACACATCAGGGGAAAGGACAGACCACCCTGCATGTGAAGGGCTGAAGAGGAAGAGAAAGGAAGAACACACAAAGAAAGTGTGAGGACCAGGACAGGGCAGAAAGCAAGGAGAATGCTTCATATACACTTACAGATGCTACCAAACATTCCCCTACAATTCAAATTGGGGTACAGTTCCTGTGTTATTCCCCCAGCGCCACAGGCTCACAGACTGGGTGGAAGAGTCCCAGCGCTTGCAGGTGTACTCTTAGCGCAGATGGAAGAAAGCTGTGCTATACTGCTGAGGAGTCCTACCTTGCCAGGTACCTACCTAAAGGGAATTGTTTTGACTCAATGGGATGAGGCTCTGTCCCCCACTTCTGATGCATGTTTTAAGTTTCTACACTTCAACAAAGTTACTTTCCTTAGCTTCCTGATTTAAATTAAAAAAAAAAAAAAAAAAAAAAAACCAACACATTTTCAACATTTGAAATTAAAGATGGGAACAATGTGTAATGCCAAAAATCAGAAAATACATTAATACAGAGTACATTAATTTCTTGTGCTACAGAATCAATAGATGCTTTTTCACAGAACTGCATCATTCAGCACAGAAAATGGGTGGAGCAGCTCAGTAAGAGCTTGCTATTTTGTCTTCACTTTTTAACCCAGCTGTGACTACAAAGTTACTAATTTCCTGATGGCTTCCTTTGGAAAGCTAATATTTTATACATAAAGCCATACTTATGAGAGCAAGAGAACTGACAAGACAGTCAGCTACTGCAAAGTCTCAAATGCATAGTCAGATTTCTGTCTTTGGTACACAGTATTCTTTTTTTAGTGTTTTGGTTTTGTTCTTGATCATATGCCCATATTCAGCACAATACTTCAACTGTAGCAATAACTATCCATAGTCTTTAACATCTCTATTTTCCTTTTTAAACCTTGTATTTCCCCACCCTGAATTTAAGACATCAGGCTTCCTATGTCCCACCCCAGCAGCTGGAATAGAGGTGGTGGCAGGAATTTCCCTTCATTTAGCAAGACGGAAAGGGTTTACCTCAGCTCAAGGAGGGACAAGTTTGTGAAAGAGAGAACTACTGAGGGTTATTAAACACACAGAGACAATATCCAGCTCAGGAAATCCCCTGAGCTGAAAACAGCTGGAGGCTGGAAGATTATTCATGGGAAGTATGAGATATGCTTGCCCTGTTCTTACTCTTCCTCAAGCACCAGGCTGTGGCTATTGCAGAGGAGACAACACCGAAAAACACAGGCCCTCGGGTTTGATCTTGAAATTCAGCTTTTAAGGATGACAAATAGAGTTACCATCTGAATGCCCAGGCAAAGTTTATTTCATTGCACGCTTTCAGACTGTCTGAAGAATAAGGCAAGCAACAGTTCATCAATTAACAGTGTATTTACAGTTTCAAGACTATCACTACCAATGAAGTGATTTCAAAAACATCAGTTAACAAAATAGAAAGAGGAACGAGAGCAAAGTAGAGCGTTTTGTAAATTTTTGGTCACGTTAGAGGTCGTAAACTTCATACAGACAAACTCCTGTTGTAGAGTTATGAGAAAATATGGAGCAAATGGCAGCTCCCAGCTAACCCTCCTAACACAGCGATATAAATAAAGCTGTCACATACTCTCACATTAACCTTTTCCTAAACAGGAGGATCATTTCTTCCTCCTCCTCTGAAAACACCATCTGTGCTCTCTTGGATGGTACTGGCCTTCCTTGGATGATTTCTGTTATTCCGTTTCTGATACATTTTAGGACAGGCATCCAATGTTGAACATTATTTATGGAGGATCCTACATCAGACTTTCGTTTCAGTATTTGTCCAAATCTTAACAGAAGGCAAAATTCAGGTTTTCCAGCTGCTACTCCATTTCAAAGTTTTGGAAGACTAACGTTTCATTCCAAAAATCATTAACTGCTTTCCTTGAATAGTTACTAAATGGAGACCCCAGCAACTTCTTCCACTGCATGTTACCTCATATCCACCTGCAAGAAATTTCTCCTGCCAGAAGGCACAGCTGTAGGTTCTCAGCAACTTCAAAACCACAAACCTAGATTTTACATCACTCAAAAGACACGTAGTTTTTTTTTTTTTAATTCCTCTATTTGCATTCACTTAAAAACCTCTTCTGTAACAAACTGTAAACAGAACCTTTAGAAAAGTACCCAGTTCCTGTCTGAAAAAATGTCTGTTTGCCTATTCATTAAAGAAAAGAGCTAAAATGTAGCAGAAAGTGTCTATTGCCTACTACTGTGCAGGATTTTATCCAAGTGCTTTGAGTTTAACTCAAATGCATCAGCTGACTCCCCTCTGAGAATTTATAGAGGTTCATTATCATTTGCTAATCTCAACCAAAAATATGGTCTTTGTTTTATTTAACGTACACTTATACACTCTATACCCACTCACATGCATGTACATATACATACATATATATGTATACACACAGACACAATTCCATTTATTTAATTAAAAATGTTTGGGAAAAATACAAATTGCACAGCTTTGATACTTCAAATACACAACTGCCTCCCTATCATTTTTATGACCTTTTTAGTTAACATAATTACCATTACAGCAGATCATAATCTGTTCTCATGGCTAAAAATTAATGAGACAAATTGCTGTGACATTACAGTCTGAGCAAAACAAGAGTAGACAATGAGACAGACCAGCTTTCATCAGCTTCATTAGCTAAAAGGCTCCAAGTACACAAAGGAAATAAAAATTACTTCTTCTACCTTTACATTCCCACCTCTGCAGCAATGCAGGCCTCTGAACCATAGACATTACAGCCACAGGTGGTTGTAAAAACTATGGAGCAGGTTTGCAGTCACTTTAAAATATATGCAATACATGTCAGCCGTTTCCCTCTTTACCACTACCCAAGTAAATCTGGAGAATAGGTTTTGTGACGGAGTAAACAGATTGCTTACGTAACAGTTCACGGAAAGCTTTGTGTTCCTGACCTGAGGCATACATTGGGTGCAATATTTTGTTACCTCAGCTTGCTCCCTTTTAATAGATGAAAAGTTTGGAGGTATTATAATTCTTTTAATTATTATTTCACGCCACTGCAAAGTAGTCTAGGGAAAGCAAAGGTTTATAAAAACAGAGATATTAAGTACATGCCACTGATGCTTTATGAAGGAAAAAACCTACCCTGTCCATTAGAACAAAAAGAGCGATGAGACTGACCTAGTTCACCCTCAAACGTGTCAATGGAAACCTTTCTACCATTAACACTTGCATCCAACACAAAAACAAACCTCACTTCCAATTGATTTCGCATTGACTCTTGAAATACAGCCAACAAAACAATCTTCAGAGAGAACAGAACAGGCATGAAGCACTCAGATCAACAGAAGATTAGATGTGCATTAAGTGGCTCTTGAAGGCTCGAGAGTGAAGTTTCTGCAGTATACAAATACACTTAAACATAGACACAAGCTTAAAAGGATGACTTTTGATACCCCCAAATCTTTGGTGGTGTTTGAAACCCTGACAAAGTTGTATACCTTGGCCCTATCTTCAACCTCTACCTGTGCTAGAAATAGCACTGGAACACAGATGGAGAAAAGCAGAGACAACAACATTCCGCCTTTATGTTTCATCTAAGGGCGTTACTACCTACGTTCTAGCTTTTACTGACAGCAACAGTTAATATACTGGGCAGAAGATGTAGCATTGCCTCTTAGAAGGTTTTGTCTAGCTGGAGAGGAGACCAATTGGAGACAAAAACAGCATAAAATAGTTGAATTTCAACTTCTAAAAGACACCAGGGATTATCCTTGCTTGATTTACTGAGCTTGTCTGTTTAGTGCTACAGGTATATAAAAATTTGTAGTGCTGCTGAATAAGCATTATATGATATGACTGCAGGACTGGTTGTCAAGGTAGCTCTCTGCTGTTGTTTAAATGTAAAGGAAACATGGAATGCCAAAAAGGTACTGGTATCCAATTAATTTGTCAGAGTATTTGAAGAAAGTTTAGTTTGCCATTCTTATTCACCTCTTAACACAAAGCCTCATCCAAAACTGCCCATTCACAAACATTTCTAAAAAATAGCAACAGCCCCTGACATACATGAAAGGATTTGCAGATTTGCAAATGGGGCTGGAGGTGCAGGTGGATGTCCGAGAAAAAAAAAAGGCAACCGATAATTATCTGAAACATTAAAACAAGGAGAATACCTTTAAAAGTAGCTCTGCAAAAAAGGCCAGACCTATGTTTTCATCTCTTATGGCACAATAATGAAACTGCAAAAACTGCATGAGAACAAAGTGTTTTCTCAACATATGTTTATAAACAGAATGCAAGAAATTTGTCTGGCTGAAGAACTACCCATTCTCTCACTGGAAAAACATCATGCCCTTTTGACTGCCATGCTTGTAGTAAGAGAAAATAAATAAGATTTTGGCAGAAAGGCTAAAACAGATTAAAAAAAAAATTGGCAGCCAACCTGTTGCTCTTTGCAGTCAATGTTTCACATGTCAAGTTTTACACTTTACATCTGGAAAATGAGCCGTGGAAAGGCTTAGGACCATATCAGACACTTCCTCAGGATTTATATTTTGTGCTCCTTTTTAAATAAAGCAAAGTCACTTTGGGATATCTTAGCCTATGTGAAGTGGCTTCTTCCTTCTATTTTTGTGCCCAGGAAAAAAGAAAAAAAAAAAAAAACCAAACCACACAAATCAGAAGAGAACAAGCCATGGAAAGGCCATACACAATCTGCTTCTTAAACAGTGACTGCCTCAAGCAAGAGATGCTTTCCTCACCCATTTTCTTCCCAGCTAATAAACTGAAAGCTATTTTCAAGCATGGCTACACAACATCTTAAAACAGCTACTACTCATTCACAGTGCATCATTCAATCCTTGGCCAACACATCCAGCCTCCCACCCCTTCTGGTGGCAGTCTAGGTTCAAACCTAGTGCTGGACACTTGAATTATCCTGCATGCCTTAACAGCCCATTAGTTTCAACTTCTGATGGAGCAGTCCCTCTTCGGCTGTGTTTTGCTCAGCTGCTAATTGCCCCAGCATCTGAAAGCATTCCATGTAAAAATCAATAGCAAGACTGAAATACTTC
>JANZLO010000007.1:9004732-9020218 GCA_026937515.1 Polyboroides typus | reverse complement strand
TCCAAGAAGATAAAAAGAAAATAACCGTGGAATTCTCCATGTTCATTTTGGTTACGATAAAAATATGCTTTTCCTTGCATTTTGTAACACAGGCCAGATCCTGATGGATTAAATTAATCATGAAGAAAATGAGCCTCTTGCATACCTACAAAGAAATACAAGAAGGCAAAAAGCAGCACAAACTCGGCATACACCATCCATTCTTGTTTTGAAGGAACAGTCTAAAGTCAAAGGGTAATTTATTCATTATGCCCATTTAAACTTTCACATCCCCTGAAGCTGCCAACAAAAGTACCATTTAATGTGAAATGCTATGCAGGTTTTTTTCAGATGTAGTTATCAGTTCCTTAGAAAATTCAAACAGGCAGATAATAGTCACAACTTAAGAATCAGTGTATACCAAGTCAGAATTTAAAGATATGCATTTTGTACCATTTTTAAACACAGCATAAAAATAAATATGAAGCTACAGCAACGCAGCTGGAAGGAAAGAGGAGTACAGCTAAAACTGACTTTCCACAGAATCACAGAATGGTTTGGTTGGAAGGGACTTCCAAAGATCATGTAGTCCAATCCCCCTGCCATGGGCAGGGACATCATGTTTTGTGTTTGTGCAGACAAGCATTTCAGACACAGACCTCAGAAGATGCAATTTACCTTTTAATGTACATTAACAAACAAAGAAGAAATCCTGAAGTGCTGCATCCACTTTTTAAGGAGAAAAAAGTTATAAAATAAAGGTAAGGTGCACACATAAGCTCTTCCTGTCAGTTCTAAAATTTCCATTGCTCACTCTGAAAATCTTAATACAAGCATACGTGTCCTCCGCTTACAGCCTTTTTCACTAATATGACAATAGAGTTATCTAAAGGAAAATACCACCAACAAAGCGTGTGACAGTCAAATAGCTGAGCACTCAGAATCAACTTGGTTAAGAGGTCATCTCAGGCTCAAAAACATTCGGTAAGATGATCAATCGTTCACACTGTGGTATAAAACAGTGATCTTCACTATTTGTTGAAGTAAAGTGGAAGAGTAGCATTGCATTTGTTACTGAGCACCTATGAATCAAACTTTCCAACATATACAAATAAAAATATGGAAGCGTCCCATTATAGATTACAGTTAATCAACACACTTCTCCAGGTAAAACCAGGCTGTAGAGTATGACCAACTCTCAACTTCTCAAAACAAAGTGTAGGATCCAATTCTGTGTTCGTTTCAGTAAATCAAATCTTTCCCAATGCTTATCATTCTAGTTGTCAGGACTAACAGCGAGACAGTTTTGAACTAATTAGGCATTACACGATACCTTCCCAATTCTTCTAAGTCAGGCAGACATATATCAGAAAACAAAATTACATCCTCCCTTTGCTCCAGTTCCAAAACTTGTCTCCTCTCCTTTGAATTTTGTTGAATTCAGCATGCAGAATTACCCTCTTAGTTCTACAGAAACTGAACCTAACAAGCATGGGGTTTTCCCCCCAAAATGACACTATATTGCTTACAGTTATCAATACTAACTACTGTTGTATTAACCTAATATTCTTTAGCATTCTTTGCATTCAACAGAAAATTAAATTGCCAAACATCTCAATACTTCAGTGATTCTTACAAGCACCAAATCACTCTTCAAAACTTTACTAGCATAAATATGAACAGTGTACTGTCAGGCTACAGAATTTACCAGATGTTTCAACCAAACAATAAAACACAAACACAGCTGTAACTTGTGTCTTTAGGGATCCAGAACAGATCCTTCAGCAGATAAATTACACCGACAGGAACTCTGCAGCACACTGACCCATCAAATCTGTACCCGCGTTTTGCAGCAAACTGCATGGAGAGTTTTCCTTCACTGCTATGTCTGTCCTGCTCAGATTTTAATTCCATATTTGCCAGTGGATGAAGAGATTGTAATATTAGTGTGGAACAGAAATCATAGTGACTGAATAAGCTGAGCATGTAGGAATTGCACACTACCATGTATAGTGCATTAGTGCATTAGTTCATAAAAGAATACCTATGTTCATAAAAGAAGCCTAACAAGAAAAAGAAAAAAATAGGGCAGGTGCAATAGAGAGAGTTTTAATGGACAGATAGTAAATAATGTCTTTTATATTTATAAGTCATTCAGCAACGAAACTCCTACTGCCTAGCTGTGGATCTCAAAGAAGTTAAAACCATGAAGGTAAATCCTATTCAGTAATTCACCTGCTCTCCAGTGCTACTGCTTAGGTCCATGAATGTTATTTGCAAATGCAAAAAATTATAGTGCAGCACTCTTCAACAGATTTGCATAAAAAATATAAAGCAGTTAAGATAAAGATACAGCTTTTTCACTTATTTTTCCTGCTCACCAGAACAGTCCCCCTCCCTCCCCCAAATCCAACTTTCAAAACAGTACATTGCCTTTGCTTCATTTTGAAGTCAGAGAGGGGACACTATAAGTTTTCCTTGGCATCTTGAGCTCTATATTTACCTGCAGAGCAGACAGAAAGCCACTCCAGTGAGATCTGCTCTCCTGTTGACCGCTTTTACAGTCGTATATTTTTTCATGGTCTCATAGTAGCCCCTTTGCATTCCAATGCACCTGTGTAAGCTTACTAATGAGGAAGTGGAAATATATTGATCCCTGCTTTTTCCAAAAATACGGTACCAGAAATAAAATGTATTTTAACTCAGAAAAGTCAAAAAAATAGCTTCTTATGCCCCTTAATAATAGAAATCCAGGCCAGTATACCTCTGTTCTTTGTTTGGACATTTATCAGATACAAAACTGCATCACTTGGAAAGGATAGCTATTCTGAGTTGACTGCAAAGAGGTCCTTTTATCAGATCTAAATCATAAGACACAATAGATGTCTCTCAGGTAGGAGATGGGGCAGATTTTGCCATTCAACTTCTATTCACAGAGGGTTTGGGTTCTCTAATGTTAAAAAACCATCAGGACAATCATGAAGAGATTCCAGGCAGATTCTCTTGTAAAGCTGGATGTTGAACACCCCACCACCTGACTCTGTTTTAAAAAAACAAAAATTACTGCATCTGTCAGCATTTTATCAGGTGCTGTAGCAATTGCCCCAGTTCACAATCACCAATGAGAAAAAAAGTGGCTGTTAACAGCCAAGCCAGGACAAAAAAGGAACAAAAGGGTGATGCCTGTTCTGCTGCCTGGCTCCACAGAAAGCTGGGGAGAGCATGTGCCATAAATCCAGTAAGCATCTTTTATCAAAAGCTTGAAGAGTGAAAGAGAGGGCAGCATTTCCCTGCTGTGTAGCACAACTCTGGCCACCTTGTTACCCGCCAATGGCAAATAAACCCTTTTTTTTTTCCTGTGATATAAGAAATACACACACACACACACACACAGAGGTCTGATTGCTGAGTCCTAAGTGTCTTGAAAGCGACGACAACACCTACCTCTCATTTCAGGCAGTACAAACGCTCAACTGAGCACTGGGAAAATCCACGTGAACACAGTTTGTATTTCCACTGGTACCTCTACAATCATACAAGCTAGAAACTTGTGTTTTTAAAAGGCAAGGCAAAGTTACCAGAGAACAGTGACACTCTGAAATCTTAGAGGATTTTGACCTACTTGTGAGAATCCCTGACCTTACTATGTTGTTTGGCATTTAACTAAATGAACTGTACAATCTCAGCGTGATGTTTGCAGTCCTTTACTGAGAGCTTAAATGTGTGCATACAGCTTGACAGACAAAACCATATGTAACAGATGAAAAGCGGGGCAGGGGGAAGTGCATCTGTACTTCAAGAACCAACGTGGAGGTTGCTTGAGAAGGTAATGATGCAGCTCATAGAGTAATGCCTGGTTTACTGAGATGACCTCTGAAAACTTTCAAAGGTATAATACAGAATTAGATTATTATTCCCATAAAAATTAAAGGCATTTTGTATTCCTCAGCAGCAGAGTCTCTGCTGGCTTCTGAAAGAAAGCACATAGTTACAATGACGGAATAATAACACACTGCAGATGATCATTAAGACAGACAGGACACGACATGTTTCCCAGAGGAAGCTTCCAGTTATGTTTCAGAGAGCCAGTAACATGTCACATGTAATAAACTAAATTACCTGAAACAAATCACTCTAATTTCATCTTTTTAGATCATTTTATCTGTTTCCCTACAATATATCCTAATGTCACTCACGAGACATAAATCTATATGGGACAAACTTGTATTAATACTACACTTACCAAATACATGAGGTATTCGGTAAGCATTGCATCAGATCTAATGTTTTTGCTAGGCATATAAAACTAGTGCACAAGTAATTAATGCTGATTTTTACACAGATTTTATCAGTTCCAAATAACTGCTTAACAAAAGTCCCAACTATGCAAAAGTTGTACTCTACTGTATTTTCCATGCAGTTGCATCTCTGCTATACCATGAATCCTAAGCTCATCTCATGGACTAAAGGGGAACCCCTCCCTTAAGCGGGATGCATTTCAGCCTACTGAAAGGATCACCTTTGAAGAGGGAACCCTAGCTCTTTCAAAGCCCAAAACCAGTTTTAAGCAATGGTGTATCATTCATGCACTCAGGCCTCCACATCAGCATCCATACACTGGGGAAGGTAAAAGTCAAGAATAAGTGAATGATCTGGGGTGCTCAGAACCCCACTTTCAGAAAGAAACAACTATACTGCACAGCAGGCTCCACCCATTGTTCCCAAGTTACTAAAAGTTTTGCCTCTGATTCATAGCTAGAGGTTTTCTTAACGTTTAGCTGCTCAAACTGAAAGAAAAATTCTAAAGTAGGCACAATTGGCAGCATTTTGTTTCAATGCTAGCCAAGTGATTTGTCTTTTAAAAGGCTAAAACGATGTTGTGGCATTCTCTGGGGATGTAAAAACTTTTAGTTCCCACAAAGGCATTTATTCACTGACAATAAGCAGAACTCTGCCATCACTACCTTCTACACATTGGTATGTCTGTGCTTCTGTTCCGAAGAACCTGTGAGCTAGTAAAGCTACAACAAGCTTCAGGAGCGAAAAAAATTTCATTTGTTTTCTTGCTTAGCTGCAACACATTTATACCCCAGCTTTCAAAATACTTCTTGCTTAAAATGCAAATCAGAATAATCAAGTGCAATTGAAGTTTTAGCAAAAGAGGGGGTTTTTTTTTAAGCTGAAATAGACCCAAACTCCAGTTCACTTATCAGCTTCAGGTGAGGCTTTGTTTCTCCATGACATTTCTATGTCATTACAATCCCAGTGGAGAGAAAGGAAAATCAGGAAGAACAGCAGAAAATATGTCAAAAATGTTAAGAAGTACAACTTCCATTCTAACAGAAATAATTAGGAAACAGACATTTTTGTAAGACAGAATTCTTCTTCTTCAGCCAGCCTTTCTGAAGATTCTTCCAAATAACTTTACATTACCATCCCTAATAGGTATTAACTGGAATTAGTGTACGTAACCATTGTTCTCCCATCAACCTACACACTTCTGTTGGATTTCAGAGACTACTGCATATGACAACAAACATTCTACAAAATTATAATCCATTACCAGCAATTTAAAAAATAATCAGTAGGACAGCTATTGCAAACAAAATAGAGCAGGGTGTGCTTTAAAGCTTACACGTGGGTGTCATCAGCAGAAGCTCAAGAATTTTGTTAGCAGCATATTTAGAGATACTGCTTCCCAATACATGGTAAGCCGTTGCATACCTACGTAACCATCTGGCTGGCAAGGAAGCGGCTGTTTGGAGACCAGAAACCAGTTTAGCTTT
Source organism: Polyboroides typus (assembly GCA_026937515.1). NCBI lineage: Eukaryota > Metazoa > Chordata > Aves > Accipitriformes > Accipitridae > Polyboroides > Polyboroides typus. Next base: position 9,014,453 of record JANZLO010000007.1, on the reverse strand, counting down.
CTCAAATTACTTAGTGATATCATCCCTTAGAAATAAGATGTGACACATCTATCAACTTTATGATCGCATCTAAAACAGACTTTCCAGTGACCAACAGCAAAATTAGCAATACCTCATCTGACCTTAGGCAAAGTCTCTGGGGCAGAAAAATATTTCAAGCATGATACTTACATATTCCAGTCATCATATTATTATTCCTACTACTTTTATAGGAAATAAAATAATTTTAGCCAACTAGCCAAAACCACGTTCTTTTCTCTTCTCTGCAATGACACAGTGAGGACCTCCTGACAGTCTAGATGTCACTTGATAGTGAAGAAGGATTAAACCCCTGTATAGGGACAGCAAGCAGAGCTCAAGAAGACTCCCTGCCCCCAGCTACATCCCACTACTGAATGGTGCAGCGTGTCTTACCTTGAAATGACCTGTGACCTGCTAGTGAAGCATCGCAAACACTTTACCCGCATTTTCAATAGTGCCACTGCCAAGCAGAGGGGTAGAAGGACCTCACACAGGTTGGCATTTGGTCGATTGTCATGGGTTACAGGTAAAAAGTTAAAAGAATAGCATCTCATTTCCTATTAGATGTTGATGTCAATTAAGGGTAGCATGAACACCAAACATGAGCTTGCTGATTTTTACTTCTTTCAGTCATTCAGTAAACAAAAGAAGGTTTAATCAGGTTTGGTGTTTTTTTTTTTTTAAAGAAGAAAATATTCATTAAATATGTACTCAAATTATTTGTGCATTCTTCTTCAATCTAAAGTTAAATACCTTTTGCAACATGCTGGCCATTTAATTGTCAATTCTTCATGTCCCCTTCAGTTACTTACCTAAAAGAAAAGGAAAAATACATTAATTTCCCACGTTCTCAAATCCATCATGAATACATACCTTGCTCTCCACTGCTCCCCAGCAAGTTTTCAGTAAGTTAAGTAAGACTATTAGCATAATGGGGTTTGGTTATATTATTAGTTTAGATAACGCATTTCCACTTTGCTTCAGCTAAGCATTCAGTAATTTAATTTAAGAATTTGTTTTCTTATTATTGCTTTTTCCTCCCCAGTAAATTATTTCTAAATAAAAGCTACTTTGCCCTCAATTTGATTTCGACATTCTGTGTATTTACTCTGGGAAAAAAAGTCATAGTTGCAGTTGCAGTAATGGAAATACAAAACATTCAACAAAAGTACCCCAATGTGGTCTTCAGTACAGAAATTGGTGCAGACATTTATGCAACTTCTTAACAGCTACTGGCAAGAAAACATTTAGAGCAGACGGAGCACAGGACAGCTAACCGTAAGACTCTAGTTGACAGACTAGTTCTATGAACTCAGGTACAGCTTTCCCACCAATCTCCATGGGATCCATATTTTCACCACTAAGTTTCTTTTCAGTTCTGTCATTAGTCTCTCCTGGCTTTGAAGATGAAACAATAGCATATAACAGTAGGTACCACTGCTTGTCTGAGGAACTAGTTACTACTGAAAAAGTAGGAAAAAAGCTTGCTATCAACAATTCTTGCCTTTTCACTCATTCACTGCTCAATGATTTCATCCTCCTTACTGGCCCCTCCCTTTTCCCCCCAAGCCATCAAAATTATTTCAAAAGTTGGTGCTCATTTCTTGCTTTTACCATGCTTCATTTTAGAAACGAATGGCTGTATTCATGGCTTTTCCCTTCCAAACTTCCAATTCTTAATGATAATGGTGTCAATATCCAGAAATAGCCAAATTTGTAATTCTTAAGTGATTAAATTGAAGTTATCACAAGGGATTGGAATTGTACTTCATGTTTGTCCAAACAATAAAACAAATAAATCCATTCTGCAGTCCTATCATTCCCTACACTGTACAGAAACAGTTTTAGTTACTTACAACATTAACTGCTGTCCTAAAACACTTTTAGAAAAGACTGCAAATTAAAGCACAACTTCTGTGACCGAATAGACAATTTTTTCAAAAGTACTTGGCAACACTAGCGAGAAATATATAACAGCCTTGATAAAGATAGACAGACCAGCACACAAGATTTACCAAGCAGGAATCTCACTAGGCTCCTGCCTCCAACAAGTCAAAATGTTGAGTTGGTTTGCAAACTCATAAACCTGGGTTTGGTATAGAGGGGGGGCGTGATTTTTTTTTATTTTAAGTTTTTGTTTGCTTCCTTGCTTTACGAGGATCATGTCTTTCAGGCTTTTTGCTTAAGGGAAAAGGACTAAAAACATATCTGAAAATCAAAACCTGAAACAGTCACGTAAGCAAATATTCTTGGGAGGAAGAGCTGTAATGGTTTTACCAATTGTTAGGTGAAATCCCAGCGAAGCAAAGACTATTGGCACTACTAAATTCAAGTTTCATCTGGAACATACTGGAGCAACTGTACATATAAGCCCCCAAAACCAGTAATAGTTCTACATCTTCCAGTCAGGATCAGCAAGGGCAGCGCAAGAGCAGCGTATGCACAACAAGCTCACAGTTCTCTTCCACAGAAACATGGTTCTCTATTTCATTATACACTGCATCTGTTTTCAACAAAACCTTTCCAAACCAGCCCTGCAAATCAGGCAGGCACGAGTTCAGAACCTCCTAGAGGTGCCATCCTCCCCTTCTCACCCAGAAGCACTTGCCTGGAGGCTGAGCACCCGGATGAGAAAAACCTCCGGTGCAGCCTGGAACCAACCTGCAGGTGCCCAGCACAACTACGCCAGCAGAAGCATCTTTGCTTATATCTGGGTGACGGCACCTGTTTTTCTCCATAACCCATACAAGGGGAACAGGCAACAACCATGGATGTCAACACCTGCAAATCTCAAATGAATCTCAATTTCTATTTCTCCTATGCACACATCATCTATCACTTTTCTATGATGGAATTGCATTTATTATTACTTCTTTTCTACACTCAAACTGAAAATAATTTTAAAAGTTTACAATACATGCTATAAAAGATATGATTGTCTTAGATGATCCTTGAATTACCCAAAATATATCCTTATAAGCACTGATTCTGAAAAGAAAAATATTTTATATTGCACCCATACCACCACTTTTGCCATATGCTGGCTTTTCAGATGTTTTCTTAAACAATATCACAAGTTGAAAGTTATAAGAAACATAGGTGAAACCCACAACAAAGAAATAGCTTTCATATTTGGTCAAAAACTCATCTGAACTTCTTGTAATCATAACCCCATACTTCCCAGCATTAGATGTTTGCCCAAGGTTTCTGAAAATTTTCAGATAGAAATATCCCTTTTTCACATAATGTCCTCACGCTGAAGGGAGTGTACAGGCTCAACATTATTCTGCCTGTCCTTAACTAAGTTTATTTTAGACTGAATTTTAAATCACTGCCAAATTCAGACATCTACTGCACAAGTTCTGTTGCTTCCCCCTCCTGTCAGCCTACTCTGTGATGCCTCTGAATGAACACTTTTTTTTTTCCTGGCAGAACTCATATTATCATCCTCTTTCAAAGCAGAAAATTTTGATCCTCTAGTCCATATGCATGCACATGTTTAGTCTTAGTGCTTAACTACAGCATGTACTTGCTAGATTTTAAATGTAGTGCTATATACTTTAGTCCTTAAAATGACAGCTCAACATATTATTGCCATCTGACTAGTACTACCTGATGAAATGTGCCAATTCTTAGGTTTGGTTCATTTTCTCCCTGCTCCTTTCTTCTTTAAGAGGCAGTATGGTTCTCAAGTTTAGCATGAAAACAAATTAATCCTGTTTATCACAGGCACTCTCATTGCTAGTTTTCCTACAGTTGTTTGCAATGATTACCCACATACCTGTTCTACAGGTAATTTTGAGTGATAACAAAAACTTGAGTGACTTTTTTGCAGTTTAAAAAGTTGGGAAGGCCCCATGTAAAAAGTACACATTAAAATTCAAGTACTATGGCTAAAGCTTATTTCTGTGGAAAAGCATCTTTGTCCTTTGCCATTCAGCAAGCATTACACTGATTCAATTGCCTGGGGCTTATACCAGAAGAGTTGAGATCAAGACAAGCGCCCCTTGTGCATTAAGAGTAATCATCAAGAATGCACATACTTCAGCTGTCCTTTGCCCATTTTAGCTGCAGATCACAAGCATTCCACTCAAATGAGGTGTACATTTCTCTTTTATCAGTGAAAAGTAGTTATGCAGGAAACAACCATCAGACAGACTCCAAATGAGGTGACTCAGCCACAGATAATGAATCCCATACCATTTCTTTCATGTAATGTCCTTCATTTTGCACCTTCGCAACCCAAGGCATCGAAGCCTGTACTGATTCAGGAAGCCTTTAGTGCAGATACTGGACATAAGCTGTTAGACTTAGTTTGGCATCTCAACCACTTCCTTCAGGGAACACCAAGCCAAGGTCAAGCTGATGGCATGCTTGCTTGAGGTCAGCTGTCACTCACTGCTCCTAGATTTTTGTATCTCAGCTGTTACCAGGTTTTGCATGCAATTGTCACTACTTCTAGTTGACAACAACAGCGAAAGAACTTGACTTGTGGCAGTAACCCAATTCTGTGCACTTAAGCACATGATTAAATGGAATATAGACATGGTTTGAACCTCTACTTGTTCAAGAAAGCAGTTAAGGAGATGCTTGACCAACAAAGTTCTGAAAATTTGTTGTGTGCTTTACACCACAGAAGAACCACCTCTCTAAATCAGCCGCTGCCAAAGCGTGCAGTAGATCTCCACAGATTTGTTTCAAGAACACTTAAAGTCTTGAAGAGTACCCTCCTTCCCACCACCACTCCCCACCCCTACCAGAAAAAGAAAACATTTCTTTGGTCCTGGGTAGCATTTTGTATCTAAACCAGCCAAATATAAATTTCATACTTAGATTAGATTGTAGGCTTGAGGTTGGGGGGGGACTATGTTGAAGATCCTGCTCTGAATCAGGTAAAACAAGCATTTGAGCTTTATGATGCCAACACACCATGCAAGAATCCTTCCTGATCACTGAGCTCTAAGTTATTCTGGACAGGCATCTCCATTTCTTCCTGCGGAGCTGCTCCACTTTGTATAGTTAAATATTTATTGGGTTGGGGAAAGAGGATGCATAAAGTGTGTCATAAAGCAGTGAAGAAGTCAGAGTAATTGATGAGCCATTAAAAACTACATTACTGTTTCCTTAGGCAATTGAAGTGAATTTTAGTAGTGCTGATAAAAGATGTAAAATGACTTATCTGCAAGTTGGGCATGACCATTTGTACAAAGAGCTGATTATGTCTTTTCACACTCCCTCCTCGCTCTCTCAATACCATACCAGCATATTACAAACAATAGGACTGTCAGAAATGCTACCGTACATGATAAGCATGGCTTTCTTCTTCTCTAACTTTTATAAGAGAAATATGATATCCACTGTAGAGAAAGAAATAATGACTACATTAGTAACAGGTGTCATAATACTTTAGCCATGAGACTCTCAGCCGCACCTTCCTCCAATTTTAGAAGATAAAGATGCAATAGTTACTATGAATCAAGGAGAAAATAAGTATAACAGCTTAAACACTGAGCTTCTTGTGAAATAGGATTAGCGCTAATGGATGAAGCTGTCTCTTCTCTGTCTAACGATTAGAAGTGATCCTCCAAACACTCTGACTGTATAGCTCCTGCCTGGGTGCTTGAAAGAGAGGGGAAGAAACAGAACTGTGTTCTCCACAGGGTTTGGGTTTGGTTTTTTTCAGATTCACAGGAGATTTTCCATGTAAAAAAACCCACCTGTGTGAAGGTTCCTAAATCATTTTGGAAATAGTCTCTGGCTACTGCATATCACCTGGCATGTCTCTAGGTACATTTCTATAAGCAGGGTCTCTGTGGTTAATACCTTAACTTTCTGCATATGGCCACTGGGACAGAGAGGACAGATGACTGGGAGAAGCAGGCACTTGGGCCTAATAGTATTTTCCTGCTTTTAGAGATGTGGGTATCATGACCGAGGCAAAAAGAAAGCCTGGAAAAGGAAACTTAGGATGGAGGTAAACAGGCAAGAGAACGAAGATAGCACAGAAGAAACTTTACGGGGGTGGGATGCATAAGAAGAGATTAAGAAAACCCAAAGATGAAATGTTCTGAGGAACAGAAGTTAAGGATGTGCAAGAAATTACTATGTGAGATAACATACTTCTTAGCACGCTAACATGCAGGACTCCTTTACACGCATTTCTCGCCAAAGCTGCATGGAGAACTAATAATCAGCACAGGGGAAGAGAGAGGCAAGGGTGGCGGTGAGCACAGCACTGAAGGCAGAGAGAAGAGAAAGCAGGTGCTGGGGGAGAGAAGGCCAGCAGGAACAGGCAGGACGGGCAGGGTGTGGGAGAGGCCACGGAGGACATTGGAGAGGGCCCAGGAGTTCACGTTACACGCATTCACTGCACTCAGACATCACTGCCCTGACCTCTCCAGCTTGGTCTCACTCTTGCCCTTTCCACACAGGAAAGGCACCAAAAAGTGCGTATCAAACCAGAAATTGAAGCCTCAGATCTTTTGGTCTCTTGTTGGAGTTTTCAGCTCTTAAGACACAACAAAATGCAAGCTTTGGGAGAAAATGAAATTAACAGAAAAATAATTATCATGTGGAAAAAAGTTCTTTTCCCCCCCAACAATAAGAGCAATCCTGGTATACTGACTTATGAAAGATGGTACGGCTTCATATGAACTCAAGCTTGGAATAGGCATGTGGTTTTCACACCTTTAGACCAAGTTCCACCACAGCACTCAGTTCAGAGTCAAAAATCTGTACTACTGCTTTAATCTTAGCTTTTTAGATAGCTGCATGGGTTGACAGGAAAGGCAAGAAACAAGGAAGAAACTGCAGGCCTATACTTGTGACAGTAACACCAACAATTATACAGCAGGAAGTTGTATGAATCCTGTCAAATCACTAAGATCACATCAAGCAAACTTGGAGCCATGACAGGAATAATGAGCTCGCTCAGTTCATCTTGCTTTTAACTCCAGTGAGGCACCTTTGAGTCACTCCAAAGAGCCATTACACAGAGCAAGTTGCAAGCCAAAACAACTGCCTACCAGAAGACAGAATAATCTTAATTTATATATAGCATTCTGATACTGAGTGGATGGTCCTTGGTGGACTTCTTGTGAGTGAGACTTTTCTTATAGTTATCATACACATAGGAGTAGGGGTACATTAGCTGTAAGAACCTTTGCTTCATATTTTCTGAACAAAAACACAGCCAGCGAGATTTAACTTAGCATTGTTCAGTTCTTCACCCTCTCACAGTGGTTCCAATCCACATCTGGTTACCATTTCTAACGTATGAAGTTCAATATTGAACCCTACAGTATAGTAAACATTGAATACAAATCTTAATTTGTATCCTTGAGACCATTATACACTGCCTAAATTGTTAGAAGTGGTGCATTAAAGGAAATTTACCTATTTTTCTGTTTAGGCACTTTCAAACCAACTGCCTCTGCATCCTCCTCTTCAAGAGCTCTACAGCCAGCTCCTTTTTTTCTGTAGCAAATGGTTTCAGCACCCTGGCAGGGCACCAAGTCACCAGGGTCACCGAGAAGGAGGACAAACACTGCCTTTGTGCAGGTTCCTTGGAAGGCATTGAGAGCTCTGCTCACAGATACAATACTGTCAGGGACAACATGCCCAATATTCAAAGCACCGATGGCATGAACTCCTTCACTTTGACACAGCGTTTCAAAGTCCAAAGCTCTTCTCAATATTTTCACTTTTTAAAAAATCTTCAAAAAAATGCTGTTGTGTATAACTGGAGCTTTAAATTACAGGGCCCAATTCTGAAAACTCTTCGAAGCCGCCAGTACTATTTATAAGAATATCGACTGCATCAAAATAGTAATTTACTCTCTCTTCCTCCTAACCCTGAGCATCACCAAAGATACTTTAATAGGTTTTGAATAGTTTAAATCCACCATGTACTTATAGCTGTCTACCTTAGAGAATGACTAAGTTTTGTATTAATAGCAGGTTAATGGTTCTGCAAATTCCAGTTAAATCTTGAGGGTGGGGTGGCAACCCAATATAGTTTTTTATATATATATACACACTTTTTTATATATAAACACTATATATATAAAGCTATAGTGCAGTATTTTGTATTTGGTTTCATTTACTGTGATTACATTAATCTTAAAAGCACTAAAGTGCAAGAGTAATATCTGGATCCAAGGTACCTACTGAAGTAAAACTAGGCACTAGTAGCAAAGTAATCTATTTAATCCTTTAGGGAAAGGGAGATACATTCTATCTGCTCCTCCAACATAAAAAACAAGCAAGAGAGAAGAGCTCATCACATCTCTCTTTCCAGAGCCGCTCTCAATTCTCCTGCCATACCATCTTGTTGCAACTCATATATGAAAAACCGATTTGAAATTTCTGCTCCTCATGTAGAACCATACTTAATTCCAATTTTGCTTAATGAAATCTATACAGTGAGCAAAAGGTTTTGTGGAAAAACCTAGAAACCGTTTACTAAGTGCTATACTGATGTCAACCATTATGTCTGTTTTAACAGTACTTTTATTTTGATGCAAGTAGATGTAGTGTTAGTAGTAGTACAGTTGCATGATGCAGTTCCACCTCAGCTTAACCTTTCATTAATGAAGGGATAGTAGCTGTTGACTTTGTCCAGGCTAGCTGACAATCATAGCCTTGCTACCAGGTTCTTCTGAAACATCTCACCTTCAGAGTTCTCTTTTTGAACTTCACAGAACGTTCCAAATCACTTCTTATTTTTCCTGTTCCAGGACAAATTATTTCACAGGCCTCAAGGAAAAGATCCTTGGGCAAGATATCCTCATGTCACCCCTACCATCATCATCTTTCAGGGGTTTTGTTTGTTTGGATTTGGGGGTTTTTTTCTACCGCAATAGACGACTTGCTATAGTTGATCCTGTTTCTACAAGCATTGCACCACAATCTTTATTCAAGGACCAACTAACACCTCAGCAGGAGACCATCTCTGCTGCAGAAGATTGGAATCCAGGACTGATTCTAGACTGCAACAGGACAGCGACAGCAAAGTATAAGGAAATGAGGAAGCAGTGTTCAACATCATAACAAACAGACAGGGCTGAACACATGGTATCATAGAACATACTCACTGAGAAGCATGCTCTATAGAAACCGTGGTACAACACCATCAGAAGAATGCTAGCCAAAAAACAAATGGCTTTGCACATATCTGCATACAAGGAAAACAGAAGGCAAACAGTTGTAAGCTTCTGTGTGAAGGGCAATGAATATTGTAAGTTCATATTATGATCTGATTAGAGAGACAAGTCAACAGTTTGTTAATAACCAAACAGCATTGTTTTGAAGTGGGGAGGGAAGAAGCTCTGGAGAACTCTGAAAGAGATACCTCTTATACTCCGTGCTAGAGGAAAAAAATTGACCCAGTAGAAGTTAAAACAAAGGAATAAAGTTAGTTTCATGGTAACAGTTCACTTTCATACTACACCAAAAGCCTAATTTTGGCGAAGACAACCATTGCATTCAACAGCATGATAAAAACCTGAACAAGAGCTGTGAGAATGATCAAGAAAGGCACATGCCAACAACACCCTGCAAGAAAAACCCAGAGCATTGAGGTTCTAATCATGCAACTGGGTTAAACCCATTTAAGTCTAGACTGACACTAGGAGAGGCAGACCTACAGAAACACATGTCCATCCCCAGTGCAAGATGTGCTTAAGTGACAGGCGTAAGT